>JAMWET010003360.1:0-338665 GCA_024036415.1 Prochilodus magdalenae | reverse complement strand
GATTGGTAGAGAATCACGATTTAGGTTAGCCCTGGCCTGCTTGAGCTGGTGTAACTCTACCATTTAGACTTATTAGACCCAGTGCAGGTGGTGGGAGACAGGAGGATGTTAGCCAAGCTGGCATCCATGCTGGAGAACGACTCCCACCCCATGCATGAGACTCTGGCAGCACTGGGCAGCTCCTTCAGCGACAGGCTGCTTCACCCCAAGTGTGTGAAGGAGCGGTATCGAAGGTCCTTCCTTCCTGCTGCTGTTAGACTCTACAACCAGCACTGCTCCCAGAGGACCACGCACACACACACTTAACTACACACTCACAGGACCGCACACACACACACACACACACGCACACACACACTTAACTACACACACTCACAGGACCATGCACACACACACACTTAACTACACACACTCACAGGAAATAGAGCTGTTTTCTATGTAGCATAATGTGCAATGCTAACAATATGCAAAAAAACACAAACACCTGAAGTGATGCAGCATGACAGGACCAACACAGTACGTTACAAGGCTCCTACAGGAGCTCTGCAGGACCGATGCTGAACACTTACACTTACAACCAACAACAATATGGCTCAGCTATTAGCTGAAGTTACACCCAGACTGGAAGACAACTCGAAGAGGGTGAATACAACAACATGCAAACAGATAAAAGCAGGAGCCTACCACGAGTTTACCATTGTATCTGTATGGTAAAGATAATTAGTGCGTTCCTGCGGTTTATCTATGTGTGTATTAAAACAGTACTGGGGTTTTTTACACCGTCTGCTGAGTGGTCGTTAAGCATTCCCTTCTCCTGTGCTCTTGTTCATGACATCATCAGCTACTAGTTAAAGTTCACCACCGAGCTGCCGACTAAACCCTTTACCAAACACATAGCATTAAGGACCACCACAGAGTACAGGTTGTTTTAGGAGATGTTACTGAGGAGCTCAGATCTCAGGTCTTTAGGATGCTCTTACATAAGGAAGGAAAGGGGGAAGTCAAGAATGAAATTCAAAGGTGTGAAAAAACAACCCTGCAGAAAAGCTGAGAGCCAGCCTCCTGAAAACCAAGACACTGATCACTGCTGACTGGACGTGTGTGCTGGTGAGGAGCTCAAGATCAGTCAAACTTAAGAATGTGACAGATCCCAAGTAGACACACAAAAACACAGCAGCGAAATGAATGGATCGACAGAGTGAAAAGGTCAACCGCTGCCACGGCAACATTAGTCAGGGTAATCATTTTGTTGTGACGACAGAGGACGGAAGATGCGAGTTTCATTTGAGGCCATTATGGTATATGATCGTTGTGCATGTAGGAGTTTTTTGATGGTGCCTGGCTGAAACCAAGCAGGCGTACAAACACCAATGAGGGAGGACAGAAGAGATACCGGTGGGTGATGTATGAGGGAGAACAAAGAATAGCTTTGAATCATCCAAACAGCAAAGCATTACTAAGTACAGCTCCTATGCGGCAGGGTTAATGCGGGGTTACGCTGAGCCGTAGTTGGACGGGTAAATTAGCATGGGGTTCTGGGTTAATGTCTTCTTTTAAAGCTGCCACTCTGTGATTTTGTTCCTGTCTGGACTGATTGATTATTTTTCTCCCCCTAAGGAAGATTACAGCCTGAATTACCTTCGGCTTTTCAAGAAGCTTTGCAGTCTTACTTATACGCTCTTCACTCATCTACCTAGTCTGGGCGGTAGAACTTCATCTCTATCCTCTCTGCACTGGAGGAGTGTTAGCAGAATGAGGAACGAGATCTCGCAGGTTGATTTTTACTTTTATGCCTCATTCAATCACATGACCTGCTGTTTACACTGTGTGGAAATTTTGGACCAACAGAAATGACCCAAAGCTGCTTGGAAAGACGTCTGGTTCCACTGACTTCCATTCAAACTAAATGAGGTTTTGGCCTCTCCTGTGAAGTTGCCGTTTGTGCCACAAACATGTTGAGATTACAGCCTGTATCTCCAGCACTCTGTAAGTTTTAGCCATGATTTGTTTATTTCTTTATTTTTACAAACATCCTCAGAATAAAGTAGTCCGATCTGAAATGGGCTTAGATACTGATACTCCATAGAGCTCCATATAAATTCCTTAGTCTTAGTGCGCACTAAGAAGTCCGCACACATCATCCCTATCCTTCATTAGCTATACTGGCTGCCAGTTATAGAACGCACCTGCTATAAAACCCTGCTGCTGACCTTTAAAGCCTTGCGCAGGCTAGCACCCACCTACCTGTCAACTCTTCTACATCATTATGCTCCATCTTGTAAGCTAAGGTCCTGACTCTGGTCTCCTGGCTGTTCCTAGGTTCAGGCTTTCCTCTATGGTGGCAGGTTGTTTAGTGTTGTTGCCCCCACACTCTGGAACTCCTTACCTTCATCTATTGGCTCTTCCCACTCTCTTTCCATCTTTAAAGCCCAGTTAAAACCTGGGATAGTTTACTTTCAGAATATTTGAATTCTCCATGGAATATTTTTACCCCCCCCTTCAATTGTAAAGTGTCGTTGGGTGTGTGAAAGGCGTTACATGAGTGTAACTTATTATGGTTGCACATTGCAAAGCATACTATACTGTTATTCAATTTATATTCTTCTTCTTCTTCTTTTTCTGCCGTTTCTTTGCCTCGTAACTCGTCCCGCAGTTTTCTGCTGTCCCAAACCAAACCCGGCTGTTTCTTTCACCTGAGAGCCACAAAACCTGCTTGCATGCTCACTAAGGGCAGTTCCCCAAGACTTATCCACAGTCATACTGACCTGCACTCCTCTACTATCGTTTATTCATCCATCCTCGTTTATTCAGCATTACACACTCTGTAAGAGCAGGTCCCCAAACACTAATCCACAGTCATACTGACCTGCACTCCTCTACTATCGTTTATTCATTCCTCATTCCTCCCCTAGAGGCAGAGAGCCACCAAACATCACACAGGTCCCCAAAACTAATCCACAGTCATAGTGACCCGCACTTGTTTACTCATCCCTCGTTCCTCACTTATCACACTGTACGATCCCATGTTTCCCTCAGGAAATGCACTTTTCTAGTTATTATTATTTAATTTTTAATGCACAGATTAATCCTAAATATACTATATACTACAGCTAGAAATGTAATACTAGAAATTAAATAATGAATAAAACATTCAGTTTTATCATGCAGATATTTTCTGATATTAAAAAAAAACACAAATGGGACAAAATGGGTCTAAACGCTCTACTCAGAGAATGATTGGTCTCACCTATAAAAATTGAATTAAAGTAAACGTCTGTTCTGGACAAGCAAAACAGCTACTGCAGGGATGTAGATTTTTAAAAAATGCAGACAGCTGAAAAGACAGCTGAAAGTCATGAAGATGAAAATATGCCTCCAAACAGGCATCCCTGGTAAAGTATGCCGAGATGGTGGGCATGAATGTACTTTGTACCTTACTCTACCTCGAATGACATTTCCAAATCACTGTCAACAAAGGAATCGAGGCACGCTTGTTCACAGTTAAAAAAGACAAACCCATATATTGACTAGAGTAACGGCAGACAGTGTAACAGTCGTGAGAATCGATTGGAGGAGAAAATTAACTGGATGTTGAGGAACAATGTGGAGAGCATCCAGATTAAGCTTGACTGTAACACCTAACCCTTTGATCTGATGTTAAAGTTCCCACTTTGAGGCAAAACAGCCGTGGGCCCACAGGGAGCCCTAATGGCTCGGCCAACTGTTAGTCAACACCAAGGCAACAAGGGATTGTTGAATACTGAGCACTAAATACACACCAATAAACACACCCATAAAGTGTATTCATTTATTTGTATACATTGGATTCCTGTCATTATTACTGATGGACTCTGGACTATAAGCTGGAGAGTGTGTTCTCCCAAAAGCAGAGTGATATAAGACATATGGAGAGAAGTCTTACACAATCAAATCTAAATCCACACCACACAGCATGTGTGCAATTAAACAGCGTATCTACAAATGGGCTGCAAGTGTGTAAGTTGGATTGCTGCAGAGTCCTTGAAGAGTCCCAGCCAGCTTTATCTCACAGCCATCTGAATAGAGTCTACTCAGTCTGACAGACTAGCAGAGCATGGAATGAGTTTGGACTCTCACACAGACTCTAAAATGTGCGTCTACATTCACAGCCCAGTATCAGCTTCCTATGACGCACATAACTGAATTCATAACCCCAAAAAGGGGTCGAGCAGAATACTGAATAAAAACCAGAACCTAACCTTTACAACACATAAACGACTGCTGTACTAACCTGCCGTTAGCCAGTAGGCAAGTCACTATGTCACATGACCTTGCTAAACCAATGAAATGCAAGGCATGTCTTTTGACACGCCAATGGCAAACATGATATTGTCTGTGAGTGAATTTTTTAAATAGTTCATCTCAAAAAGAGGACTAATGGCTGTCCATCCAGGTATTGTGCCGGACGGTGGTCTGGGAGTTGTAAAACTGGGGCGGTCCGGCCTAACACTGGATATATTCACACCCTGGTTAAATGACGCTACTTTGAATTCGTGAGTGTAAATAATACGATGCCACATTATATTAAAAATCAGCAGGTCCTGTTTCAACACACTGTTTCAACGCTCAATGTAAAAGGATCGATGAACAATAGTTTATGATATAATTTGATTTCCAAGCCATATTTTTGTTTTTCTATGGTATTCCATCAAATTGTAAAGACACACACCTGCCTATAAAATGTGGGTAACACTTTACATTAAATATTGGCTAACTAACATGAAGTAACTCACTAACACTCTGTAACCAAAGTTAAGGAAGCACCTAAACATCTAAAGATGTAGTTACGCATTGTAACTCAATGTGTCACTGTGTTACGGTCTGGCTTAATCGGGATGCTCTCCACGTTGTTTATTGTTTATAGTTATTTTCAATATTGAGGTAGATGCATGGAATAGACCTTCAGGAACCTAGTGCTAGATTACGTTAGGAGGCGACAGTGAAATCAGGGTCACATGTTTTGATTTACAGTGGATAGAACCATGAATATATATGAATAAACTGTACTCAACCCTGTCTGGGGGTCCGAGACCCTGACTGTGTATATGAGCAGTGGTCGGTAGGCTTTAGTCAGCTGCCAGAAGCTTCCTGAACTCTATCCTCATGAGACCCCTCATTACATTTCTGTCTCTCTGCACCATGACACTGTTTGAAACGTTGACCATTTGGCCTCATATGCCAAAACTACTTCCTGTACAAAGACAACATCTAGTTTTTTGTACTTGTTAGGTCTCAGGAGGTTAAATGGAAAAAAAAGACAATCACTCAAACAGCATGTAATTGCTCTTGCCTTTTGAAGAAGACAGCCAGTTATTGATCCAAATGTTAAAGAGCAATGCTACTTGAAAACCTACAAACTAGCTAGTAGCTGATGTTTCCTAGTGAAATCTTTAAGAATGTAAAGACGACTTACAAAGCTATTTCTGAATGGCAATTGAGTTTTGCCTGTTTAAACATTTGTCAGTTTCATAGAAACCCAACTAGATGTTTTGAAAGAGAGATTGCTGAGGTTCACGCAGTGATGCTAACCTTTGAATTCCCATGTAGTACATGCTAGCAAATTACGACTGGCACTGATAATCTACACGTATAGGGTAGGCACTCTATAAAGCACTGTAAAAATGTATATAATTAATATTGCAGTAATTAATATCATTCTGTAAGACATATTAAAATTTGGTATTAAGTTAATAACCATTAAATGATTACAAGAACGTATGTGCAGTTTGTTGTACTACTCCAATACAGGACAAACCATTACTGTGATCTGTAAATGTGTTAGCCCAACGTTGCAGATTACTAATAACCGCAATATCAATTCTTAACACTGACTTCTGTAACAAAATAGTGCCTAGTTTCAGCTAAATCCATAATCTGAGCATTTTTATGTCCTTTCCAAAGATAGATTTACTCCCTGAAGACAAGAGAAGATAAAAGTAGCGCATGCTTTAAGATTGGCTGAATGTTAGTGAATATAGCTGAAGTAGGTATTCACTACAGAAGCTTTAGATTATCCAGGAACAGCATCTCTGCTACCAGATTATTGAGTAACGCTGTTGAAGATGTAATGTAAATATGTTTCATCCTTTAAAGCAGGAAAGAGATGTGCATCGTTTGCTTTGGATTACGGTGACTGTGTGAGAATGAGATTTCCATACTACAAAGCCTTTGATTCTGTCGCAGACAAAACTACACAAGAGTACAAACTCAGCCCGACTTCAGTTTGGAGATGAAGGCACAGCCAGTGTTTTCCTGCGACCCTTTCTGTTCCTCCAGTTTCTCTGGCTTGCTAACTTCTAGACTGAAGCTCATTATTTTCACACCGTGCCCAGAATAAATTGTTGCTGTTATCGATGTGTGATAATAAGCCAGAAGTTTGATGCCTGATGAACACAAGCAATGCTTAACATCATCCAAACGTTCCTCTGTTTCTCGTTAGCCCATTTCACTCTGAACAGCTGAGTCAGTGCTGTCTTCAAGTGCAGACTGAAGACCCATCTCTTTGTAATGCACATAAGTGAGTGAGCTCTAGTAGATGTGTATGTTATATGTGTATGTACTTGTGTTGCACTTATACTCACAATTACCTTTCTTCTCTCTAGATATGAGTGCTGTCCTGGGGTTGCCAGGTAGTGCACTTTTGCTTTATCTACAGGGGTTGGACAATGAAACTGAAACACCTGGTTTTAGACCGCAATCATTTATTACTATGGTGTAGGGCCTCCTTTTGCGGCCAATACAGCATCAGTTGGTCTTGGGAATGACGTATACGAGTCCTGCACAGTGGTCAGAGGGAGTTTAAGCCATTCCTCTTGCAGGATAGTGGCACAGGTCCTACTACGTGATTGATGGTGGAGGTTCGTCCTTCTTGGTGGTATATGCTGACATTACCCACTAGGATACCGTGGCTCTTGATAAGCATCACAAAGACTTCTCTGTCTTGGTCACAGATGCTACCAGCAAAGACGTGCACATGCAACACGTTTGTACATCTTTTGAACTCTGGTATGTCACCCCATAAATGTCTAGTGTGAATTGCAAGCAGTATTTTGAGCAGAACTGTGCTCTTACCTGACTAACTGAACCTTCACACTCTGCTCTTACCTGGTAGCAATGTGGCAATTAATGAAGATTGCACCAGGCTAATGAATTTAGATTGGACCTCCAAACCATAAAGGACTGGTCCAGTTTCATTTTCCAACCCCTGTAGGTCTGTTGTATTGTTAACCTTACTCACTTAAATATTGACACGGTGTTTCCAGTTGTCACGTAGTGCACTCCAAACCCCTGTATGTCTGTGTATTGTTCTCTCTAGGTATCAGCACTGGCCCTTGGTCAGGCAGTGTCTGAGCTCATGGCAAGTTTAGGTTCTAACCCTGCTGTACTAGCTGGAATATTACCTAACAGAACACTAGGCATGGTTGTAAGTCGCCCTGGATAAGAGGGTCTGCTTAGTGCCTTAAACGTATATGTAAAAAAAAAAATTTCTATGCTATTCTATCAATCAAAATGTAATAACACAAGCATGCCTGTAAACTGTCAGCAACACTTAACAATAAACACTGACCAACTAACGTGAAGTAATACAGGTGACGGTGTTTTACGTTCAGTTAAGGTTAGTTAAGCATTGTCACCACTGTTAATGCATGCCTCATGTTAACTAGTACGTTACTAGTGTTAGTTAGTCAACACCTAATGTAAAGTATTACCAAAATGTCTGACCATGAAAACTGGCAGTAACCTACATTAACATGTATTAAGGTTTATTCCAATCAGCATCCTCTGTCATAGTCTGCCTTGACATAGCTGACATGTTGACATAGCACTTACACCTTTGTAGCTCAGTGGATGTCACATGTGACATAACGCTGATGATGTGACAGTTGAGACTTATGGTCAAATGATACCGGAATGCCAGTCTGTGCCAGTTGTCATGATTGCCTACGTGATCCTGATCCTAATTAAGGATCAGGTATGAGAGTCAGAAGGGACTGGTATTGCTAGTGATGTATCCCTGGTTCAAAAAGTCCGGCTGACTGGTGTTGTAATAAAGCCCTGATAACTTTCATGCATAATCAATCACAGGATTTATACAGTAGCTGGCCTGAAGTACGAAAGTGCGCATTTTGTATATGATATGAAAGGAAGAGATTTGCAGCATTTATATTTACTAAAACTTCTCCACACCTTTACTACCCGAAGTTCCTCATACAGGCATGCATTTTTCCCGTTCCATATCAGGCATTCAGCTAACACTCTTATCCAGAGTGACTTACAAAGTCATTTGTTGGTAGGTAGGCTAGAGCAGAGTTAAGAGTCCTGCCCAAGGGCTCTTATTAGTGTAGCTCAGCATTTGCTACCTAGCCTGGGAATCGAACTCCCATTTCCCATGTGGGGTCGTAGCTATCTGGAGGGTAGTGGTGTTCACCGCTGAGCCACACCAACCATGCATGCACTAGCTCAGGTAGTTCTAGGACAGATGAGCTCTAGCGAAAGAGCAGAGGATGTCCAAGCAGAGTGTGCTTTGGCAAATTAGACTGTATTATGGCATTCCTGGTTCTGGTATTGCCCAGCAATAAGGTAACACATAGACTCACAGACTCAGAGTCACACACAATGAAGCTGAAATCCGAATGGTTTTGTGACCTGTCACCGTCATGTTCATGATTTGGCTTGCTTTGTTTTCTGTTTCATTAAGTTTCCAATAAAATCCAGTGAGATAAGAAACAATACATATTTATTCAGCCAGTAAATTAAGTTTGCTAATTAAAGTTCTCTTCCCGCTACAGCATTTTCACCGTATCGTTTATATTAACGACTGTTAGTTTTGGGTAAACAGACGCATAAATACAGCAACAAGGACAAGACATCAAACCATCGCATGCAGCATATCCATTCAGCGTGACTTCTGCCACAACAGAGCCCTTCAGTACCCCGCCACCTTGGTTTCCATGACAACCCAGCCTTAAAAGAGCCATTAAGCCATGCTAGAAAACCCTATACACTGGGTGCTCCACTGAGGGGTGTGTGGTACAGGAATACTCAGGATACAGGCAGAAATGAGGCACATTAGAGAGAAAAGACACAAGCGTGACACAGAACAGACCCAGGCAGCCCTGAATACGCTTCACTGCCCTGTTTATACAGCTGGTATATTAAAACTGAATAATCTGCATAGCGATTATTAAACAGTACATAAAGATGTGCTGGCAGCATTTCAGAGAAACCCTAACGACCGCCTCCAACAACCACCCTCCCGCCCCCACCTGCCCGCCCAGAACCAGGATCTCATAGCCCTGTTTTGGGTGCTGATAAGTATATCCTCCGAGAGGCCACTTCAGTAAGTACTGCCTCTGCCTCCTCACTGCCTCTGCACTCATGTTCTACGGTCCATTCACCAAATAGGTGCACTTTGTAGTTCTACAGTTTCAGACTGTAGCCCATCTGTTCTCTGCATATTTAACTGACCCCCTTTTTAGCCTGTACTCCAGTGGTGAGGGCTCTCACAGGAGCACTACGGAGCTGATACTATTTGGGTGGTGCATCATTTTCAGCACTGCGGTGACACTAGTGTGCTGGTGGTGTGTTAGTGTGTATTGCATTGGTATATGTGGATCAGACACAGCAGTGCTGCTGGAGTGTTTAACACTGCGTCTACTTACTGTCCAGCAGTGACACTGAGATGCTTACAACCTCCATCAGTGGTGTTGGATCCCCTCATACTGGCACAACAAACAATAACATGCCACCACAGCAGGATCACTGCAGACCTAATGAAATGGACAGGGAATGCTGATACACTATATAGCCAAACGTGTTCGCTCGTCTGCCTTCACATGTGTACAAACTTGAGTGACATCTCCTATTAATCCATAGATGTCGGACCACCCTTTGCAGCTATAACAGCTTCAACTCTTCTGGGAAGGCTTTCCACAAGGTTTAGGAATGTGTTTATGGGAATCTCTGACCATTCTTCCAGAAGCACATTTGTGAGGTCAGACAGTGATGTTGGACAAGAAGGCCTGGCTCACAGTCTCCACTCTAATTCATCCTAAAGGTGTTCTATCGGGTTCAGGTCAGTCAAGTTCTTTCACACCAAACTCGCGCATCCATGTCTAACCGGGCCTGTAATATGGGCCCAACTGGACAGTCACATGCCATGTACATGGAGGACACCTAAATGCATTTCTCTCTCTCTCTCTCTCTCTCTCTCTCTCTCATACTAACAGACCTGAAAAAACTGATGTTGCTTCATGATGGTGCCTTCAACAAGGTACTTTTACATGTGCACTAGTAATCCAATCTGATTTTTGGGGAAGGTTTAATTGTATTGGGTAACTATTGGCTCCCTTATATCTTACACCTACAACTGAGCTGGGGACAGAGTGGAAAATTCTGGGAAGCTTGAGCAGTTCCCTTCGCAAGAAAGACCCTCAGCAGTCCTGGAAGAGTGGTATTAGAGAGTGGGGGGGCTGAATGGGAGCATTTATAGGGCATACAGCAGCTATTAGGTCTACAGCAGTTATTCCCTGGGTTCCTACTATAAGAAGCCAATGTGAAGATCAGGTTAGCCCACCAAGCTCTGTGTTTATGTGGGGGAGAACAGGAGGCAGTACTGCAAATGGCTTAAACTGAAATCTCGGTACATTTCAATGTGTTGGAAGCGGCACTGGGCATGCCCCAGTCTACTAGGAGGTATTACTCTATGGTCAAACTGAACTGAACAGTTCTGGTTGATTGAAGACAATAGTTGTCTGTGTAAATCGCACCAATGACCACAAACTGAAATGTCTAAAACGCACATGTCAGTGTTGTTAAAGTGACACTAGGCATGAGGTATTACACAGGGTCAAACTGAACAGCACTACAGTTTAAAAAAAAGCCAACGTGAAGGTTGGGTTAGCCCGCTGTACTGTTTGGACTGTGCTGGGTGATCAGTTTGTAAACACCTTTTTCTTTTTTTTTTTTTAGAGTGAATTGATTCTAGGTCCTACTTTATGACCAGTGCTAAATCCCAAATTTAAACAGAAGGTTGAGAGATGTCTTTGTTCTCTGTGTCCACAGGACCACCCTTTTATATGAGTAATATAATAACATAGCAACATTTTTAACTATTAAGTAAGCCTCCACTGGCTGTCATAAACGGCAGAGTAGATTAAAAGCATGTTCATTTTGGGTGTATTATGATTTTTCATGGATCGCTGGTCTACATTCAACCTCAGCAGAAAACTTGGATTGCTGGAGCATGCAGAATAAAAATAGGTTCTTCTTATCCTTCACTGACTCTGTTCTTCTCAGCTGTAGATGAAAGGCTGTCATGAGGCTCATCACGAAGAACTGCATACGTCAGCGCAGAGTATGATTTATGAAGAACCGCGTCGGTATTTCTATGAAGATGTATGACAAGTAACAAGAAACTAAAACTCCTGAGAGGCTTTTCCAAAGTCTTGTCCAACGCTCCCCAAAGCCTTGGTGAGGCTAATGAACACAAGTTATCCCCTTAATATTTAAAGACCTTCTGGGAAATGCAGGGCTTTATTGCACACTTATGTAACTTGGTAATATCCCAATCGTTTTACACTGTATTCCTTACACTTACTCAGTAATGAGGCTTGGGATCGTCTGTGAACACAATACAAGCTGGGATCGTTTTACCAGGGGAGCTTCAGCTTTGTAGTTTGTAGGAAATTGGACTGGTTGATTCAAGACCATTGTTGGTCTGGGCAAATTCCACAAAGTACCACAAATGGCTCATATTGAAATATCTCAGCATGTACATGTGAGTGCTGTGAAAGCGACACTGGGCTTGGTCATGTCTACTCTGGGGTATTACTCTATAGTCATACTGTACTGTTGTTCAAAGGTTCAGCTACCTGGAGTGGCCACGTAACATGTCTGATGTCAACACTGTACATAGTTTGTTGTATGAATGCTGCAATTGAGTAATAATAGATTAATAAACACTGTAAGATGTTACTATGATATGAATAGATCTCTATGGATGTACACAAGTGCCAAAAAAAAAAAAGAATGAAGGATTGGTTGGTCTTCCTCCAGAGTCAGCATGGGCTGCCATGTGAAAATGGAAGCATCGCATCACCCAGCTTTGAATATAAGCCTATAAGCCATATGGCATCTGTTGCAACCAGCAGAGCTACATTTGACTTTAATTTCATGGACACTAGAAGCAGAAGTCATCAGAAGCACAAAGAAGTAGCACCCAAAATGAACTATGAGGCATCAGCTGTCCCATGGTCCACCATAAAGAGGCGAGCCTCGGCAGCACGCGAACAAACATGACTGATTGCATGGAGACCCCCATTAACAAGGTAAATATATAACTGGCAGCAAAAAGTATCCACTGCGTTTAAAAGGGCCATAACTCAAATTCCGCTGTCGACTTCAGCCACCCACACACATGCAGACACAGTGAATAGCGATGTCTCTACCCTGGAATTTTTACTGACACAAATGCGATGCAGTGATTGACTGTGTAAATGGTGGTGCTGAGCCTAACATAATGACAGCCAGGGAAAATAATGGTTCTGTACGGTGGATGCATATTTACGCATATCACAGAAAACAGCGGGTAATGATGTATGTGCTTTCGGTGGCTCTGATGAGAATATTCTGTAGTCTGTAAAGCAGTATTGTGGGCCAGAGTGTGGGTTCACCTTTCTAAACTAGAACGGCTGTACTTAGGCGTTTAGCTGAGGCTCTTATCCAGAGGAACTTACAATGTTAATCATATTACAGGTGGGCCAGTGTAGTGTTAGGAGTCTTACCCAAGGACTCTTATTGGTGTAGCACAGCGTAATCACCCAGACTGGGAATCTAACCCCAGTCTCCCACAGATTCCTTGTGGGTAGTGGTGTTATCCGCTGCACCACACCAACCACACATCTGTGTGTTGTGAAGCAGCCTTGTGTTATAGCCAATTCAAAGCAGTGCCAAATGTGGACCACAGTTTATATCTCAGTACACATACGCATTGTAATGTAGTTCTATGTACTGTATATTCTATAGACACATGAATACGTGTTATATGTAAAATGGCTTAAAATCAACAGAATCTCAAAAAAGCAAACTATGCTAAGTAACTGAGATTTATGGTCAGGTTTGGCCATAGGGGGTGTAACATTTCCTACGAATTCAATCTAATAAAATCCAAATGAAACATTCATACTCATTACAGGAGCAATAAGTTTACACAGAGACCTTTGAATTTAATATCTGCTCCATATTAGTAAGGGGTAGACCAAAATGTATCATCTGTGGGACTAGCGAACCAAGCCATCAAACCAGCCAAGCTTTTTTTCAAACTGAGGAGCGAAATGAACAATCAATACAATGAATGATGAGACTGACAACGAAAGCTCTAAAAGCACTGAGGGCTGAATATTTAGTAGATTAGTAGACTGGCAAGAGCCAAAAATCCCAAAATGACTGGAAATTAGCCCATGCTCTAAAAAAAGCATAATTATAGTGATGTCAAGTTTTTAATATTAATTTCTTGACTTTCTATACGGTGGTCTGCAAGGTGGGACGCATGTACTGGTAATCGAGTATGGTTACATTTTATGCTATGTGGTTTCTATTGTTCTGTTTAGCACAATATTCAATGATACTGGCATATTGACAACTGACACTATGCAGTATTTAATACTTGTGCTTATCCCTGGACAATGCAAGCTTCAATCAACCAATCAATCTTTATTTGTACAGTGCTAACGTTGTCTCGAAGCAGCTTCACTTAAAAGCTTGTACAGATGTAGAAAAGGATATCAGGGTCCAAACCCCCCGAGGCAACAGTGGCGAGAAAAAACTCCCTTGAGTATAGAAGAAACCTCGAGAGGAACCAGGCTCGAGGGGGAAACCCAACCTCCTCTGGTCGATCCCGGCTGAGGAGAGAAAGACAGAGCTAACAGGAAAAGGAGCGAAGAACGTCTATTAGGTACAGTCTGATTAGTCCAGGAGGAGGTAACTGCAATGGTGGAGCCGACCCATAGGTTCTCTGTTTAAGTGAGAGATAGAGTTCATGATCAGAGCCCGATGCTAGCGGCTCTATTGTAGTCGTTGTAGTCATGTCGGGTGATGAACAGGAGAAACTAGGCCAGGAGACCCACTGTGGAGATGATGCTCTGGTGGCTCAAGTAACTCTGGGGGGTTCCCATGTGATCACTCAGGAGAAATGTCGTTCCTATAAAGAACGGGGGATGGGGGAGGGGGAGAGGGAGAGAGAGAATGAAAGAGACTGATTAGGAGGACTGAGAGGTAAGCATCGAAACTTGTTGTATGAATTGAGTGCATGTGCTGAGTCCTAGAGAGAAATCCTCTGCGCTGGTAGCCCCTCAGTTATCCATCAGGATCGATCGGCTCTAGAGAAGACAGATGAGAGGGAGAGAAAACAGTTTGGATATTTAGTCCATTTACAGGGAAAGGTAATTTAAAGCGGTAAACAGATGATATCAGCTGAATCCCTGCGCAAACAAGGAAGTTTTGAGTCTAGTGTTGAATGTAGAGAGTGTGTCTGATTCCTGAACGGAGAAAGAGCCACAGTTTCAGGGCTACACAATAAAAGGCCCGGTTCTTCTAATTCTACGGACTCGTGAGCGGAGCGCACGTGTGGGTTTGTACGACTGAAGTAGTTCACTGAGGCTGCAGGGCCAGGCCATTTACTGACTGATACGTTAGGAGTAGAATCTAAACAGGTAGCCAGCGCAAAATTCTTTAGTGATGAAATCACCCCAATCTCCCATTCCGAATATACACTGAAACGATGAAAACACGAGCTGCAGCCTCTGCTTCTCCACACAGCATTTACACAGCTGCCCAATACCATTTCTGAAAGGGAGAAACCAATGACTTCACAGGGACACTTGCCTGTTTACCTGTTTATGTATTATGTTTACATATTATTTTCATGCACTTATTATATTGTGTTTAATAGTGCAATATCCACCAAGGCTGCTCCGGCATTTGTGTCCACCAAGGATCCACAACAGGAGTGAGGAGCCAAAACTCAAAGGCAAAACAAACCGGGTCAAAACCAGAAAGTCTATCAAGAAAAACACGGACCAAAACTGGGAAACGGTAAACCGAATCAAAACCAGAGAAGAAATCCATACAAGTAAACATTTAGAATTTAAAGGCACACCAATACAAGACAAGAGACACCGAATAACATGGAGTCTATAAATACAAAATGCCTGCTGATTACAATCAGGTGCGACAAACACGGGCTAGAATTCAGGAGAGAGCGACCTCTGTGGGCAAGGAGGGGAAACAGCAGCAGTAGATGTGACAATATGTCTAGTAGGTTACATACTTCATATATGTATATGTACATTTTTAACTTGTATAGCCTGTGGTTAACAGTTCCTCTGTAACTCTTAGTCTATTTATTTAGTACTGTATGTACATATTTCTTAGTACATATCTAGAACCCTGTTCACTGCTATTGTGTGTTATCTATAGCTCTTCTGTAACTCTAGTCTATTTATTTAGTACTGTATGTACATACTTCTTAGTACATATCTAGAACCCTGTTCACTGCTATTGTTTGTTGTCTATAGCTCTTCTGTAACTCTAGTCTATTTATTTTAGTACTGTATGTACATACTTCTTAGTACATATCTAGAACCCTGTTCACTGCTATTGTTTGTTGTCTATAGCTCTTCTGTAACTCTAGTCTATTTATTTTAGTACTGTATGTACATACTTCTTAGTACATATCTAGAACCCTGTTCACTGCTATTGTTTGTTGTCTATAGCTCTTCTGTAACTCTTAGTCTATTTATTTTAGTACTGTATGTACATACTTCTTAGTACATATCTAGTACCTTGTTCACTACTACTGTTTGTTGTCTATAGCTCTTCTGTACCTGTTAGTCTATTTATTTAGTAATGTATGCACATACTTCTTAGAACATATCTAGAACCCTGTTCACTGCCATTGTGTGTTGTCTATAGCTCTTCTGTAACTCTAGTCTATTTATTTAGTACTGTATGTACAAACTTCTTAGTACATATCTAGAATCCTGTTCACTGCTACTGTTTGTTGTCTATAGCTCTTCTGTAACTCTTAGTCTATTTATTTAGTACTGTATGTACAAACTTCTTTGTATGTATCTAGAACCCTGTTCACTGCTACTGTTTGTTGTCTATAGCTCTTCTGTAACTCTTAGTCTATTTATTTAGTACTGTATGTACAAACTTCTTAGTATGTATCTAGAACCCTGTTCACTGCTACTGTTTGTTGTCTATAGCTCTTCTGTAACTCTTAGTCTATTTATTTAGTACTGTATGTACAAACTTCTTAGTATGTATCTAGAACCCTGTTCACTGCTACTGTTTGTTGTCTATAGCTCTTCTGTAACTCTTAGTCTATTTATTTTAGTACTGTATGTACAAACTTAGCACATATCTAATACCCTGTTCACTGCCATTGTGTGTTGTCTATAGCTCTTCTGTAACTCTTAGTCTATTTATTTTAGTTCTGTATGTACAAACTTCTTAGTACATATCTAGAACCCTGTTCACTACTACTGTTTGTTGCCTATAGCTCTTCTGTACCTGTTAGTCTATTTATTTAGTACTGTATGTACAAACTTCTTAGTACATATCTAGAACCCTGTTCACTGCTACTGTTTGTAGTCTTTAGCTCTTTTGTACCTGTTAGTCTATTTATTTAGTACTGTATGCACATACTTCTTAGTACATATCTAGAACCCTGTTCACTGCCATTGTGTGTTGTCTATAGCTCTTCTGTAACTGTTAGTCTATTTATTTAGTACTGTATGTACAAACTTCTTAGTACATATCTAGAACCCTGTTCACTGCTACTGTTTGTAGTCTTTAGCTCTTTTGTACCTGTTAGTCTATTTATTTAGTACTGTATGCACATATTTCTTAGTACATATCTAGAACCCTGTTCACTGCCATTGTGTGTTGTCTCTAGCTCGTCTGTAACTCTAGTCTATTTATTTTAGTACTGTATGTACACACTTAGCACATATCTAGTACCCTGTTCACTGCTACTGTGTGTTGTCTATAGCTCTTCTGTAACTCTTAGTCTATTTATTTTAGTACTGTATGTACAAATTTCTTAGTACATATCTAGAACCCTTGTCACTGCTACTGTTTGTTGTCTATAGCTCTTCTGTAACTCTTAGTCTATTTATTTAGTACTGTATGTACAAACTTCTTAGTACATATCTAGAACCCTGTTCACTGCTATTGTTTGTTGTCTATAGCTCTTCTGTAACTCTTAGTCTATTTATTTTAGTACTGTATGTACATACTTCTTAGTACATATCTAGAACCCTGTTCACTGCTATTGTTTGTTGTCTATAGCTCTTCTGTAACTCTTAGTCTATTTATTTTAGTACTGTATGTACAAACTTCTTAGTACATATCTAGAACCCTGTTCACTGCTACTGTTTGTTGCCTATAGCTCTTCTGTAACTCTTAGTCTATTTATTTTAGTACTGTATGTACATACTTCTTAGTACATATCTAGAACCCTGTTCACTGCTACTGTTTGTTGCCTATACCTCCTCTATAACTCTTAGTCTATTTATTTAGTACTGTATGTACATACGTCTTAGTACATATCTAGAACCCTGTTCACTGCTATTGTTTGTTGTCTATAGCTCTTCTGTAACTCTAGTCTATTTATTTTAGTACTGTATGTACATACTTCTTAGTACATATCTAGAACCCTGTTCACTGCTATTGTTTGTTGTCTATAGCTCTTCTGTAACTCTTAGTCTATTTATTTAGTACTGTATGTACAAACTTCTTAGTACATATCTAGAACCCTGTTCACTGCTACTGTTTGTTGTCTATAGCTCTTCTGTAACTCTTAGTCTATTTATTTAGTACTGTATGTACAAACTTCTTAGTACATATCTAGAACCCTGTTCACTGCTACTGTTTGTTGCCTATAGCTCTTCTGTAACTCTTAGTCTATTTATTTTAGTACTGTATGTGCAAACTTCTTAGTACATATCTAGAACCCTGTTCACTACTACTGTTTGTTGCCTATAGCTCTTCTGTAACTCTTAGTCTATTTATTTTAGTACTGTATGTACATACTTCTTAGTACATATCTAGTACCCTGTTCACTGCTACTGTTTGTTGTCTATAGCTCTTCTATAACTCTTAGTCTATTTATTTAGTACTGTGTAGTACATATCTAGAACCTTGTTAACTGCTATTGTTGCTGTCTATAGCTCTTCTGTAACTCTTAGTCTATTTATTTTAGTACTGTATGTACAAACTTAGTACATATCTAGAACCCTGTTCACTGCTATTGTTTGTTGTCTATAGCTCTTCTGTAACTCTTAGTCTATTTATTTAGTACTGTATGTACATACTTCTTAGTACATATCTAGTACCCTGTTCACTGCTACTGTGTGTTGTCTATAGCTCTTCTGTAACTCTTAGTCTATTTATTTTAGTACTGTATGTACAAACTTCTTAGTACATATCTAGAACCCTGTTCACTGCTACTGTGTGTTGTCTATAGCTCTTCTGTAACTCTTAGTCTATTTATTTTAGTACTGTATGTACAAATTTTCGGAGTCTAAACAAATTGCACCTGTGTACCCTCCCTTTGTCTTTTTCTTGCCCAGCCACATGGAAACGCTGTTCATGTTCTAAGGTTTTAAGGTACTGTGTGATTATATAACACTGTAAAGTTGTACAGGCTCCTACTGAAACTCCTTTTTTTGGGGAGAGTACCTATCCGTTTTTTCGTGCAGTGTTCAGTGACTCAGCCAAGCGGTAAAGTGATTTCTCCCTGCAAGTCAGCTCTGGATTTACTGTTGAGGATTCTGGCAGCGTTTTCCTTCATCCACTGCATAATTTGATCCGAGCTCTCTGGGGCTGAACGGGAGCATTATCTATATTTTCTGCCATAATTTAACATTTCCACAGCATAAATAACAAGACCGCAATTCATTCACTTCATGACATCGATCTGGTGCTCAAGCAATTCGGCTGTCTACGAAGATAAACCACACCAGTGTTACTGACTTCTCACGGTGAGGTGAAATGGAATGAGTGATGATAAGAACTCTCCCCAAACTTCCATCTCAAGCTTCTAATCTACAGGAGCAGTGGCCTAATAGCCCCTCACTACAAGCTACACAGACTGTGTAACTCATGAACCAAGCTGTATGACTAGTTTGCATTGCCAGTCTATAAGCTTTTATGTTAGTCTGCTGCATCATAGTGTGTTCAGGTGATGCTATTTTGTGATTAGGAATGTGTTCATGCTCATTATTCCAAAACGCTGATGTTGGACAAGAAGGCCAAGCTTGCAGTCTCTGCTCTAGTTCATCCCAAAGGTGTTCTATCGGCATTAGGTCACAACTCAAGGATTGAGGACTCAGGAAGGGACCGTCTCCAAACTGTTCCCACAAAGTTGGGAGCATGAAACTGTCCAGAGTCTCTCGGTCTGCTGAAGCATTGAGGGCTTTTTTTACACACTGCTTACAAGAATTTCATAACAGAGCGAGAAGGAGAGAGGGACAGCTCACATTAGAAGAGAATCAAAACAGACAGAGCTAGAAAGTGTTTTTCCTCGTTCAGATTCACTCTAGCTTTGGTAATTGCTCAATTACTCCGGGTCAAGGCCCACAATTACCGCCCAACGCAGCCGGGGACTGGAAATCTTAATACATCTTCAGGTTTTGAATGACTTCAGTCCTCAAGAGACTCCCTTTCCGCAGCTCACAAGGCATTAGGAATTGTAGTCCAAAGCTGTAAATCTCCTGCTTGCTCATAGTGCATTTGCTATTGTGTTACAGAAAACTTGATATTACTGTTTTTATCCTTACATGGAACAGCTGGAACATCTGCAACTCAGGAAACATTAACTAGTGCCATACAAATAAAAGCATGTGACGTAATATACAGTACAGTGGTTCTGAAAATGTGCCAAAAGCTGTTTAGTTAAACTGATGCACTTCAAGTTCTTCAGTGTACATACATAAGACAGACATAAAAGACATTTCATTACATATACAGCTGACGCTCTTATCCAGACCGACCTACAAGGCTAATCATACTACAGGTCGGCCAGTGTAATGTTAGGAGTCTTACCCAGGGACTCTTATTGGTGTAGCACAGCATAGTCATCCATACTGGGTTTCGAAACCTAGTCTCCCACATGATGTGGTCTAGTCTCCCACATGATGTGGACAAGCAACAATTGACAATACCACTGTTATACACTGTAGTATAGTTATACATAGCTGTCCAATGTGAAACATGTATCTCAGTTTTTGCTGATGTTTGCTTCTATGCATCATATGAACACAGCAGCTGCTGTTTACACACATTTCCTGATGAATGGGCCGACTGAAGTGGCCCAAAACCGCTTGGGAAAAAGAGTTTTCTGTGGACAGTGATGATATGTTGGTTAAAATCCATAAAAAACTGTACGCATAAAATGTGCGACAGTCTCTGTAGAAACTGAAATTCGAAAATGAACAAAACATGTAATTTGGCAAAGATGGCCAGCCTTTATATCATGCTTGTAAACAGCTTGTTATTAAATCTTGCGTGGAAAAGTGAACATGCTCTACTGTTAGCATGCTGCTTACAAAGCAGCTAGCTCTGATAGCGGACATTAGCATTACCATAGCAGGGCTAGTAAACACTGCTACGTACTGAAAGATGTTCCAGGCTCCTTGATTGTATCTTATCATACACACCCATTAGCTCTGTGTTTCTCTCTTCATTCAGGATCACCCAAAGGAGGATGGGTTCTCTCGAGGCTTCTTACTCCAACTGAGGTTTTCCCAGATTGGCTTGAAACCGGATTCCCTTTCTTAAGTCTATACATGTCTATACAACTCCTTCGTTTTCCTTTTCTTTGGTTTTCTGTGAAGCTGCTTTAAGACAACATTGATGAAGGAATGTTGATTGATAGATTGATTGAAATCAATCAACTGGCATATATTAGTATATAACTATATGACAAAAATAACTGAAAGTTAATAAACTGGAAAGTCGATTTCATTTGTACAGGTCATGCGAAGCTAAGAATCATAACTATTTAACGTGATCATTTTTAGTTCTTTGTCGTTTCCAGAAGCTAGTGTACTTTATTTTTATGCTCATGTCAGGAAAGGAAATCCAGAGATTATAATAATTCATTCTAATTCATTCTCTCAGTTGAAGTGCCCTCAAAAGGAACTGGAGCAGTCGAGAGGCCACTGTGAGATCTTGGTCATGGTATACACTTGTAGAGGAGGTTTCCATCTTCCTGTCCGGAATGCATCAGCATGTAAAGGTGGATTACAGTTTCATTAGCCTCTCCTGTCCAGACAGCATAGGTAGAAACAAAGTGGGAAGCATAAAGTGGAGCTGAACGAGGAGGCCATGAAGAGGGAAGACAGGAGGCTGATTTGACAGGAAACAGGCTATTTCTCTCTTGTAGGGAAGTTACTAGGAGGAACTGACTGAATGGAGTTAAGATCCGAATGATAAGAAATCTCTTAAATCTCTGTTGGTTGCCGTGTCTGAGTGTCAGTAACCTAAATCCTTCTTTATCCCTCCTATCATGTCCCCTGTGGGATTCATGCTGTGATGTAATCTGCTTATATTTTATTTCATTATTTTTCACTTTCACAATAAAAGTGGAGGAATTCTGTGAAAAGCTCGCCAGATTTGGGATCCATCCGAAGCTGAGGATCGCTACGATCAGTCTAATGAAAACCAGCTGATGTGTATGCAGTGTGTACTGTATGTACAGAGAAAACTATTTGTAAATTTTGTATCTTTGGCTGTTCCCATTTTTGGCACCAATACAAGCATAAAACAAGTAATAAAGTTCAAACTTGAACCTGTAATTTAGCATGGAGTTAGTTCCAAAGTCAACACAATTAATGAACCCAACTTACCCAATGTCCCTAATACCATACAAATAAGGTTACTTCCCATTCGCCAGCTCCTCATGGACTTTCACCTTAAATTCAGGCACCGGAACATCTATGGTGGTCTTACACAGGGTAGGTTTGCACATTGCCAACAGTTACCAGATGGAAGTTACCTTGTGGAGATGTTTGCCATGGATTACATGTCTCCAGCGAAGCTGTAAGAGTTGTTTTTCTATATGCAGATATTATGTACTGGTTTTCTGATCATTGCTTCTTTCTGTAAATTAGTGCAGTGCTGGAATGAATGTTTAGATCTTTGGCGTACTAGATGCTGGAGTAGCTCTTCTTAGAAGAGTCAGAAGTCAGTCAGCTCTTAGAAGTCAGCTCTTATTAGCAGCAAACTACTGAATATCAGTGATTAGTGCGTGTTTGTAGTTAACTGTAAGAGTAGCTATAGTTTTAATAGACTAGCCAGAAAGCTAAAGCCATTAGGGCTAAAACTCCCCTGAAATCAAACTTATCTAAAGAACTCTAAAGAAACCAAACCATAGACACATACAGAAACTGAAGTCCTGTGCAGCTGTACATTTTAAGCCAGCCAAACACATTGGCACCTTGGTCCAGAAGAGCACAGAGGGGGGGAAAAAGAGATTCAGAAACTTTCCAGATGCAATTCAAACTTCCAAGAAACTTCCTGAAGATGATACTAGTGATATAAAGTGATTCTATATTTAATAATATGCCAAAAGTTTGCAAATTGCATTAAAGAAGTAACAATACTTTTTTTACTTTGGTGAAGTTTTCACTTTCCTGCCTGCTAGCCAGGTCTACAAACACCTGGTACGCTCTGTTCCACCGTTTTTACCAGCTGCCGTTCACTTTTCTGTATTGCGTCACAATCTCACAATCTGTGAAAACCTGTTGAAAGCTTTTTGCAGCTAATGTTCCAGAGAGAGAAATCGTAGAATCTGTCCAGGCTTAGTGTCAAAGAGAGAGAGAGAGAGAGAGAGAGAGAGAGAGAGAGAGAGAGAGAGAAAGAGAGAGCACAAGCTGATGATGAGACCTCTAAAGGAGATACCTTTTCCTCTCAGCTTGTATCTTACAGGACTCCTCTGGAAAGACGAGACACATAAAAGTTAAAATTCCATTAAAATTCAAAGATTTCCTTCATATTCTTTATAAACACCCTTGAATAGATCTAATCAACCCTGTCCATGGTTGGTGTGGTGCAACAGATAACACCGCTACCTGCTCAGGGGCCTACCACCCCATGTGGGAGACTGGGGTTTGGCTCCCAGTCTGGATAACTTATTCTGTGCAAGACTCCCAACACTGCATTGACCCACCTGTAATAAGGAGTTAACCTTGTAAATCACTCTGGATAACAGCGTCAGCTGTTACTGTCATCTTGGTGTTGTACTTTTAGGTTCCAGTAAGGACATAAACTCCATTATTCTGTAGAAGAGGTTGTTTTGGGTCCACTTTGGTTTAAATTTAGATTAGACTAGACTAGACTAGACTAGACTAGACTAGATTAGATTAGATTAGACTAGATTAGATTAGACTAGACTAGACTAGACTAGACTAGACTAGATTAGATTAGATTAGATTAGACTAGACTAGACTAGACTAGATTAGATTAGATTAGATTAGATTAGATTAGACTAGACTAGACTAGACTAGACTAGATTAGATTAGATTAGATTAGATTAGATTAGATTAGATCAGACTAGACTAGACTAGACTAGACTAGACTAGACTAGACTAGATTAGATTAGATTAGACTAGACTAGACTAGACTAGACTAGACTAGACTAGATTAGATTAGATTAGACTACATTAGATTAGATTAGATCAGGTTGCGTTGGATTGGATTAGATCAAACCAAAGTGAACTTTATTGTCATTCAGACTCTACAACAGCAGTGCATAGCTGAATGGGACTGCGTTTCTCCAATGTGCAAATATAAACATAGGACAAACACGCGAGACATACTAGTAACATAACAGTGCAGATGAGACATAAGCAGAAATATAGAAGAGAGGAATCAAAAAATAAACAAATATGAAATGATGCTTTGCAGTTACAGAAATGTTGCACTTTGTATAGAAAATTATTGCTATATTTCCAAGTGATAATATTATTGCACACTGTAACATATAATGTGGAAAAATAAAATAGATTAGATTAGATTAGATTAGATTAGATTAAACTTTATTGTTATAGTGGACAATACAGGTACAAAACCAAAGAAATTCTAACCAGAAGTGCCAAATCCAGTAATATTAAACTTACAGTCCAGGAAAGGAACCACGGCAGGCAGTACACGGACAGTGGAGTGGTAGAAAATGAAACAGAAGCTTTATCTTGTAATTCACTGCTCTTGTTCAAAAACACACACGCTAGTGATATTGAAAATAGGAGCATCAACCTCCTGGAACTCTGTACAGCTCACTGTGCCAGTCTTTCGCCTTTCAGTCCTTATTTGCTTCGAAGCCAAAGTATATCCACACGGCACTCCTGCTGTTTGCTTTGTCAACACAAGCCCGCCGCTCACCAGAATACATAGTGTCATGCAGCAGATTGGTCCTAACAGTTTCTTCGCCAAGCTGAACAACTGCCCATCCTGGTTTCTCTCCAGTTTTCCTCCCTTTGCTGTTAGGGACTTTTTCCTTCCCACTGTCGCCCTTGGCTTGGTCCTGGGGGGCCCGGACCCAGATTTCCTGTAAAGCTGATTCGTGAAAATGGCTGTTGTAAGAATTGTTACATAAATAAAATTTGACGTGACTTGACCTGACAAGAATTGAATGCCAGCAGGGACAGCCGATAAACACCAAGTTCAAGCTTTTCAAGGTTCTCTCTAAGCTCAGCCTTTCAACATCACTTGCTTGGTATCAGTTTTTTTACCTCTTCACAAACTGGCTGTTTTTAAGCTGAGGAAGCTAAAGAAGGCTAGGACAGGTACATCAGCTCAGGTAACTTACCATCAGCACTTGTCTGTTTACCTGAGTGTCATTTGTTCTGTAAATTTCATGCCACTGTGTGACTCTCTGTGGTCTCTGTATGGCTTAAATTCAGTAATAGTAAAATACTACATGCCATTCTGGGATGCTTAAATGCATTCAACAGTACCACCAACAGTGGTGGTTGGTGTGGCGCAATGGATAACACCGCTAGTCACTGAGCTACCACCCCGTGTTCGATTCCTAGTCTGGGTGTCTATGCTGTGCTACACCAATAAGAGTCCTTGGGCAAGACTCCTAACACTACATTGGCCTACCTGTAATATGATTAACCTTACAGAGCCCCAAAGCTCTGCAATGCAGAGTCTATCAAAAACAAAGGTTTTAGGGTTTGGGGGAGCTGTCCAAGGTGACATTGCTCATCTCTTAGTTCAGTGGTTCCCAAACTTACTATAAGATGGCTCAGAGGTTTGCTCAAACACAGTTCCTAATATATTAGAATACAGTGACAATGTGCTGTAGACTGTGTTTTGTATTAGAGGGGTCTTGTCTAGTGGGTGCTTGTCTCACAGATGAGGTTTATGAGTGGGCTGAATGTTAGTGAAGTCCTAGGAAATGCTGGGGTGTCCTCTGGCTCTTGCCTGATGACCCTGTGTCTGTTGGGAATATCACCCCTAAGCTCCTATGATGAACTTTTATGATCTTTTAGTATATGACAAAGCTTTATAGTGTCTTATCTGAGCTTCCCTTAGCTGCCCAGGCCTCGTCTTGTGGAGATCCAGCTGCTCCAACTCTGTGGTTCATTTCTTTTGCAGGTCAGATTCACCCTAAATGATCAGTTAACAGGACGATCTAACAGGACTGAGCAAACTGCATTCATGGCATACATGTGAAACACCGTCAGATAGACCTGGGTGAGCATCTAATTTGATTTGATTGATATTAGAACAAATGTGCAGTTAACAGACCTACTGTATTCCCAAGAGTGCTCTAAACGTATTCAAGGGAGGTTACACAGAGAGGAGCCTGTGAATTCCCAGCTTAGCTAGGAAATCTATTCAGGTCCGAGATGCATTCCAAATGATCAGTTAACAGGCATAACCTCAGACCGAGCTAATTATTGTTCTGTATGAAAGGTAGATATGTCTCAGGATGCCTTTAGTGTGTGCTAACGTCTGGTTCTCTTGTTTCAGGTTAGACCGACTGTATTTCTCAAGGGTGGTTTCACAGAGAGAGTTTATTCCCTATACATATTCTAGTTATTATTATTTTACTTTATATGAATGAGATTATATGTATATTACAATATTATTATTTTTTATAGGTCTGAGTGACGAAGTTCATAAAGTAAAAAGTAACAAGCACATTCTGAAGGCTAAGTGCTACACATTTGACGAACAACTTCCTCTTAGAAGCAAAAAAACAGCCATGTAGTGATTGGAAAATTAATCCATCTTACTAAAGCTATGAGAGCATACGGTTACAGTAGGTCCTAACAGCTGGTGAAATTACTAGAGTGCAAGGAAATGCAATCCCAATGAGCCAAAAGAATTATATAGAGGATGCTCACGAAAACGGAAATAATCCATTCTAGGAAAAGCAGGCAGAACTTTTATAGGGGCTAAACAGAGCCATAAATTCTGCCCTCACTTAAGGTGTCAAAACCGACCTTACACTTACACAGAGATGGCAAAACATTATGATGCTCTACGCTGCAGTTGCACCCACTGAAGTCAACCCTCTTAGCCGAAGAAGAAACAAAGACACTGTAAAAACATCACAGTTAAAAGGTATTAACTCCCAAAGAATAGAAATATTTGGCATAAGGGGCATGAGATTCTGCAGCGCTGACATGAAATTCCCCAGATATAGTATCTTCCCGTATGTTGCTATGCCATACGTCTTTCTGGAACCCGTACCACTAAACATGGGCGCTTTTAGGTTCACCTGAACAAAGTAACAGCACTGCACTCCAGGCAGCAACACAGACCATCCCCTAGTTTTTAGGGTGGCACATGGCCTTCAGTTTCGGCCTGGCCTACCTTCTGTAGAACTGGTTTTGGAGAGCATCAGTTCTGGGACAGTGTGGTTTCTGAGGTCAGAGCAGGAACTCAGGGGGGTTCGAAACTAGACACTAACAAATCTACTGATGCTAACATGGAGAAATGGAGTAAGACATGCTGGGCAGCTTTCACTGAGTTTGAGTCTTCTTTATTCAAAATATTATTATGCATTTGGTAAATATCATATTGCATACTGGACTTTTAGCCATGCAGGAGGCAAATGCATTAAGCCAACCATTACAGTCGATCCCTTCCAGCTCTCCAAATACCAGATACAGGGAATAGAGTACAAAACAGTTCCAACACTGTCAGGTCTGATTGGCTGAGAGACATTCTATGAATATCTCCCAAAAATGTATTCTCCGAACAAATCCTTACATTATCATTTCGTCTGTAGCATAGCAACAACAACTGGTTTAACCATTACTTCATAATTGGAAGCATGCTGCAAGGTACATGGGCACTGTCTGCTGTCAGAACATGGTTAAACTAGCCAAAATCAGATGAGGAGAAACAAATTCATTAGGTTGGAGAAGAGTGAACTGTGTGATCCTTACTCTGACGTTCATATGGATGATCCTAGCCTGGAACTTTACTGTAGCATGCTTTACATGATATTCATATGGAGTACCATGTCATTTTACCGAGAGACATTTTTTCAAAATAAAAGTCCTCATGTATTATTTTGATGAACTATTTTATTTCTGGACTAGCAAAATAAACATCGTCTTTGGACAGGAACAGGTATTTCAGCAGTCTGTACGCTGTTGAGGAAAATGTTATTAGACTTATCCAGTTAACACAATTATACATGCTTTTATTTATACAGTTATTTCTCCTGTAAAATAAGTGAGAGCATCAGTAAACATAAAATCACTAAGGACGTGCATTTAAACCCCAAAACATTTAACATGAGGGTAAGTAAAGTTTTCCCAAACTGTGTACGGGCCTGTTGAATGAAGCTTCTGGCAGAATACAAATTTAGAGATGACAAAAGATTGAAAGCAGAAAAAATAAAAAAATATATAAAGGTCTGGACAAAAACTGTCAAAGTGTCAAAGCACTTTCTGTCCAAAGGGCAGATTTTCCTTTTGCCTGTCTAGAAATGAAACTTTTTTACTGGTGGAAAGCATGGAGTCAAAATATACTTGAGTGAAATTTAAAAAGCAACTCCATTCGAACATACAACACTCAAGAAGATAAAAAATGACAGTAGTTGTGGGATGTTTCGTTTTTCACTGAAAGGAATTTAACTGCTTGAGAAAAGACTGACTGGTAGAATGCTAAATGAGTACAAGCCCTGTGTTAGGACAGTAGGTAAAATGCAAATACACAAACATACACTCATTCTGAACTTGACGCCTGCTGCACATCCTGTGTGTATCAGGGGCGATTTATAACTAGGAACCTTGCAGCGTGTTTAAAAAGCATCCTAATCGGGTGATGCCATCATGCTTGAATATAAATGTGCACAGTAAAGGTTAAGTGAGGATAGGTCAAGGTTCAAAGTGATGTCCTTGCCTGGATCAGACTCCACAATCATTTCGCTGCCTCACTCTGGAAATGCTCATACTTCCTGTGTTCCGTAATTGGTCCCAAACAGAGCTAACTGTCTCTCTTTACTCTTGACGAGCTAATTGCTGCCCCTTGATACTGAGGCCTTCCTGCTGCACACCTCTGACCAGCTGCCTACCTGCCCAGCCTAACGCTGAGGAAGGACTAACTAGGCTTTCCCGCTGTAGACTCATTTTTCCACTATTGCTACCTGCATCGGACTATTTCTTCATTAACTTCAATGTCACCACGACAACTAGATCGTATAATTAGATACTCTACTGATGTAGTTTTGACCTGAGACCTGGGTCTGGCTCCTCCCAAACTTTCTTCTTTCTACTTGAGGTAGCTTTTCCTTGCCACCATCTGCTTCAGCTAGCTCACCAGGGGTTCTTCTTTTTCTCTTGTTAATGAGTTAGTACTACTGAATGAAGGGCTTCAAGAAAAGAAAAGAAAAAGAAAAGAAAAAAGAGGACGAGATGAGCTGTCTATCCTTTAAAGAGAACTTGAGGTAGTTGTAGTGAGCTATTATTTGGAAGCTGCTGTAACCAGGCGTCACGCTCTTAACCATAAACTCCATTATCCTATTAGTCAAGGTCGATCCAACATGGTTGACAAGCTACACTCATTAGGCTGTACCACACATCATCCTTGTGATGCGCATATCCAGGCCTTATTCTGGAAATCACTACTGGGCTGAATTTGCGTAGTCTGATCATGGCATTGGAAGAATAGGCAGAACACCGCTAATGAATGCCTGTTGCTTTAAGCTCTCAGACGGCACCACATTATGAACCAACGTGTTTCAGTGATAAGACTACCACATGGGCTTTGATATGCTATATAAAAAAAAAAAACGATGCAAGTTAAGCCTGGGCTATGCACCGCAGAAGCCGATGGTGCCAATCCGAAATGGACTGATGGAATTCACTGTGTTGTGGTCTGACAAGTTTGTTTTCTGGACCACAGAACAGAAGGATCATCCAGATTGCCATCAGCGTGAAGCCAGCATCTGCCATGGTAGCGGAGGGTAGTAGTGGGTAACTTGTACACCTGTGAAAGCACCAATGAAACTGGAGCAGTATATTTTCACTGTCCAAAGAAAAACAAGTGTCCAACTTTACAGGAGAGGCCAAAAACATAATTTAACTTTAATGTAAGTCAATGAAACCAGACGTCTTTCCAAACAGCTTTGGGCCATTTCTGTAGGTCCATTAATCATGAGATTCTCACTCCGTGTAAACAGCAGCCGATGCGTTTCAATAATGCTGAAAGTAAAAATGGACAAAAGTGGAGATTCGTGTTTTTCATTGGACACCAATGATGTGCTGCTTTTTCAGGGACATCTTTGCTTGTTTCAGCATTCATTCTGCGTGTGTTACAACTGCTCAACCAGACAGAGAGTTCTGGCCCGCAGTCCAGAACTGTCTTCCATTGAAAGCATGTGTCTCTTTAAGCTCAAAATATGACAACCAGGGTCCTGTACACTGTATATGTAAAAATATAAGAACCGAAGTGCTGGTGAGGTAAACACGCCCTTGTCTCAACATTTTTTGAAAGAGGCTTTGATTATATACAGGGGTTGGACAATGAAACTGAAACATCTGGTTTTAGACCACAATCATTTATTAGTATGGTGTAGGGCCTCCTTTTGCGGCCAATACAGCGTCAGTTGGTCTTGGGAATTACATATACTGCGTCCTGCACAGTGGTCAGAGGGATTTTAAGCCATTCTTCTTGCAGGATAGTGGCCAGGTCACTACGTGATGCTGGTGGAGGTTCGTCCTTCTTGGTGGTATGCTGACATTACCCTGGATACCGTGGCTCTTGATACATCACAAAGACTTGCTGTCTTGGTCACAGATGCGCCAGCAAGACGTGCACCAACAATCTGTCCTCTTTTGAACTCTGGTATGTCCCATAATGTTGTATGCATTGCAGTATTTTGAGCAGAACTGTGCTCTTACCTGCTAACTGAACCTTCACACTCTGCTCTTACTGGTGCAATGTGCAGTTAATGAAGATTGGCCACCAGGCTGGTCCAATTTAGCCATGAGACCTCCCACACTAAAATGACAGGTGTTTCAGTTTCATTGTCCAACCCCTGTATATATATGCTACAGTGTAATATGTAATATAGTCATATGTGGCATATTGAAGTTTTTATTTGTACTGGAGAGTCTAACGCTATAGATAAAACGAAACCTACAGAGCATACGTTAAAGACGTATACTACACTGTGGTATCCAGCGCGCAGAGGAGAACACAGTCAGTGGCTGCAATCTGGAATAAGGGACTAGATGTCAAGTGCGATGGTGAATGCGGGAATCACAGTGATTGGAGGTGGGACACAATAAGCACTACAGAAAATGAAATTGCTGTTGTAGCTACAGCGTTAGATATAGAGGCACCTGAAGTTGCAACTCCACTCTCTGTGTAGTTGTGGTGTCATTTGGCACTTGACTCTCTCTGGGTTTGTTGTGCTGTGTGGGACTACCTAACATATCTCTGGCAGAAGCATAGGTGACAACTTGGGGGAGTGGGGGATGGGGGGCATTGTGTCAGTTAATTGGCCCCCCAACTCATAGCACAAAGCTGGAGAAAAGGCACTTAGTCAAACTGCACAGAGCAGTCTGACAGAAGTACTAGAGTAAAGCTGATTTACCCGTGTGGATATCAGTCCGTTAGGCAGGGTTGCCAGATTGGCAGTTTCCAGAAAAGAACAGCTAGTTTGAAAATGTAGTGCAGGTAGAACAGTTACTGCACTCACACAGAAAAAAGGCTTATGAATGCATGTTGATCCTGGTGTTGAATAACTGGCAACCCAAGGACATATAGACAGCATAAGCACATGGCTTGTTGGGTGGATTGGCAAATGCTGTTCTTACAATGACAGGAAGAGTGTTCAAGGGTGATACATAGTCTTGTTTAAGTAGATTAGGTGCGGTGCATTATGTGAAATAAAAGTTGGGGGTGTGGCTTATCGGATAACCCCACTACCTGCCAGGGAGCTACCACCCAGTATGGGAGACGGGGGTTCAATTCCCGGTCTGGGTAACAAGGCTGTGCTACACCAATAAGAGTCCTTAGCTGAATCCTAACACTACATTGGCCCACCTGTAACATGATTAACCATGTAAGAGCGTCAGCTTAATACCATAACTGTAAATATCAAATATCAGTAAGAACGTACTAATAATCCTCAAAACTAAAAAATATGATGTTAAATATTAAAGTAAATGTTCTGTGTGCTGTAATTGAGCTAAACCACCCATTCCTGTACAAAAGAGTGAACAGTACAGCCGCAGAAAACTCCCGGCATGGAAGAGAGAGCTGCCATGCCGCTCTAAATGGAAAGAGAGTGGGAAAGGAAGAGGCCAATTTATCTTTTTTCCAAACAACCATTATTTATTAGATTTGTCTGACTCCCACAAGCCTGAGGGCTGGGATGAGAAAGTCGATAAGCTGGATATCTCTGCCCCAGAGGTTGCTAAGATAACTTAAGCACGAGGAAAATTAGACCAAATCAAAGTGAGGGGTATTTTTCAGTCTTTTTAACAAGTGCTGACCGCTCTGAAGGTCAGTTTGTTTGCATTGCAAAACTTGAGTAGAAGGACATTAGCTAATGTTGAGAGTTGACCCTATGGTCAGGAGCCAGAATCCATCTACAGGGATGCATATGAATACAAATAGGACCTTGGTAAGCGGTTCGTACCTGGCAGTAAACAAACACAGCCTTTCAGGATCAGCCTCCTGAAAGGCACCTTATGAATATAAATAGCCTCTAATTTGCACCACCACCCCAGCGGTTAAATATCGGGGGCTATTACTGATTAGGTACTCAGCTGAATACTAATGGTGAGTGGTTTCTTGAGCAGATCCATTGGGATCCTAGTGATTTGGAGTGAGCCTTGGAGGTTTAGGTCAGCACTACACAGCAATCACCCATTCGGGGTCTTTCAGTTAAGGTCAAACCACTGCTGGGGTTGAAAGGCCACTAGAGATGTTCAGCCTGGGACTGCAACCAGCGATCCTTTCTATCATCAGTTAATCGATTGGCTATGTTTTTAGATCACCTGATCAGATTGAACTCATTTACCTATTAACACGCACAACATCATTGTCCTAAATGTCATTCAATTTACTACACTGTGCTTAACATCACTACATCTCTCCTATGAGGTGTGCAGTGGTCCAGTAGTCTAACCCTAACTTCACTGGGCTGACTTTAGCATGCACCATCAGGGGCGGAAACATGCTGCTGTGAAATGATACCTGAGCATTTGTATATCAAGTATTGCATCATGGTGTGGCTTCTGTGGGTCTTGCTGTCTTAGATTTATTTCTGAAAGCCATTTTTATGAATAGTTTTTCTCTTCTGTAATAATTAATGCACATGCAACACTATGGTAACACTTTACTAGGAGGGCGTCTACATAACACCTTCATAACGTCACACACAAAGGCTTCATAACAGGTTAATGATGTGTACATGTTTTACATGATATTAATATGAAGTGTAATGTCATGTTGCTGAAATATATTTTTCAAAATAAAAGTCCTCATTTATTATTTTGACAAACAATTTTACTACCAGTAAAGTTTAATTCGATACAGGCGAAAAAAAAATAAAATCTCCTCACTAGTGCTTTGACACTTTTGTTTAGACCTTTATGTATTTTGCTGTTTGTTATTCTTGTCATCTTTAAATTTGCATTCTGCCATATTTCCATACACAGTTTAGGAAAACACTACTCACCCTGAGTTTAATTGTTTTGGGGTTTAAATGCGCATCCTTTGTGGTTTTATGTTTAGTGGTGCCCTTCTTCAGTTATTGTACAGGAGAAATAATCATATAAATAAAAGCATGTATAATTGTGTTAACTGAATAAGCCTAAGAACATTTTCCTCAACAGTGTATAGACTGCTGAAATACCTGTTCCTGTCCAAAGGTGTAAATCCAGGTCATGTTTATTTTTGCCTGTCAAGAAAATAAATAGTTTGTCAAAATAATAAATGAGGACTTTTATGTTAAAAAATGTGTCTCAGTCAACTGCCAAATATTACTATCATGTAAAACACTTTATGAATGTTAATTTGAACATTCATAAATGACTTATAAATGGTTTATGTATGATGTTTCAAATATGTTATGTAGACACCCTACAAGTAAGGTGTTACCAGCATTATATAGTGGTTTTTTTTTCCTAGGTGTCGTTAGGCCAGTTTTAAGAGGGCTTATGGCCTGTCATCTAAAATAGATAAAGAATTATTAAAATAAAATTAAACATACAAAACAAAACCAATTAAAAAAACATAATAATGATGATGGAATAGAATACAACGAACATGTGGCTGTTCTTATAGGTATAGCCAGATGTAACACAGATGTGCATATATAATATATATATATATATATATATATATATATTCTCACAATATCTTGAACAGAATTTGAATGTTGAAAATTGACATCATAAATTGACATCATTGACAACATAATGATGATGCTGCCGAGCTTACCTGTGGCGCTAGGGCTGGAAGGAGGAGTAATAAGTCGTTGCTGATTGTTTGCAAGCGGTGGTGTTGTTGGTGCAGTTGCATTAGATGGCATAAGTACAAGAACACCAATGCTCCATGATGCATTGACACACCCCCTCACTGTACATAATTGTGCACTGTGAAATCACAATTTCATGACGCACTGTTATACCCCGTTAATTCTTCATTATTCAGCTACACCATCGTGCATTATGGTAGTAATCCATATCCTGAGCATAAACAACATGTTTAGCACCTGCGGTTTTAAGACAGAGCACAAAGCTCGACTATGGTACTGCTACTTGATCCGTTTCATTTGTAAGTGGACTGATTGTTGTGGAAGTGTTTCTTCCTCTAGCCTAGTCTCTATATGGAGTTTGAGGAGCTTTCCACACCATATTGACCGTATGCTTCTCTTAACGAGGAAAGGAACTATCATTATCAAACCCACCATGTAATATCCTGCCAGCCCTAATGCTATATGTAAACAGGGCTGCTGTCAGGAACTACAATAAATGAAAAGGCAGATAAGAATACATTTATACTGCAATTAAAATATCAGTCCTTTATGATTACGGTCATCCGCCTACTGGGCAGAGAAGGATCCGTTTATGCAGGGAATAGCTAATGTCAGCCACCGAGATTTAAAACCACTGAAACTGCTTTTAGATTTGTAGTGGTGTTTTTCAAACCCTGTAGAGTCAAACAGCAGATTACATACACCCGCGGGCCAATTTCCCCAGCCCAGATTCATTTCCAGCAGTCGTCTATTATTGACACAGCAATTTAGTCCTAGGCTTAATCTGGGAAATAGTCCCTGGAAGGCCAAACCAAAGGAAGAGAGCCACCCAGAGCCGGCCCTGAGCAATGTGCTAGAGGCTAGATTTTGACTGTATGCTTGGTTTGCCAACGCCTGGCATTGGCATGTGATTATTTCAGGTTTGTGCATGGTGGCACCAATGCCTACACCATGTCTTTGGTTCTTCTATGCAGAGAACAATTTTGACACCAGTTTAAGCAATGAACGTCCGTCCATATGTGGTTCTAGATACATATGCGAATCATAGTCGTGCAACCTTAATGAGAACCAAATCCATTCTTTCTATCGCAGATGTGCCATCACTCATTGCTAATATGGCAGCAGCCAAGAAGTGTTCAGAGCTAATTACCTTCATGATGAAGGACTGTCACTTGGTTTGTCTATTGTCTATAATGCATGTACATCATTTTGATTAAGATGTGCCAACGCAGGTGGTTTCAGGTCACAGGTTTGCTCACATGAGTGACTGACTGGAGTCACATACCAACACAAATGAGAACCATGACGTTGGAAAGGTTCGATCTGGGGAGAGAAACATGATTGAGCGATGAGGCTTGAAATGCAGCTATTAGTCGTCATTGCCTCGGTGTAGCTGAATTCATCTGTTAGCAGGGCTGTCTGCATACCCTTCAACATTGTGTACAGTGTACAGGAAACAGCGAATGATGCACCACAGGTGCTGTGCATCAGTGTCTCTCCCTATGCACTGAAAGCCTGACATTAACACAAATGGTAGGTTCAGTAATGTGAGCAGAGAGAAGGAGGGAGAGAGAGAGAGAGAGACAGAGAGAGAGCGTGTACATGCTTGCGTAACCGTGTCCTTGTAATATCCGCAATTATTTCAGCTGAAAATCGTTTGGTAAAGCCCTGTATTATCAGTGACTGATGGAGGTAAACCCAATAGACTCTCTCTCTTTATGTCCCTCTTATCGGATCTAATTTGTAGCCATTACACCGATTCCACGGGTCATTAGTCCCACAGTCTCAACAAAAAAAGACCAAAATAAATACCACACCAGCTGTCAGCCATCACTGTCCTCAACTCCCACTCAGAGACAAAGAGGAAAAGGGTAGGGAACATAAAGATGGATAAATGGAGGGACAAGGAATGCCAAACACGCTAAGCTTCTTACAAACAGCCAGGTCATGATCCGGTTTACAGCTTTCACAGAGAGAAAGAGAGATAAACAGATAGAGAGAGAGAAAGAGAGGGACTGTGTGCACATGACAGGTGGAGCAAGAACCTTAATACCTTACCTTAAAGAAGAAGTCAAACTGCTATCGGAAACGAGTGATCTGGACAATAACGAAACGCAAGACGTCAAGTCCAAATCTCAATCAGAGAGGAATAAAACAAAGAGAAATGAAAAGGTGCAGGAATAATGAGAGTGGCAGGCGGATGCGAAGGCAGGGAGGTGATGGGTAGAAAATAACAGATTGAAACATTACATGAGAAAATGACAAGACGTGAGGAGCGAGAGAATAATAATGGACTGTGGAATGAAAGCGCTCCAGAGCGAGAGAAGACAAAGAGGCTACACTTGGAACAAACACTGACTGAGAAAAAGAACTGTAGGCCCAAGTTCCCTGATAAAGCACCTGCTGGATTCATAACACACTCACACATGCACAGAAACCTCGCATACATACACCTGCACTGGCATTCACCAGAGAAAACGTCTGACAAACTGATAATCAGACCTGGCCTTTTAAGACGTACCCAGGAGCCACAGTGTAGACTATATACATGCACGCAGTGGTGGAGAGTACTGTAGGTATTGTTCGTGTATCCGTACTGAAGTGTTTCCATCCTGGATGGCGCTTTAACCCCACTTCATTTCAAAGTCTAATATCTAACTTCTAACTTCACCACATTAGAGCGAAATACGTTGTTCATTTCGGCTTGCGTGGAAAAACATCACAGGTAGAAAACTAAACAAGCTTGTTTATGGAAGCTCATCTTCCATGGAAATGTCCATATCGGGCCTGGACTACATTGGTGACCACCTGGAGGCAGGTGGGTGAAGCAGGAGGTTAATGCAAACGGTAACCAACACAGGAAATATGTACACATGCACTTGTTATTTTATAGTTCTAGCTAATGGAACCTGTTCTCCGTCAGTGTTCTGTGCTTATGATCATTTGAATTTATGAGCTTCTATTGCTGGTGGAGTCTCGTCACCTAAACTGAGCTGATTAAGAGTCTTGTTCCAGAAATGATAACAGGACATTAGAGCCATAATAAGTCAGGCTCCTGTTACTCTCCATACTTCAGTAGATTTGGAGGTACATACTTTAGTACTGATACTCCAGTGGAGGTCTAAAGGGAGGAGCTTCTACTGCTACTGGAGGAGTGTTTTACCGTGAAGGGCTACTACTCCAACGCAGCTACATGGTTTGTGTACTTCACCCACTACTGCATGCATATACACACACACACACCATACACACACACACACACACACACCCACACACACACACACACATACACACACACCATACACACACGTAAACCATACACACACACACATACACACACGTAAACCATACACACACACACACACCATACACACACATATACACACACACGTAAACCATACACACACACACACACACCATACACACACATATACACACACACACCATACACACATATACACACACACACCATACACACACATACAAAAACACACACACACATACACACACACACATATACACACACATACACAAACACACACACACATACACACACACACATATACACACACATACACAAACACACACACACATATACACACACATACATATACACACAAACACATACACACAAACACACACACACACACACACACAAACCATACACACAAACACACACACACATATACACACACATACATATACACACACACACGTAAACCATACACACACACACACACACACCATACACACACATACACAAACACACACACACATACACACACATACATATACACACAAACACAAACACACACACAAACACACACACATATACACATACCATACACACATACACACATACACACACACAAACACACACACACAAACACACACACACACACACACATCATACCTGCACCTCACATTGTTAAAACAAAGAGCTCTTTCATTTAGTTCATTTATCTTGGTACCAGGCCTAGTGGAACATCTGTCTTCCTCTGAAGTGGCAGTCATTAAAAGCACATTAGGCTCAACCTTAATGCCATTTCAGAGAAATGACTTCAACTGCTATAGTGTCATATGTAACAGTGAGCAGAACAGCCTTAGCGCAGCAGCCTAAGTGATGGCTGATAAACAGGTAAAGGAAAGGAATGGTTAAGTACCAGAAGACAAATCCGGTCCATTAATGAAGAATAATGAAGTAAAGAAAAGTGCACCTACATGTAGCACTACCATATCAGTCTGGTATTTATATCATCAAGAGACAAGAACAGTATCTATGCATATATATATATATATTAGAAAGAATATTTGCAGACACCCAGCATCTCTTTAGCTACTCTCAGGTCTGAATAGAGTTAAATAGAGAACTGTATAAAAGGGGTAGAGGTAAACTCTGTGAGCATAGGGTATCTTCAACTGTGGTCATCCTTGCCTGTTATGATTACATCTGATTTTATGGGAAAGTCATTCTCAAATTATGTAACCAATATGTGTCAATATAGCCTTCTCTACTGCGTAGAACTGTGACGGCGGTGGGGATGGGCATGGTGGGTGAGGGGGCTTGTACACAGGTTACAATGGATCAATAGAGTAAGCATGTACTGCTCACTGCTCCAGTGATCAAAACTGGCAGTGTTGGCATATCATCGTTGGAGGAACCAATAACCTTTGCTCTTTAAGGAACTGAGATGGGAAAGGGAAATACCAGCAGGAGTTTGGGGCAATGTTTTTATCTGAGTGTAACACTGAGGTCATCACTTCAGTCTACACAGTGACCTGCGGCAGGGAAAGATGATGGATGAAGCAGGACAGCCCAAGCTGTCTCAAAATGTTTTCAGGACTTAACCTACAGAATCCCAAATCACAGTGTCATAGTGTCTCTCATGCATTTGTATTTTTATATTCAGAGATGCTTCTTCGCTCGAGGATGGTACTGTTGACCTGGAGGAATATACCACAGGTGTGACAAGTTACATCAGCACCTGTGTTGAATGTAACGTGCCCGCCAAGCACAACCGGCAATGTCCGACCCAATTCAAAAACCCAGTGTGCACTGTGAGGTGTGGCCCATGCTGTATGCCCACAACGCTGAATTTTTCTCAGGCAACCCTGATCTCTTCCAGAAGGCCAGGTGTGACCTACTCTGGGCAGCCGGCCCCAACAACATACCGGGTTACGAACTCAGATCACGTGCTGTGGAATTAGCTGATGTTTTTACGGACCACGACAACCTTTCTTTAGCCCATGCACCAACTCCCACCAAATCCTTATCCGTATCCTTAATGACTACAAGTTGCACTGGACTCTTTGAAAGACTCATCCTGATTTAGCCCATAAACGACACACTGTACCGGACACTCTAGACTCACTCCGGTTTGCGGCCAAACAGAGCCACAGAAGATGCCATCTGCGCTGCCATCCATACAGCTCTAGAACACCTGGAGAGCAAAAGCAGCTATGTGAGAATGCTGATCATTGAGTACAGCTCAGCATTCAACATCATTACCCTATCCAAACTGATGGATAAGCTCCACACTCTTGGACTGACACCCTCCCTGTGTAACCAGGTGCTGGATTTCCTGGCAGACAGACGTTTGGAATTGGAAACCACATTTCCAGTCCACAGATTATAAACACAGGGACACCTTAGGGCTGTGTGCTGATCTGTGCTGTACACGCAGCTCACCCATGTATTGCCTCTGACAGTGACACCACATTCATCAAATTTGCCGATGCTACCTCTGTCATAGGACTGATCGCCGGGAGTGATTAGATGGCCTAAAGGGCGGAGGTGGCAAATCTGGTGGCATGGTGTCAGGTCAACATTCTCCCCTTCAATGTTGACAAGACAAAGGAGATGATTATGGACTATCAGAGGACAGCAGAGCAGCACACACCACCGCTTATTCATCAGAACACAGTGAGCACCATCTCTTAGAAACAGCATCAGTGAAGACCTGACCTGGTCACATAACACAACTGGTCAAAAAGCCATAGCAATGACCACATATCTTATGAAGACCCAAGAAAACTGGCAGGCCTACCGGACTTTCTGAGGAACCTCTATAGGTGCATCTTTACGAGCATTGATTGATTCTCACCAGTTCTATCACAGTCTAGTTTGGAAACTGCTCAGCCCAGAAGTGCAAGTGTCTGCAGAGGGTGGTCAAGATAGCCCAGTCAATCACAGGGACGACCCTTATACCACTAGAGGACACATACCACTCCAGGGTCCCCAGGAGGGCCAACAAAATCATCAAGGACAAAAATCACCTTTAACACAACCTCTCTACACTTCTCCAATCTGGCAGACGATACAGGACCGTGAAATCAAGGACCACCCGCAGGCCATCAGGGCTCTGAACACCTTACTTCCTTCAACCACCATTTCTTCTCATGCTGCTCTGCCACAAGCATATGGCCAGTAGTGTTCTAGGAGATGACCACTATAACATTACAGCCGGCTTCACTGCACAGATTGGGGGGGTGGAGTAACAAACAGGAAATTATACATTACCCTTACAGAAATATGGCACATGGTATAAAAAACAATAACGCCATGTTTCCAGGTGATAATATTATTGAACACTGTAACATATAATGTAAACATAACACTGTAGCTGTAAACTTAACACTGGAAAGAAAATGTAGCACTTAACACTTCATAAATTAGCAGCATTAAAAAAAAATAGATGCGAGTTGCAATAATATATTGATATTTGTTATATAGAAGATATATATATATATATAGGAGTTCATTCAACAGCATATATATATATATTATATATATAAATATTCTGCTCCATATATCATATATTGTATATATATTGTACACTGTGTACAATTAGTACTTCTGTTTATATGCAAGTGGGTCCCGGGAGGCTTGAGTAGTTCATTTGTGGGCCTATAGAGGATACACATGAGTACTGGGACTAAAAGTTTCTCAGTACCTATTGTGTTGTGTTCACTTACGTTGTGCACCAGAGGAGATTCAAATGGCTTTCAAGCACAGTTCAACAGCACAAAATACCATCAACTACATATCAGCACTAGAATATTGCATACTGTGAGAACATTCAAAACAACAGCCAACAGAGCCTGGTCGGGCCGTCTGCTCCATGCTTTTCAGACTTGCATCAGATTGTATTGTATAAGGAATTCATATTGTACAGTTCTCATTTAGCTGTGAAGTATTCTGTAAGTGTCAGTACTTCCTGTTTCTGTCTATTGTATTAGAATGTACTTGTTTATTATCAAAGGAGGCTTGGCAGAGTGAGAACTTCATTTGACCATGGACCCTGACAGTGCTTGCTTCCAGGACTGTGCATATGACAGCTCAATAGACAGAAAATGAAGTATACTTCAATGAAGAATGAGGAGTCACTAAAGAGTCCGGGACTAAAAACAGCGGCGGGTAGCTATAAGGGCAGCGTTCATTGTCCGTACTGACTAGCTCAATAACCACTGTTGCTGCAAATGTGATGTTTCACCCTTATATATAGACTACACATACATCAAGCTATCGATCTACAGAATAAAAAATAAATAAAAATATTAATAAAAAGGCTGGTATTTAGCAGAGCTGTAACCAGGTGGTTGAGGCTACGGAGGACCGGATCGGCCAAAATTAAAAATAAATAAATAAATAAATAAAAGACTAAATAAAATTAACATTTAAATAAAAATAACTAGAATTTGTATATATTGCTTGCTTTGATTTTATTTATACGCTTATTTCCTTTTCTTGCATTTATATCGTCCTCATTTTATTTATTCTTGTACTGTTTATTAATGTTTTATTATTAATTATTATTATTAATGTCTTCCTTCATTTTATATTATTTCTGCATATATTATTTAAACATGGTAATTTTAAAATCTATTTATTTAATACATATTATTTTTACATACATTTAAATGAATTATACATTTAATTATTTTTAATTTTTTTTTAAATTAATTTATTTATTTATTTCTGTTTTTCTTCTTCCATATGATAATGAGTAGGCGTGTTTTTCATGTTCAGGCTTAGCAATCAAGTGCAGAACGACAGGAGTTGATTTCGAGCAGAGCTATGTAGCTTGGCTGTGCGTTCGGGTGAGACTCCGAGAGGACAAATCTCGGGGCGCAGGTCGGTGTCGGATCTGCTCAGAGAGGCAGCTTCCAGGTGTTGCATGATCTGAATTTAGCAGGGAAAGACGATGAACTACCTCCTCCAAATTTGTGAACACTGTGGGGTCGATCTCTGTATCAGAAGATGTAGCAAAATGGAACAAACTGTCAGCCACAGCCTCCACCCGGCAGAGTAAATAATCTGCACTTGCATTTTCAGCAGGGTCAGCTAAGAGTCTCGGGTCTCTTGCTACCTGTTGCCTGTAAGCAGACATTAGTGCACCATGTTGTTCATAGTTACTGCTGATGGAGCAAGACAATCGATCTACGGAATCTGCTGTCGATCAACCAATAGGAATGTTAAGACACACTGACGTCATGGATTGACAGCCCCTTTATTACCATAAGGGTAAGGAAAAACAAAAATAAATAAATAAATGAATTTATTAATAAATAATTAGGTAAATACATTAATTTAAAATAAAAATGTTCATTAAGTAACACAAATAACAAAATAAATACACATTACACATTTATTTAAGTTTTTTAATTTATTGATATACTTATTTCTATGCTTATTTATTTATTTTTAGATTTACCATCATTATTTCTTTACCATTTTAATTTGAGTGTTAACTAGTGTTTTATTTATTTATTTATTTATTTATTTATTTTTTATTTTGGCAGATTCGGTCCTCCATATGAGGCAGGATGCAAGTGCATAGTGGTTTTATTAGAGTGAGTCCGGGTAACAGGGGTCAAAACACAGGTGGGTGTCGTTGAAGGCATGTCCATAAATTGAAAGCAGAAACAAAACCAGGGGGAAGAACTGAATACGAAGACAAACACTACAAAACAAAAAGAACAAGTACAGAAAGGAAACACGGCTCAGGCTCAGAACTAACAACAGGACAGCAGCCTAGAACTAACAAAGGTACAACAGCTTACTAGAACACAGAGACTTCACAACAGACAGGGCAAACAGAGGAGTCTTAATACACGTCCTAATGGGCAACAGATAGGTCTCAGGTGTGGGAGTGGGTGGAGCCAGGGGGGGAGCAAGAAGAGCTGTACTATGACATGTAACCAGAGGGGGCGTTGTGAGACATGAACAGGGACAGGCAGAAATAGACAGAAAGAGATGTAGCAAGAGCATCTTATTGCACCTTATTTTGCTGTGATCATGTTCAACTACTCGTGTCCCCATATAACTAGAGGGAAAAGAGCATCTATACAATGCTTCATTTATAATCTGACCTAATTTCACTCTGACATACACATGACTGGACACAGGCCCAACTCTTCTAACGTCACAGGGAAAAGTAAATTGCAAGAAATCTCAAAGGAATATAACCGAAGGACTGATACTGGTCCCGTATGGGCCTTTTCACCCTTAATGAAAATGTATCATGGTTATTCAAAAGGCTTTCCAAAAGACAACATCGAGGAGGCAGGATGCAAGTGCAAGTCTTTAATGTAAAACAAACGAGATGAAACAAAACTGGGAAAAACAAGAAACAAAAGACCCCGATGACCAAACTGCAGGGATACCAAAAAATAGCTGACAGAGGCAAGATTAACGGACATGGAGACAAAACACCAAGCAAGAACTAAGGGCACAACGAGAGTATAAAACAACAAGGGTTAACAGGAAACACCTGGGAAGGGGCGGAGCTACAAACAAGGGCCAGGTGAAAGGCCTGACAAGGGGGCAGAGACAGGAGGAGAAAACCAAAACAAACAGAAGCACATGGAACAGAACAAAAAAGGGCACATGGACGTGACAAGACAGAAACAGAAAACCAGAGAACACTGAGAAAAACAGGGACAAGACAAGACAGGGTGTGACACATACCTAGCAAAACAGACTGAGAAAAGTTTCAGGATATTTTAGAGCAAAATCTAGAACATTTCAAAGGTCCTGCAAATATGTAGTTCTATCAAACAGTCAGCTGTAAACCTTTCACTAGTATTGGAACAGCAACAGCACATATAGCAATGCAGGCTTAATAGTAGAACACCAGTTACAATGTTAGAATGAGCCAAAGCACACTTCTAGATTCATCCACACATTCCTGCAAGCTCAAACAGAAACTTCAAACCTTAAACATAAGATCCTCTCATCATCATTGGAACACCAAGTAGAAATATACACTGATCCGCCATGACATTCAAACCGCCTCGTTTCTACACTCGCTCTCCATTCTTCAGTTCCACCTACCATATAGATACACTTTGTTACAATTACAGGTTTGGACTCCATTTGTTTCTCTGTGACCTGTTTAGCCCCATTTCACCCTGTTCCACAAGGGTCAGCACCCCCACAGGACCCCCACAGGGCAGGTATTATGTGGATGGTGGATCATTCTCAGCCCTGCAGTGACACTAGAGGATGACCAACACTGCAATGTGCAGCAGCAGATGAGCTATCATCTCTGATTGTACATCTACAAGGTGGACCAGCGAGGTAGGAGTGTCTAGAGTGGACAGTGAGTGGACACAGTGTACATCAAACGCCAGCAGCACTGCTGTGTCTGATCCACTCACACCAGCACCACTCACACTAACACACCACCACCACGTCTGTGTCTCTGTAGTCCTGTGGGGGTCCTGGCCACTGAGGAACAGGCTGAATGGTGGGCTAACAAAATCTGCAAAGAAACAGATGGACTGCTGTCTGTAACCGCAAAACTACAATATGCCCCTAACGCTAAATAGAGCTGGTATAATGAGTGTAGAAACAATGGGGCAGTTTTAATGCTGACGGCTGATCGGTGTAAATCTGACATGTGGGGTCCATGACACATTCTGTTTTAACAACTGTGCCATGTGGAACATGGTGGGACACAATCTTTTACAGGGCTTCATCCATATTCTGACCTTTCACTAAACCCAACAATTACTCGGCAGCAATGAATGAATAGCAGCCATGATTATCCACGTCTATCCCTGATAAAGCTGTGCACAACATATTATGCAAAGCTGTGTTGGTTTGTTTCCTATAGGAAATGAGGAGGCTGAGATGACCCAGATATGATGACCTGCTAATGTTAGGAAATTAGCTCCATTAGTCGCTGTGGTCCCAGCAGCTTGAAATGCATTGCACAGCATTGATTATGTGTAGTCAGTTGTTATATAACATCTAGGAGGCTGCTTCTCGTCACAGACCAATACATTCTAATCAGCATTACCGACAACAGCTATCTGAACACAGCTATTCTGCAATGTGTTAGGCTACGACACATAATATGGTGTAGGCCTTAAAAATGGGAACCTTCCTTCAAATGAGTTTAAATGAGGGTCTTATTTTCCCTCCCTTACTGTCGTTTGATGTTTGTATATGACATACACCGATGAAGAGAGCAAGATGGCTTTGTAGTTACAGTATTAAACCCACCGAGATCTTCCGAGACTATGTTGGGAAATGTGTGGGGGGAGAAAATTCCAGCCACTATGGACAAAGCAGGTTGAGTTTGTATTTGATATTGGAGGACATACAAAAAAAAAAAAAGCTGAACACTGCAGAAAGGTTAGTGTGTATTTCCATTTTTCATTTTGTGTTGTGTCAGTGATAATTATGAAAAGGTTTTTTTTTTCTTTTTTTTACAGTGTACAGTTTAGCAGCATGTTTCTCACACATCGTTACTCCACCCACATCACCATAATACCCAACCTTAATGAACACCACAGCCCTGTGGTTCTGTTTACACATCAGCTCCAGTTACCACACAGATGCACATTGTAGCTCTACAGTTACAGACTGTAGTCAATCTGTTTCTCTCTATACACTGTCATTCTTCCATCACCTATTTTAAGGTGTTATGTGGGTGGTGGATCATTCTGAGCACTGGAGTGACACTGACGTGGTGGTGGTGTGTTACTGTGTGTTGTGTTGGTATGAGTGGGTCAGTCACAGCAGCACTGCTGGACACCTCAGCGTCACTGCTGGACTGAGAATACTATAGAAAACTATCCAGCCAACAGCATCCTGTGGGCAGCGTCCTGTGGGCAGCGTCCTGTGGGCAGCGTCCTGTGGGCAGCGTCTTGTGGGCAGCGTCCTGTGGGCACTGTCCTGTGGGCAGCGTCCTGTGGGCAGAGTCTTGTGACCACTGATGAAGGACTAGAGGATGACCAACTCAAACTCAGACCGCATAAACTCAGCAGGTGAGCTGTTGGTGGACCAGTACTAACACACCACCACCACCACATCAATATCACTGCAGTCCTGAGAATGATTCACCGCCCACATGATACCTGCTCTGTGGTGGTCCCATGGGGGTTCTGACCATTAAAGAACAGGGTAAAACAGGGATAACAAAGTGAACAGAGAAACAGACAGACTACAGTCGGTAACTGCAGAGCTACAAAGGTGCTCCTATGTGGCAAGTGGAGCTGATAAAATAGATGAGGAGTGTAGATACAATAAGGTGGTCATAATTTTATGCCTTATCGATGTCAAGAGAATAACGTCGACACATGGTGCAGGCCCAGATCATTCAGGCATTGCAATTTATGCCCTTCCCTTGGTCAAGCTTTCAATGAATTTCTATGAATGCATTTGAATCTGAACTTGTCTGTAAATCCAAGTTTGTGCTCCTGAATTCCCCTAAAAAGTAGTCAAACGGATATTTGTACCAAGGGCCTCGATGATCCAGGGCTGACGAGGTGGTTCTTCTGTCAAACAGTCCTCTCAGTGCAATGACACTAGAACGTCTGATACTACAGACATTCTAGTATTAAAAAAAATCTGGAAATGGATTCAATAATGCTAATACGCTGTACTAACATGTAGACAAAATACAAAATATATATCTCAACATGTAGTTTTCTTTAGGGACAAACCCATTCTAAGATAAACGTTCATATTGTCGCTGTCCAATGAAAAACAAGTATCTCCAAATTGGCAGGTTTACCTGGAAAGGCAAAAACCTTATGAGACTGAAATGGAAGTCAATGGAACCAGACGTTTCTCCAGGCAACTTTGGGTCATTTCTGTTGGTGCATTATTCATGAAAATGTAGTACAGTGTAAACAGCAGCTTGTTCAAAAGAGGCATAAAAGTAAAAATCATGAAAAATAGAGATACATGTTTTATTGGACAGCGACGATATGTAAGAACTTCCACAGATCTTCTATTTACCCTGAATGTTTCCATACATAAAACATATCCAGTTTAAATAAACAAGTCTGGCTATTTCCACTTCTTTAAAAATCTCTAGGCTTAGTCAGTATGAATTAGTGTAATGCTCAGAGTGTCAGATCCAAAATGCTTAACTTGGTTGAAACAGCTCATGTCCACTTCTTTTCGGAATGCTCTTGTGTAAATGAATAGGAATCACAATGTTAATATCTGATTCAAAACTATTAATGCAGGGGAAGACGTAATTTACAGTTAGCAATTAGAAATGAGACACATTTCCAGATCAGTTAAGACAAAATCAGTCCACTGTGACTAAAGGAATCTCAGTTACAATCTAATGATCATTGCAAGATGGAAATCAACTCACCAGAGACAGCCAGGACAGATTACACTGGGCTGAAAAGAAAGAGCCTACAGAGTTCTGGAACAAAGTTTTCCGGACTAATGAAATGAAGATAATTCTCATCCAACATGATGGGAAAAGTTCAAGTGTGTTCAAATGAGAAAATATCAAACTAGGGCGCATTACTTCACGCGTCATGGTTTAGCTTTGCTCGGTAGCCTCTGGGAAACAGCTCGCTCATCTATATTGATGATGTAACTAAACACAGGAGCAGCACAGGAATTTCAGTACCATGCGGAAACAACTAATCTGCAGACAGTGCTTCACTATGCAATTAGACAATGACCCAAAATACACTGTCAAAGAATTCAGGGTGGACCAGCATTAAGTCTTCGCTCGTCTGTCTTCACATACATTTGAAATAGAGTGACATCCCATTCTTAATTCATAGGGTCTAATATGATGTCGACCCACCCTTTACAGCTAGAAGAGCTTCAACTCTTCTGGGAAGGCTATCCACCGGGTTTAGGAATGTGTTTATGGGAATTTCTGACCATTCTTCCAGAAGCGCATTTGTAAGGTCAGACACTGATGTTGGACGAGAAGGCCTGGCTCTCAGTCTCCGCTCTAATTCATCCCAAAGGTGTTCTATCAGGATGGAGTCAGGACTCTGTGCAGGCCAGCCGAGTTCTTCCACACTAAACTCCCGCATCCATGTCTTAATGGACCTTGCTATGTGCACCGGTGTGCAGTCATGTTGGAAGGGGCCGTCCCCAAACTGTTCCCACAAAGTTGGGAGCATGAAATTGTCCAAAATCTCTTTGTCTGCTGAAGCATTAAGAGTTCCTTTCACTGGAACTAAAGGGGTCAAGCCCTACACGTACTGTTCTCCTGCATCCACCAAATCCTGACTCATCTATCGGATTGCTAGAGAGAGAAGCGGGATTCGTCCCTCTGGAGAACACGTCTCCACTGCTCTAGAGTCCTGTCATTCCCAGTCGCTTCTACTTTGTTATGATACCACCGTCAGTGGACCGTGGAATGTTTAGCAGTGAGGAAATTTTACTTGTTGCACAGCTGGCATCCTATCACTGGAACGTTGGTTTACAACGTGGGCAAAAGAAAACCTTATGGGTGTTTGAATACTCAATTCAACCGCAGGCAATGGGGACTGTTTTAACATTTGACTCTTTACAGGCACTCATATCGTCTCTGCAGCTCAATCCACTAATAACAGCAGACAAGCAACAAAATAAACAGAACAGCAGCAAAGCCTTGGATTTTGACACATAGGCCACGTAATGTATTCCAAATCAGCCAACTGAAAAAGACACAACATCTGCAATTCAAACTTTACTGTGAAAACAGCCCTACGTGTTCTCAACACTCCCCAGCCTCTTTCAAGTACAGAGCTCTGATTCATAAATGTAATAGTAAAATGTCAGCACAGAAGAGTGTGCACATGAAGGCCAATGTCTTTAAAACTAAATATATAGTCCTATATATATATTATATAAATATATAAGTTATAAACTTCTGTATCATAAACGTAACATGTAATTTAGGTAACGTATGAATGCCCACAGGGTGAATAATATGCATTTAGTCAACAAATTTTAATATTAAAACAATAAGGGTTGACCTCCTACACCATTCAAGAGCCTTCTGTATTAGACCGGCCATCTACACTTGCACAGAAAATCAGAAGGAATTAACCGTCAGGAATGAAACATGGTAGGTAGGTTTGACATCATAAGATATGCGAATGATTCAAGTTTCACGTTCGGCCGTGCATAAGCAAGGTCAAGCCTTATCGCTGCACCTGGCTGACTATATGAGCTTGTCCTGTTGCCCACGCTTTCCATTCTGGATCAAGCTGTGTTGGAAGCATCTTTTGCAAGTGGGGTATGATATGGAGAAGAGAAGAGCATTTGCAATAGCTAGAAGGGCTCTAAGAAGCTGGATGGTCTTATTGATATACAGCCCACCATACCAACAGTCACAGTTGCAGACATTCAGTGCAGTGAGTTACCCATGAGTCATGGGTCACCTTGTCACTCAGAATGACAGCTTTTGTCTTGGTGGAGACGACCAACGAATCCATGTGTGGAGGCACCGTGGTCAACATAAATAGCTTTTGTCATGCGCCACACGTCTGAAAGGCCTGGTGTCACTCCACCTCCACCCCTACCACATCCACTCTGTAGGAACTGTGTGAGAATGTTCAAGTCACATGGGATGAATTATCACAGGACACCATTAGGAACCTCTACAACTTCATGCTGAGACCTCTGACATGTTGCTTTAGCAAACATGGTGGCCTGATGCCCTACTAAGAGGCCCCAATACCGCACCAATCCCATACTTCCTTCTGGGTGTAGCCAATCCTTTTGATGATGAGTGTCTTCTATGAAAGCTCTAGCTCCTAGATGAGGAAAACCATGGTCCAAAATATTTACATTTTGACGAAGGGCTTCTTGTGATGTCCAAAACATTCGCGCCACATGCTGTCAATAAACAGGAAAAGCTCACCGGTGAAACAACCTAAGGATTTATAGCAGAGCCAGCGAATAAATCCGAGAGCCATCAGACTGAACAGAAATACTGTGGAGCTGTTTATGATGTAGGACCCTTGTAAAAACGACACCTTTCAGATCTCTGTCTCACTTCCATCTATCACTATTAATTGCAGATGCTTCCGCCCATGGCTTTAGTAAGCGTGTCAGGCAAGCACAGCAGAAATAGATCGGACTGGAAACAGAGTAAAACTGGAAAACCTTATTTACAGTGAGTCTTAACCCAAATAAAGTATAGTTGATTACAATAGGCACTTCTGAATACACACATGAATTGACCCCACTTGACAATGGAGAACAAAACTTCTCAAAACATAACATATACAGTATATATATATATATATATATATATATATATATATATATATATATATATATATATATATATATATATATATATATGTGTGTGTGTGTAAATACATAAATTGTACAAATACATCAAATAAATACATTAAAATTATAAATAATAAAATAAAACACAGCCCCGTTATTGATTACATTACATTTATGGCATTTAGCTGACGCTCTTATCCAGAGCGACCTACGAGGTTAATCATATTACAGGTAGGCCCATTAGGAGTCTTGCCCAAGGAGTCTTATTGGTGTAGTACAGCATAGTCACCCAGACCAGGAATCGAACCCCAAACTCCCACATGGTGTGGTAGCTCAGTGACAAATTCCAGGAGAACCTGTAGAAAGAGAACCTGTAAAGAGAAGCAATGTGAGTTAAAACCAAACTATCAATTAATTATGTAAGTTAGGGCACCTAGAGCTGTGTCGTGTACTAACATATCTTCATTTGACCAAAGATAATATGTCCTTTATTCTCTATATATGATGCCCCTATTGTTAGGCATTGCATTTGCCAGATTCTGAGTGGGAGGGGCTACATGTTTAATGGGGGAGATGAACTGAAATGGAAAAGGACATGCTGGGAGATTGTAACAGCCTGATGCTGATTATTTGTCCTGTAAAGTTATCCTATAACTGAATAGCTCTGTTGATTGACTCCCACATACATCAACGGAGCACCTTGGGGAACTTACACTAAGTTGTCGTTGAGCGCACCTGCGACCTGGTGAACATCAGTCATGCTAGTTCGGGTCTGTGGGAAAGGGTCTGAAATTGGCCAACATCACTTTCTTAGCTGGAACAGAAGATTTCTCCACATAGTCCTCCATTCACGTTGGTATTGCACTGTTGTAAACGTTGTGTACTCAAGTATTAAAGATATTAAATAAAATATTAAAGATTTTTTTAAGTAGCTGTTTAAGATTTTCGAATGGGCCTGATTTACCAACATTACTTTTTTTGTGAAGTGCCTTTTCCACGTACTTTCTACAGAAATTACTTAGTTGGTGACACTTTTAAGCCTGAAGTGGGAAATGGGAATAATCAGTAAGGAGAATTTCAAGTGTGGATAATTCAAACTCCTGCTGAGTATAACCACCATGGAGTGCTTTCTCTAAAGCCTGAGAAGCACCTGCTTATTAGCGGATGAATTGAATCTGATAAATCACTGTGCAGTGTCCAGTAGAGATGAATATACTACCCCTGTTTAGCAGGAGATTTACATACTGGGGAAGTGGCATCACTGCAAGCACACGAGCTTGTTTCAAATCCTCAGTAATTGCAGAGAAGTGCTGATATAGCAAACAATGACTTGAACAATTTGCTCCAAAAGCAGACACCTTCACAGAACGATTTTGGGCTGTTCTATTCTTTCTTTATTCCACATCCGGGAAGAACACTCTAGTCCTTGAGGGCGAGTTCCCTGCTCAAACACGTCTGAGTTAACTCAGCTTTTAATTACCACTTTTATTAGTTGTGACAGTGCAGAGAAATCAGCAAACCATGCTAGACATTGGCCCTCGGTTACTCGTTATGTTTGAGAAGGACGCAAAGATGGACTCTCAGCAGAAATCAGACTCCAGATTTATCGTATGTCATGATATACCTGCACATCTTTTCTTACAATCCCATCTTACAGATAAAGAAATATCCTATTCTAGGTCAAGTGAAGCTCCTCTTTGGTAATGTTTAAACGAGCTCATTTAAATGAAGTGTTAAAGCGGTTCAGTTTATAAAACTAGCATACCATGATCATCAAACGCTGTTCTCTCTTTATATACAAACCCCCCGTTTGTAAAAGAGGACAGTAAAATAAAAAATTCTAGACTGTTACATAACAGTCCTGACTCCACCCAAAATGATGCCCGCAAAATGTACACATCTCAGCTCAAGTTCTCAATGGATCAAGAGCAGTTGCGGGTTATGCGTGTAAAATTTTAAGGCTGTGAAGGGAAAGTCCCCACTGTTCTTATCCATTACAATTAAGTGGGCATGGATAATGTTTCTTCTAATAGGCTGATGTTGGCTTCCTAAGCGGCAGCTTCTTAATCTAAAGTTCCATTTCAGTTTGTACTGGCACTGGCAGACTGCATAGAAATGGGCTGGGGATGTCGATTATCTTCATACGTTGCAGAAACTGTCTTCCTGATTAATCGAAAGTTTTGTTTCACCTTGAAAGGTGGAAAGCCATTCAAAGAACAAGCTGGTGAACAGGAAGTCAACTTCAGTGCCCATGTCCTAAAGAAGATCCTGGACAGTTTCTCAACGACAGGGGACAGACAGGGGAGTAGATTCCCAATTCCACCTTAACTTGATTATGGTGCGAATGTTCGCCATAATGAAAGTGGAGTATAGTATTAGCACCACGAAAATGTTACTTAAATGTTAAGTTCAGACTCGTAATATGACTGCTCCCCCCCCCAGTAAGCTGATTTAGGTTATCCAAATACCAGAATTATTATTTTAATGCTGGTCTGATAAGGTACATTATGGCACCTGAAACCTTATAATAACTGCAGTTGAATCTAAAGCTGATTTCAACACTGCAGTACACTTCTTCTTATTAAGGAGATTTACGCTGCCAGAATATTTTGATGTAGAGAGCTCTCTATAAAAACTCGCTACAGTAAGACTCCACAGATCGTCAGCACATATTCGCTATAAAGTGGTGGGTGGCAGTAACAAAGAGGAGTGATTGTCTTTCTGCATGCTCTGCAGATAGGGTAAAACCACAGAACCGACTTCTCTTAGACAGCTACACTGCCCCAAACCAAATCCACATTCTGTGCTGCGCGCCTGCCACAGCAGGACTGTGGTTTGGTTGATGCTGTACAGTATTTCATGAGGGTTTTTCAGCAAGTTAACTGAGCACAACTTTTAATGGTCTTTACATATTGACCGGGCGATACTAACCATCTGGAATTTCACCAGTGTTTTCTGCTAAACTGGTAACTGATTCGCCTTTTGCTGGGGTGGAAAAAAACTTATTGGGATTCAACACAACTGTCTCTTGAAGAATTAAGAATTGAGTCACAAACTGTTCTAATCAGATTCGGCTCTGCCTTTCCCCGACTGTAATCTAAACTTGTACACACCCATTCACCCCAATCACCCATTTACACGTTTGTTACAGCAGGAGGCACACTCTTATTACACTTATTCAACATTTTGTAGCTTCTAAAATGATAGTAATCCTGAACCAGATCATATTGCTGCCGGTTGCTCATTTACTACCAACAGAGCGTCATGCATTTTTAATTTAAAGATATTGAGAGTGACTACAGCACATCGTCTTCATGTCTTACAGCCAAATATAAAGTTAATGACATAACAATAAAATGATGTAGAAGATAATTACACAGATCGAATCAAATTCATCTTTCACTGTTCCACTGTTTTAACTGGATTCCAAACAACTACAGTGTTCAGTATTAACACTGCTGCCATTTGCCGAGATAAACTTCAATGGTTGGTGTTTGGCCTATAAGTAGCTGTCATACTCCTTCCGCATGCCACTCAAGAGGACTGTACCAACAGCTGCCTGACTTCAGCTGATCTGGCCAAACTGAAAATGTGTACAACAGTCATTTCTATTATAGGAGTCTTTACTCCTATGACCTGGCAAATAAGGCACTTTTATTAAACCGCAACTTATTAAAAGAACACTACGTAATGTTAATGCTCAATTTAAAAAAAGCGGGGTCGAAAAAAAATATGGCCCTGTGGGATCAGAATGACCCACGAAGACTACCTTTATAATTGAACCTGGGCGACAATAAATGGAAAATGTGCTTAGAAATTTATTACATGGCAGTAGAGATGGTCACATGATCAATAATCTGATTCCAAATGGTCAAAGGTCAGCCTATATCATGTCAGTATTGGAACAAGTAATGTGAGAAAGGGTCTCTTTAGCAGGTGCAGCTGCACTCGAGGGGGGAAAATCATTACTTAGGTTTTTCTTGAGTCTGATAGTGATGTGATGCCCTGCGCACAGCACACGTTCTGCTCTTCTGTAAGTAAATAATAATGGGGTGTTTAAAGGGCTAAATCTTCATCTGCAAATGTTCATATTATAATCAATAAATCTCAAAATACAAGTGCTTTTCTTTCAGTGAGCAGCTTATTAAGGCTAGACACGTTTTCTGCATCTATTTTACTGTATAAATTCAAAGCCATCTATTCATTTTGCCCTACATCACCAGCGTAAGTGCGTGGCAGGCTGCTGTCAAATACAGAGCTGTTGTTTTGGGCATTAATTAAATCTGTAGTTAGATTTAAGATTCAAGGTTCAAGCGTTTGCTGTCTAGAAAAAAATCGCTGTACAATAGAATTCTAACTCTGCACCAGCTCCCGGACCTCAGATTCGAACAGCTACAGTATAAATACTCAGTAGAGACAGAAAAATATAGATTAGTGTGAATGTAAATTAGGAAATGAACCATACATGCTATATAAGACTGAAAGGTACAGGCGCAGAACATTTGTACAGTCTGCATTATTAGTGCAAATAAACGAGAGAATTGTGTAAAACCAGCCAAATATAGACTTCAGGAACCTTATTCGGGTTTAGTTAGCAGGGCAGAAGTTCTTGTGGGTCGGTGTGTTGGGTCTAAAAAGAGGAGAAGGTGAAAACAGGACAGTCCCTATAGTTAAAGTATGAACAGTGCTCTGCCTGCTTGTATCTGTACTGCAGCATTATCCCACCCTTCCTGTCTCATGGATGACTTATGGTTATTGTTGCCAGAACCCATTCTTGTAGAAGCTTCAGATAGGAGCTTGACCCCATTTTTCCAATGCATTTAATATTTATTTATTATTTTATTTATATTTATTTATTATTTTTATACATTGCATGCTGTATGATTGAGAGTACCGGCCTGCGCTTGTGTTTTATTGGCATATATTACAGATTTGAGTGCTGTGTGCTCCCAGAATTTATGTATCCCGAGGATGCTGGACTTGGCAGAAGCTCTTCTAAAAATGATTTAGAACGATTGTTTCAACATTCTCTATGTGAAAAATTACAAGGCTGAAGCCCCATTCGTTTGAATTTTAAATCTTCCATTAGTAATGTGCAGCTCTCTACACTAGTGTCATATTGTACATGAAATTGATCTACACAAAGCAAAGTGAATTCAGCACATGGTGTATTTTATACATCCTCACAAGCTCAAAACAATAACTTAAACATGTACAAAGATACTCTGCCGTTTTCCAAAAGAAGAACACTGCCCTCTAGAGGCTCGTTTGTTTCAGTGCTAACAAGATACACTAAAACAACACTGAGCCATTTCTCTAGAATCTAGTTCTTATAAAGAATAACAGTTCTCCATAAGAATACTACAGTGAACTGTTATTACTTCTGACTTACATCCACACTCATCTGGAATTCTGGAACTCTTATAATCCCCATCCCAGTTTACTCTAACTAGTCACTACTAACCTGTTAACAGTTTAACAAAGACTGAACAAACTACAGTACTGGTGCATTGCTTGTGCTATATAAACGGTGTCTTAAAAATACAATAGCTCTATGCTGGTAGTATTGTGGGTGCAAGGTACGCCCTGTGGTTATTAGGGCTGTCTAATAACAAGAACGTGACAATGTGAAGGCTGTTGGTGGTCCCATACTGGTGTGGGACTTGTACATCATAGACTGGGGGTTGCTACTTTTCATTTGCCATCCTTCACTGACTCCATGTAAACGCCCCACCCCCCCTCCCAACAATGGGATATTCAAGATGCATAATGTACCATGCCATGCAATGTAGGGTTACAACAATCAACATGGCCTGCACGTTCACCTGACATTGAGCACAACACAACACAAACTCCCATGAGCACGCTGCCCAACCTCCCTCACAACAAAACATCTGACAACCTATACAGATACAGCCTTTCCCAAGCCGTCCCCTGAAGTATCGCCACTTTTATATATTTATATGTTGTTTTTAAGACTTTAAATGAAATTATGCTCAGTGCGCTCAAATCAAGTCAAGCTCAAAATGGACTGTCTTTGCTCTCTTTTAATCAACATCAAGTTAACATGATCTCAAACACTTAAAAAGTTCTACATGAACAGGAGATGTTTAAGGCAGGAATAGTGTGCTAAACAATCTTTGTTAAAACATTCCAAAAACACTGAATTAATGATCATGGAGAAGAGTTCAGAACGGATTCAACTTTTCAACACCGTTTTGGGTGGACAGAGGGGCCTTATTTCCATTATTGGTTTTCTTTTTTATTCTTTTATATGACATACGTTTGTCTTAAATGACAGATTTAAGATCATCTGAATGCTGTGTTCAATAAAATATTCATTTAGAGGCACATAAAACAGTCATTTATTTTATTCTCTAAATGACTAAGGAGAATTCAAGACAATCCAGTAATGAATAATCATTTCGATGAAAGTCGGCATGAATGAAGCATTAATAGTTCTGTCCTACAGCACTTTCTTTGGATACTCATGTGATTTTGTTTAACCACTGAATGAATATGTATGTATATACGTTTGCAACCAACTTTCAAGGTCTGCAACTTCAGACTTGGCATTACAATGCATTTGACAATACACTGTTGGGCACTCAAAATTGGGGGGAGGAGAAACAATACACTGTAGAAACAGAGTTTATTATGTTAACACTTAATTGGAAACAAATTATTCGTATCTGATCAAATTAAATAAAAAGATCAACAAGCAAAAGGTAACTTTCATTTTTGACATGAATTGGCTGACAGGGGGCATCTTTCAACTGTTCTCTTAACTCCTAAACAGTCGCCAACCAAGATGTACAGTTTGAATAAATAGCCATCTAATAAACATGAAGACACTGATCTCTTTAAATGTCTGAATAATAAATAGTGGCATAGTTTAAAAACAATCAAAACAGATTTATATGTTTTTGGGTGGAATATTTGGATGTACCTGAACATCCAATGAATCATTTAGCAAAACTGTACCATAATGTTCAAAAATATTGGCTATTCAAGGGGTTTGTTTAATAATTGATACAAGGTGGAAATCTGCTGGTGTAGTTTCAGCATTTAACTACATACTTTTAAACTGAATAGGACTATACAGAACTTGCATTTCATTGCAACCTGGAGAAACAGCAGGACCAGCAACTGACAATAACTAATAAAAAAAAAAACCATAACATTAGGTGACCCTTCCCATGCAGTTATAATCTGCTGTGGCCAGGATATTAAACAATGTGACGGTATTTCTGACATAAGAACTTGTTTTATAATTTAAAAGACAGATTTTGTAGGACCCAAACAGAACATGTATATGCAGTTGGAAAAAAACATTAAACTTAAAAATGTGAACATGAAAATACTATCTCCTATGAAATCTCAGTTATACTAAGTAATTCCCCATAAATGTTAAAAAAAAATAAAAAAATAAAAAAATAAAACAGCAAAAGTGAAAAGTTGAAGCCCAACTTAACTTCTATATACCTGCAAGAGCAAACACCAGCATAACCAAACCTGTTTTCTAGCCACAAATACGGCTTCATTAGAAGTAGGATGACTGGCTTGGAATGTAGACCCTTTGGCCACTGGCTCCAGGAATGGGCAGAGGTGGCGAGATAGGCGCCATGGAGCACCCTGGATATGGCAGAGATCGACATGGAAATGACAGCAAACCAGGTGATGCAGGTGGAGAAAAACTCCCAGGGGAACCAGGACCATGAAATGATGAATCTGTAGATTACACAAAACATGCACACAAACATATATGTGTTAACCTACAGTGGTCAGTTAAAAATTATACAAGCCAACTGAAAATGGCTGTCTAGGATGTCTAGGCTAGATGGTTATGGTAGTCATGTGTGCTTTGCATCTAAGATACTGTATTTACTGATCAGTATTTTACCTTTAAATACGGCGATGTACCTGAATTTCTCTGTAGTAACTTGCTTAAGAGTTTTACACAGCCATATACTAACTGCACTACACATGGTTGAAACATGTTACAAACTTCTGAATCTGAATCAGAAGAGACTGAGACACACAATCAGACTAACCAAGGTTCCAAAGGGCATTCTGTGCAGCAAGTTCCTTGGCATCCTCCAGAATGGTACACACTTTATCAGGCATGTAGCTGCTTCTGATGCTGTTGATTACTACTTTATAGATGAGTAATGTTTTTCCTTCATGCCCTGCTGTGGAGTAAAGGTAATAATCTGGCAGTGACCAGCCGTTCTTGTAGCAATAAAATTCCAGCAATGACACAGCAGAACTCAGCTGGCTGGGTTTGAGACTCTGTAGACCAGCCGGTACCAGACTGGATCCTGGCAGGAACGGGTATACACACCGCTCTAAGTCCACAGCATACGGATTATCCAAGCGGGGTGGTAAACTCAGAGGACGTGCACATAACCCATTACTTACAATCCCAGTACCCCAGCTGATACCAGACTCTTCTTTGCTTGGTAAAAGGAAGCTGGAGTCACCATACAGCGCCCCCACCGCCACTGAATTGTGGCTGGCCCGTGTTGCAAATCTTCGACCCCCGTCTTTGCTGGCTGGCTTAGCAAGCGTAACTTCAATTGGTGAGCCATCAATAAGTTTGCCATTCATGGACTGCTGTGCGGCAAGCGCATCTTCCCGGTTGTGGAAGTGAATGAAGGCATAGTCTGTCAACTTCTTAACACGTTCCACAGAGCCAGGCTTAAGAAGAGAGAACTCAGACCGTAGTGTCTCCTCAGTGGTGTCCAGCATAAGATTGCGTACGTACAAAACGCGTACACGCTGCATCGTCTCATCATCTACATCCTTCTCTGGTTCAGCCCAGTCAACCTGGATGGTGTGGCCCCACAATTGGAACGTTCCTGATTAAATAAACAGAAATCAATACAAAATCTTTTATTCACTTCTTTCTTTCTAGTAATACAGTCTGTATATTATGTCCTGAATGTGTTTTCACCAACTGTCATGTTAAAGTTCTCAAGAAAAGAGGAAACCTAAGAGGTGAACTCGGTCTTGTCTGATAATTAACCACAATGTATACAAAGCTGAGTATACAATCTAGCTTTTTAGATTGGATGTATTTGCTAAATACCTGGTATGAGTTTTCTGCGGGCCATGGCGGCAGCTTTGTGTGATTCGTACTCCACAAAGGCAAAACCACGATTCTTACTTTTGTCTGTGGCACTGGGGTACACAATAACATCCACTACTCCATCAGTCACCTAATTATAACATTGAAGTAAAAGGACATACAAAGGTTAAATTATAAAGAGCACTGTAAAATTTACCGTTATCAATGAGAAATCACAGTAACCTATACCAACAGAGCTTGAGCTTGGTGAATGTCATTTAGCAATTTTTACTTAGGAATACTGACGTTTGTGAAATCATCATTCTCATATCATCTAGAAACAAACACTACTACAATACTATCATTTCTAACACAAAATCTAATATTGCATGTACTATGTCTAAATTATTCAGACAGGTTGAATAGCAATTTTATACTTACAATACAATAGAGTTGTATGCATGATATGTGTCAGTCAGTTTTCTCAAGATGGTTTTTAATTTATCAAATAAATGAGGCAAATACTCTCCTAGTTCAAGCACAGACCTTCATCATCTCCTGCTGTATCTCCTCCTTCTTCTTATCTTTTGGGATGGAGCCGATAAAGAGGCGACAGTTGTCTAAGCTCACACATACACCTATAAACTTCCCTGGACGGATCTCGTAGTTGTCCAGAAGATGGATGGCTCGCTGCGCAGCCTCACGGGTGGTGTACATGACAAAAGCATAGCCACGGTTTTCCCCGCTGAACTCCATCATCAAGCGGAATTCATAGATATGGCCTGCGCGTTCAAACACAGGCACCAGCTCATCCTCATACATGTCCCTAGGAATTTTCCCCACAAACACTTCACAGCCTCTCGGTGGAGGGGGACCTTCCCAGCCTGGAACAAGGATTTGTAATATTTACTTGTAATGCCTACCATCTTAGAGGAGTATTCTAAGTACACTTTAGCCCTATCTACCACATAATACATTATCTTACTATTATCTTTACTGTGAATAAAAATGCACTCCCGTGAATTCTTTTACGTTTTGGACTACTCTGATCCATAGGATTTTTTTCCTTTACCTGGCGGTGGGCCACCAAACTTCCTTTGTCCATTTTCCTGAACCATACTGTAACCTGTCTTCTCCATCAGGGCCAGGAGAGCAGCTTCATTAGGACTTTCCACCTCACCCTCCTGACAAGGCCGACTAAAACTCTGTTCCTCCATTGCCACCTTAGAAAACACAAAACAAATACTTCTAACTGCAGACATGAAACGACTGAAGTGCAATGTCGTTGTTTTTTTATCATTGTTTATTCATTATAAAATGTTTCTTAGAGCCATGGTTTTTAATTCCAGTCCAGGAAACCCACTGTCCTGCACAGTTCAAACTATTTGCCGGCCCAGGAAACCCGATCCAGCTCAATGGGTGATCGTCAAGCTCTTAACAAGCTGGAGCAGTGGTGGTCAGGGCAGAGTATACCGGTAACTGGGAAATGCAGAGGATTCCCAGGACTGGGGTTGAAAACCAGTTCTTAGGGAAATATTGAAGACTATCCTAGAGAACGTCTTCAAGTGTTCCTACACTGCTTTGCATCTGATTTAATAACCCGTTGGAAACCAGATCAGTGTTTTAAACCATGTACAATGTGATGCTGAACATTCCCCTGCACTAAAAGACTCAATGTGCAAGCATTGCTCATTCTCACTGTAAACAAACATGAACACATTATAACGGGAATGAGTTTCTTATTACATTCATAAAAACACCATAAAACAATGTAACCTTCCAGCTAAGCCACAACAGACTAGCGGCCAGCTAACATAGCTAAGCTGGAACATTAAATGTTGAGGTAATGAAGCTACGTGTCCTGGGGTACTTTAGTTTCGGGAGTAGTAGTTTGTTAATAAACTAGCATAGCATAATCTGATGTGAAGCTCTAGCCAGTTAAATGAACGAATATAAATACATTTATTAAAACAGCGACCGCGCCGGTCTGCCGGTTCGTCAACCGCTAAACGCCGTTCGTTGCTAAGCTAAGAGAAGCTGTGTTAGCGAGAGTAGGTCACTGTCGCTAGCTAGCTAACTAGCTAACCTAGCAGCCGTTGCTCGCTCCGAGGGAACTAATTCATTTTAAACTCCAGCTCCAGGTCAGCTGAACTTGTCCAAACATCAGGAAACGGTTACATATAACAAAAGGTCACGTACTACAGATGAAACCACTCACGTGCCTACACCTCATGAACGTCTGTTTGCTCGTTTTGCGAGTGAGCGAGCGAGCGAGCGCGCTAGCTAACCTAGCCTGGCCTACGTGTGCCGTTAAGGAAAGCTCGCGCTAATCGTTTGGCCGCGGTTTTACATTTGACTAAGTCTCCGTTTTAACCAAGCAGTCATTGCCTTAGTAAATAACTCAGGAGGGCACCAGGTTCCTTGTGTAAGGGCAGAGGCAAAGACGGTTACCAGTTGAGGTCGTCCTGACTGTACCGCTAGATGAGATTGACGAGCGAACCAGAACAGGTAAGTGAAGAGCTGTGACGTGTGAGACGGTTATACTGAAGAGCCAGTCTTCACCCTGAACTGCTGGGCAGCCTGGACTAGCCTCAACGGCGGCGGGCTGCTCCTCTCTTCGACAGCACGTTACCTGAAACGTGTCTGGATTACGGACTGCCTCTGAAGTTAACCGACCAGGGAATCATCTCTGCCATCTCAGTCCTGACTCACTCTGAGAGGAGAGAGCCTGATGGTGAGGACAGCCAGGAGCACCTGGATAGATCTGGCATGGAGGAATGATCCCATATGCCTTTCAGTATTCCATCTAGAATATACAGGTGCTGGTCAAATAATTAGAATATCATGAAAAAGTTGATTTGTTTCAGTAATTCCCTTCAAAAAACTTTTGATGATTATAACTGACAACTAATGAAAACCTCAAATTCAGTATCTCAGAAAATTAGAATATCACTTAAGACCAATACAAAGAAGGACTTTTAGAAATTGACCAACTGAACAGTATGAGCATGTACAGCACTCAATACTTAGTTGGGGCTCCTTTTGCCTGGATTACTGCAGAAATGCGGCGTGGCATGGAGTCGATCAGTCTGTGGCACTGCTCAGGTGTTATGTGAGCCCAGGTTGCTCTGATAGTGGCCTTCAGCTCTTCTGCATTGTTGGGTCTGGCGTATAGCATCTTCCTCTTCACAATACCCCATAGATTTTCTAATGGGTTAAGGTCAGGCGAGTTTGCTGGCCAATTAAGAACAGGGATACCACGGCCCCTAAACCAGGTACTGGTATCTTTGGCACTGTGTGCAGGTGCCAAGTCCTGTTGGAAAATGAAATCTACATCTCCATAAAATTGGTCAGCAGCAGGAAGCATGAGGTGCTCTAAAACTTCCTGGTAGACGGCTGTGTTGACCTTGGACCTCTGAAAACACAGTGGACCAACACCGGTAGATGACATGGCATCCCAAACCATCACCGACTGTGGAAACTTTACACTGGACCTAAAGCAACGTGCATTCTGTGCCTCTCCTCTCTTCCTCCAGGCTCTGGGACCTTGATTTCCAAAGGAAATGCAAAATTTACTTTCATCAGAGAACAGAACTTTGGACCACTCAGCAGCAGTCCAGTGCTTTTTGTCTTTAACCCAGGTGAGAAGCTTCTGACGCAGTCTCTTGTTCAAGGGTGGCCTGACACAAGGACAGCTGTGACAGCTGGAACCCATGTCCTGCATACGTCTGTGCGGTGGTTCTTGAAACACTGACTCCAGCTGCAGTCCACTCTTTGTGAATCTCCCTCACATTTTTGAATGGGTTTGGGTCCATACTCCTCTCCAGGGTGCGGTTATCCCTATTGCTTGTACACTTTTTTCCACCACATCTTTTCCCTCCCTCCGCCTCTCTATTAATGTGCTTGGACACAGAACTCTGTGAACAGCCAGCCTCTTTAGCAATGACCTTTTGTGTCTTGCCCTCCTTGTGCAAGGTGTCAATGGTCGTCTTCTGGACCACTGTGAAGTCAGCAGTTTTCCCCATGACTGTGTAGCCTACAGAACTAGACTGAGAGACCATTTAAAGGTCTTTGCAGGTGTTTTGAGTTGATTAGCTGATTAGAGTGTGGCACCAGGTGTCTTCAATATTGAACCTTTTCACAAAATTTAAATTTTCTGAGATACTGAATTTGGGGTTTTCATTAGTTTTCATTAGTAAAACAGCTAAATTAAAAGAAATAAACACTTTAAATATATCAGTCTGTGTGTAATGAATGAATATAATATACAAGTTTCACTTTTTGAAGGGAATTACTGAAATAAATCAACTTTTTCATGATATTCTAATTTTATGACCAGCGCCTGTAGTCTGGAGCTGTTCTTTTACTAATGACACCAATAACTCTGCCACTGCCTTTCATTCAAAACCACTAGCCAAACAATTAAACATCATATATCTACATCTACTATACGTTTTAACACTTATAGTGGTGTGAAAAAGTGTTTGCCCTTTTCATGGTTTCTTATTTTTTTGCATGTTTGTCTCTTAAATGTTTCAGATCATCAAACAAATTTAAATATTAGTCAAAGACAACACAAGTACACACAAAATACCGTTTTTAAATGAAGGTTCTTATTATTAGGGAAAAATGTGTGAGTTAAAACATTACTGTGGTTTATCACACCTGAGTTCAATTTTCCCAGCCACACCCAAAGCTGATTACTGCCACACCTGTTCTCAGTCAAGCAGTTACTTTAATAGGACCTGCCTGACAAAGCGAAGTAGACCAAAAGATACTCAAATGCTAGACATCATACCAAGATCTAAAGAAATTCAGGGACAAATCAGAAAGAAAGTAATTGAGATCTGTCAGACTGGAAAAGGTTATAAAGCCATTTCTAAAGTTTTGGGACTCCAGTGAACCAAAGTGAGAGCTGTTATCCACAAATGGCGAAAACATAGAACAGTGGTGAACCTTCCCAGGAGTGCCTGGTCGACCAAAATTACAACAAGAGCGCAGCGACGACTCATCCAAGAGGTCACAAAAGACCCCACAACAACATCCAAAGAACTGCAGGACTCACTTGCCTCTGTTAAGGTCAGCGTGCTGTGACAAATGGAACCCATGAACTCCACTGTCTACCAAAAGATCCTGAAAGAGTGTCCGGCCATCTGTTTGTGACCTCAAGCTGAAACGAACTTGGGTTCTGCAGCAGGACAATGATCCAAAACACACCAGCAAGTCCACCTCTAAATGGCTGAAGAAAAACAAAGTGAAGACTCTGGAGTGGCTTAGTCACAGTCCTGACCTGACTCCTATTGAGATGCTGCGGCATGATCTTATAAAGGCAGTACATGCTCAAAAACCCTCCGAATTACAACAATTCTTTAAAGATGAGTGGGCCAAAATTCGCCTACAGCGCTGTCAAAGACTCATTGCAAGTTACCGCAAACGCTTGACTGCTGTTTTTGCCGCTAAGAGTGGCAGTTATTAGGTTAAGGGGGCAAACACACAGGGCCATGTAGGTTTGGATTTTTTTCTCCCTTAATAATAAAAACCTTAATTTTGTGTTTGTCTGTGTTGTATTTGACTAATATTTAAATTTGTTTAATAATCTGACACATTTAGGTGACAAACATGCAAAAAATATGAAATCATGAGGGGGCCAAACACTTTTCCACACCACTGTACCATCATAGGTACTTGATAGGTTTGAGGGGAGCTTGGAAGTAAGTGTTTATTATACTCGCTACAAGTTCTCTTGCTTAAATCTAAAATGTAACTGATTCATAAAAAGAGAGTGTACATGGGAGGTAGATTGGATGAGAAAGCCAAACAAGCCATAACAAAATGTTCTTTATTTAGCATTGACCACTTGTTGATGTTTCATTATCACACAGCATGAAAATAAAAGACTTCACATAATGCAGAAATGGTCGCATCGGTGCGTGTTCAATCAAGAACTTTGCGTCATCCCCAACGATGTTTAAATCTCATACCCTTTACGATTATTAGCACCAGTAATCGTGCCATTGTCAGATAGTTATAGATCATAGCCTATACCTCATTGAGTGAGACCCCATCATATGCAATTAATGTTGTTAAGCAATAAATTACATTCCTATCACTAACTCCTTCCCTCTCTTGACTTGAAGGAGGGGATCACGATGCCATCCATATGGTGAAGGGGATGACCACTGTGAGTAGGATGCCATAAACGGACACACAGCCCAGATAAACTATAGTGGACAGGCACAACAGAAGGGTCAGGAACGAGCTTGTCTTGCTGAACACAATCTTCCGGACGATTTTGCAAAACTGTAAAATGGAGAGGCAAAAAAAAGGAATGTTAAAGTTCAGGTAAGTGTCTTTACACAGGTTAAACACCAGGTGGCCATCATGTGCTTCTGTGATGGTTGCTGCCTATGAACAGACAATCCTGTGCAAAGTGCTATGGTCTTCAACATACCACGTTCTGCATCTTAGCAACGGAATCAGGATCATTACATTTAAAAAAAATATGATCGTATAAACTAGGAGGCTGTATGAGATCTCAGCACTGCTGACAGAGCTGGGGAGTAAATCCCCAGAGTTGTGTGGTGTTACTCGATTCCTGCTGGTCATGTAGTTTACTTTTAGATTTCTTACTGCATTACTGACCATGTATGCAGGACACAAGGTACAACACACAACTGAAAAACGCCCACAAGCCCAAAAATACCCATAATTCATAATATATAAATAAAAAATATATAAAAATAAAAAGTCAATACAAGTTTTTTCCAGACTTTTTAAACTAATCAGAAATCATATTGTCTTTTTTCCGTGCAGTGATTAGTTGGCGCCACTCTTCCATACGTGTAATTCATCTAAAATAGGCATACCCACAATGGGGCTTTGTCCAACCTTCAGTGGCTTTCCTCAGCTTTACAAGGCTAACACGGTCCAGGTGTATTTTCATGCTAATTCTTAAACCCTAATTCTCAGTTATTGCTTCCAAGGCTAAGTTAAACACCTTCTCCCTCTCTGTTTGGACTCCAAGGTTTTTAAACCAGTGCTGATATTCTGTGTGCATATTGTTTCAGTTTTCTGGTTACTAGATATGTACAAGCTCATAATCTGAAACACAGTGCATGTGCTGTTTAGCATGCCAGCTATAAAGCCTAAGATTCCTCATACAGTGTTACAGTGCTACGAACCTGTACGGCTCTAATATGGTTTTAAGGGGTATCTCAAAGGCATTATGCAGAAGTTACCAGTTTTGAAGTGTTAGGAGAAATCCCAAAGGACTCCTCTCGAAATAAGCATTTGGACAGGACGAAAAAAAGGAGGAGTGCTGATGGTGTCAAAATGTGTTTCCTCAGAGCTGAGATGGTGGTACCTTACCTGGTAGGTCTGAAAGCTCACGCTCGTGCCATATCTGCAGTACATGACGTAATGTTCACAGTTGTACCACAGCAGACTGTATTCCACCGAGCCCAGCAACTTCTCTGCCCTCCTCGCCACCTCTTCACCATCCAGCGGTGGCCGGCTGCACACTTTGTCCATGTGGTTCACGAGAATGTCTGCCCCGAACGCAAAGTCATCCACGCAGTCAACGCGGACGCTGGCCTGCTTCGTGATCACTCCGAGAAGCAGGCGGTTGTTGGTCACCATCTTGGCAATGGCACTCTTGTCAGCTGAAACAACCGGCAAGATGTCCGGAATGAGGTGTGCTACACGGTTGTTCCCCAGGTAGATCCCAAAATGGGTGAAAAGGGTGCGCGGCACCTCCAGGAGATCCCCCCGCTTGAACACGGAGACGTCATACTTGCCCTGTTTTGGTTTCTTTCGTTCTTCCTTTTCATCTGTGGTCAGAGCGATGAAAAAGCAACTGAGGAACTGCAGGGGGAACATAACTCCACGGGTGGATGTGGTAGTTTTCTAGAAGGCTTGGCACTTAACAGTTTTATCCCTCTGGGGTCAGGCTAGGGAGGGGCATAGGGATTACGGTGGTGTGGCCATTTTCTTACGCACCCATCAATAAGAATGTCACATGCTCAGTGCAACAATACATAATTGGTTACTCAATGCAAGTGTGGCCCCACTCCTCTATTGTGGAGGGGTGAAGAAATCGTAATCAGCAGTAATCAGCAGTAATCAGATTCTAATTCTGGACCACACTGCCCAGAGGAAAGGTCATTCGTTACCAGCTGAAGTGCATTATATAATGCAGAAATAGGTGGTGCAACTGTGTGTATGTAGATCTAAGACATCTTACACAATTCACTTTTTTTAACTGTACCCTAAACACTGGTGAAAGTGTTCAGTAAGGATCAGTGACCTTAGGAAACCATGTACTGTGTCCACATACTGTATAGATTTATTTTTATTCCCGGTGCATGCCAGTCGTTTTGTATATACACGGTTCGATACGGTAATTTAAACATGGATACCAAAGGAGGGGACTCTCATAACTCCACAAGGGCAATTTTATGATCTAGATTTTTTTTTTTTTTTAGTTTGTAGGGTGCTGAAGCAGCTCATGAGAAAAGCAGCTACATGAAGAAACATCCTTGCACTGCTTGTATCAACATTTATTAATGTTGACGGAGTAAAGTACAAAAAATATATATAAGTGGTTAGTTGTAACATAATACTGTTAAACTGTGCTAAACATTTCCAGCTATCAAACCGACACTGTGATCATTCACTCATCTCGGTGAAAGCAGACAGCTGAATCTCAAACGGCACTCTGGTCCGATTTACCCAGGTGTAAGCATGGCACGGAAAGTCTCTCATCCAGCCATCCACAGGACGAAGAGGATGAGGAGGGTTGGAAGTGCTGTGGAGGGTGATAATCCCAGGAAAAGCATGGAGCACACTCCGAGGACTGTTGCCACAAGCACGCTCCTCTGATCCCGGATGATGGATTTCAGGCACTCGCAGAACTGTCGAAGGGAAACAGGGGAACAAAGTTAGTCGTGTTGCACTTATTTCCTGAACTTGGCTGCCGCGGCGTGCTGGACCTAAACCTGCGCCTCGGCTCTCAAAGGAGCCGTTGTTCAGCCCTGCGCTCCAAACTGACCCAGATTTCCTGAGGAACATATTACCACGGAGTAGAAAACCTGGAGCTGTCACTGGAAATGGCTTTTTGTGGACTTCTCATCATCGACCATCACAGTCACACCAGTTACTGTTGGAGGTAGCCGACTGAAACATCTTTGTATTGGTTTCCATAGACCCAAATATAAACTCAATGCACTGTCTCCATTCAATGTCTCCATTTTGAGTAGACTAGGTTGATGTACCGACGCGAGTCGTGTTAATTCAGAGCACATTTTAGCACGTTGATGTGTGTTATGGTGGTTTGTGTTGTTTGGTCTCATTTGGTAGCCCATACCCCTGTTTATAAACCACTGGTCATCAGGAGCCTCGTCACAGACTCATCAAGCTAGCCTGATGAGATGGAAATGGCTTTAGGAGATCTCCTAGTACGGCTACACTCCTGGCAGTGTCACTACAGTGCACAAGAAAGCTAGTTTGACACCAACAGGGGAAAACTTTGCTTGATGTTTAGATTTAAAGAGCCTAGGAAACCGGGTTTCCATCATTCGCCCATGCCAAGAAACATGCATTCAAATGGTTCATGGTTATATGAAGCCTTGAAGAGCTGATGGTGATGGAAAGCCTGGTAAGGGGTTGTAAAGGTGTGCTGCCCTGAGGCCAAAGAGCCGGAACTACCGGAGGCTAGGAGGGAAAGTGTCTGGACAGGGTTAAAGATGTCTACACGCTCACCTTGTCGGTCTGCAGGCTGACCCCGGTGCCGTAGCGGCAGTAAGTGACGAAGTGCTCGCAGTTGTTCCACAGCAGGCTGTACGGGATCCTGCCTATGAGCTTCTCGGCCCGGAGCGCCACCTCCTCGTTGGCCAGCGGTCGTGTCCTGAGCGCGCCGTCCATGGTGTTGAGGAGGACGGGCGAGCCGTAGGCGAAGTCCTCCAAGGTGTCCACGCGGATGGCCGCGCACTTGTAGAGCACGCCGAGAAGCAGCCGCTTGTTGCTCACGACGCTCCCAATGCGACCCTGGTCGCTCGTCAGCGCCGGCAGGATGTCGGGAATCAGGTGGGCCACCTTGCCGTCGCCCAGATAGATGCCGAAGTGGATAAAGAGGGTGCGAGGCACCTCCAGGAGGTCCCCGCGCTGTAGCCGCTGCTGCTGCTGAAGGCGCCTGTCCCTCTCCACCACTGCCTCATCCTCCACCTTCCTCTCCTTCTCCCGGCCGGGCAGCAGCACGCTGAAAAGGTCGAAATGGGCGAGGAGGAAGGCTTTCTCCAGCAGCAGCGCCAGCGAGTCCAGCATCGTGCCGAAGGGGGCCCCGATGTGCCGGTCGGCGGGTCGGCTAGTTTTTTGCGTTAGCCAGCCAGAGCCCGCACTTCTGCTCGACACATGACGTCAGAACACAAACACACACACGCGCGCGCGCGCGCCCGCACGCAGAGAAGAAAAGACAGCCAGCCGAAGAAAGAAGGAAAAGACAGGACAGCCAGCCAGCCCGCCGTGGCCCCTGAAGATGTTTTGGAAAGACTTGGTGAGCGGAAAAAGAAGAGTTAAAGCCTACCTCATATAAGTAACCCAGAGAAGTGGCTGAATGATCATGCTGTCCAAACTACACTGGTGCCCTCAATCTGCATTTAGGGCAGTTAAAGTAAAAGTGCAACATAGAAATACAGCCTCTAAAACACACCATGGGAAAGTCTTCGGTGGGAAAAGCGCAACCTGCAACCAAACAACTGAATACCTGTAGTTTTCCTTTTTTTTTTAGGTCGAATAAACCTAGTTTAAATATACCTTTAACAAACTGAACGTTTTTATGTAGTAAGAAATTATATAGGCTTATGATACGATACCCCTGAACTAGACTGCGGCCTCCAGAGTGAAGACTTCCTGTCAACATTTAGTTCACTTTAAGTCTGGTATCTGAAGACAAGTCTACGTCAGATAAGACGCTAAGCACATCATGGTGTTAATGAATCTTTTTGAACACATGATATGTTACCTTAAACACCAGCCATACATTTAGGTTGGTTTACCAAAAGTCATAGATTCAGTTTAAGTTAGTTTAGTCGGTTCTGAAATACATTAGCTATACGAATTAGCTGTGTCCAAACGGCAGAGTTGGCCCCACACCATACAAGAGAAGCTAAACTTTTGCACAGCTAATCTACAAAACTCCAAATCATTCGTTTGATAGTTTAAAGGCATTTCTGTGGTCGGCTCATAAGCCTGGGCTATATCATCAAGTCTGGTTGATCTACAACACTGTCTACCGTCTTATCTTAGAAACATAGTTAACCCCACATAGAGATCTGATTCAGGCTACTGCATCCAAACAACAGTATCCAAATTTTAGTCCCTGAAAAGTGTCTGAAGGAAAGTCAGTTTGGAAACTAAGAATGAGGACAGTATCGTAAATTCAGCCGGAAATTCACTTAACTGGTCTACTGGTTTACTTCAGGCTGGGAGAAGAGTTTCACCCACACCACAGGTCTTCATAACCCCCCTCTGTTCACATGTAGGAAAACAATGTACATTCATGTGTTTTTTAAAGAAGGGTGGATGCTGTATATAGATGTTATTTATTTTTTGTATGTTTCCTGACACTTCTGTTCTTTCCTCTGTGCTGCTGTAACATTGCAAATTTCCCCACTGTGAGATCAGTAAAAGATTATCTTATCTTCTGCTACTTACATTTGCTGTTTCTAATATTTAAGTCATTATTTTAGTAGATTTTCTGTTTAGATGTTAATGTTTAATCTATTTTTGGATTATTTATTTTGCCTAGGTTATTTCTGGTAGCTACTTTTACCTCTAGGAGTTTTAGCTCAAGTAAACAATGCCTTCTCTTAAGGAAATTCTACCCATCTCGGGTCCGCCTGAGCCCGTTCGCCATACTTTGCTTTCATTGTATGAAAGGTAGTTCTCCATATGGTCTTAATTATCCTCCGTCCCCTCCAGTGGAAAGACAGACGGCTTCTGAGAAACAAGTATGAAAGAACACAGAGGGAAAAAAAGGCCATGATGAAGCTGTAACTGAAAATTCAGCCTCGGAAAATAAACACCCGAATGCCATTTGATGTAGTACGCTACTGCCTGATGGAGAACATGCCTAAAGCGTCCCTCAGTTCTTCAGCTTTTCTTGTGTTTAAATAAATAGAAATAAATATTAATACAACAAGGTGTAAAACCAGAACTGAACCAGACTATCCCTCCAACGCTTTTCTCACACACACGCGTGTGCACGGGCACTCTCCCCCACCCCCATGCCTCTTTAGACTGGTGGGAGAGTGAAGATTGACAAGATGAGAAATCAGTTTGTCTTGGTGGTAACAAAGGGCTCCCATTGAGGAGTCAAAGCTGAATATTTAGTGGGGATTACTCCGGACCCTTGGGGTTGAGCACCATGCAGGGTTCTAAACAGACAGGGGGTGATAAATGACAAGATATTTGTCTTCATTGCTTTTCGTCTGTCGGCATCCCAGTGTTTGGATGGGTCAGCTGGACAAGGCTGTGTGATAAATGTGTGCATACTGAAGGGTGAATCTACTCTGCCCTGCAGTGTGTGTGTGGACCGCGTTTACTCCCGGTGCATTGAAAGGAGGCCAATGCGCTCTCCACATAATGACAAAATGCTGAGTCTGTCTGTGGGCACTTGATAAATGAGTTATTCACATTTCTCTCTTTTGAGACCAGGACAACAATTAGGTTGGCTAAAGCGCGCACACACATACACAGACACACACCCCCACCCTTTGCTCCTTCACTTCCTGTGTCAACAGGAGCCTGTGAGTAACAGGAGTCGGTAGCGACTCCAGACTTCAAAGGTTTATGGCTCTAGTGTCACCTCTGGAGCATGTGGACGTCTTAGGAAAGCTTGTTAACAACCATTGCCAAAACGGTGACAACGCCTCTCAATACATGAAAATACCAAACAGCCACTCAAACGAACCACCCTAAATGCAGCATCTGCTACGTCACATGGATGGTTAAAGCTTCATCATAGTGGTCCAATTACACCAGTCGTAAGTGCAAGTCATTTCCTTACAGCTCTGTAGAGGGTGGAGATGTCTGAAATACAGGCAGGGCTTCTCAACTCCAGGCCTGGTGAGCTACTCTACTGCTCTGAACCTTCTTTAAGTTTAACACCTGATCTGATTAACCTGACTTCTAAAGAAAGAACGAGAGACAATTATGGAAACTATTCCATAATCACACTTTTCCTCTATTTCATACTAACGATTCTAATGAAAGCTCATGCACTAGACTCCAGAGAGCATGAGGTACTACTGATATGTGGTCATATACTATTTCTTTTAACAGAAAATGTATATAAAGGGCTTTTTCTGTTTTTTTAGTTATAATAATAATTAGTAGTAGTAGTATACTCACATTTATAATCATTTTCTCTTGCCTGTAATCTCAGTACGTTACCCTTACAACGATATCAGCAACTGCCTGTTCTTATTTGTCATAAGGCTAATCGCATCATAATATATTAAAAAGATTTTTAAAAAGTAATTCATAAATGGTGTGTTTGAAAACCATCAAACTGTGTGTAGCAGTAAGTCTCTTAAACTGGAGCTGAATTATTTGTAAACGTAAGTAAGAAATATCCATATATCTTCTCAGTAATCATAATGATAAAACATTTTATTTTTTTTAAAAAAACAAGTTTTTTATCAAACTGTATTTCTAATAAGACTTACACACTTTTTGAAATGTGTATTTTAAAAAAGCCTTTATTAAACATTTGAATGTATTCACATTATTTTACAAAAGAAAAAAGGCAGTATGGTAGATTATTAACCTATGGCATGTTAAATTAGTAAATCTGCATTAATTTCCACAATTAATGGTGCACAGGACTGGGTTAAAAATACTCTAATGGTACAGACAGGAATGCTCCAGTACTACCAGAAACAAGGTACCAAAAAAGTCAATACAAAGAAATACTGTCCAATACCAAATATTAAAACAGTCAGCCTCCCCAGTATCAATGCACCAGTAAGCAGGCATGTTCCACAATCTCAACTGCTGCCTGGCTGTCTAAATTACATACCGTAAGTCTCGTGAATCATGCTGTATGTAGCAGGCGCATTTAGTGCCAGAGTCAGTATCTATGAATCTTACTGTATACTCGCAATACAGCTTGAGATATCAATTAGCTCATACTACTCAAGTTCACTTAACAGTCAAATGTTGCCATGCACCCAATGTGAATGCCTCACTCACAGAAAGGCACGTCTTTTTATTCTTTTTTTTTTTTTTCTAAATGTTGTATTTATCACATCTCCTCAAGCCACCCTCTTTCCTCAGTCTACCAGCGACGTGAGATCAGGCAGGCCGGTCAATTTGTAGTCCAGCAACATCTGTCCATAAGCTTTTCCCTAAGGGGAAGAGAAACATAACATTGTTTCAAAAGTAGCAGTGTCGATACTGTCCAACCGACCAATAAATGAATGGTCAGTCAATGAAATGCAAGTTAGCATGGCTAAAAAGTCATAACTCCAGTTAAGCATGTAAATGTGCACTGTGTGGGCAAAGAACACGTGCGCGTGTGCAGTAAAATAAACATTACCTTTTGCAGGGGAGAACGGTTCTGCTAGCTAACGATAGTGTTCCGCTAGCTAGCTTGTTTTGTCGATTGTTCTCCGAACATTACAATAATACAAAAATACCCAAATCTGGCAGTGGGGTTTAGAGTGGCGTAGGTTTTTTAGTGGGGGGATTTCACCTCAACCAGGCAGCACATGTTTAACAAGTTGTTCCCAGATGTGTATTCTCGTTACGAGATCAAGTCTGGCCAGTGGCAGCTTTTTTAATCCTGCCATAAATGGGGGCCCTCTAGATGCAACTTGAATTCACAGATTTTTGATTTTAGAAAGTTTTTTTGAATGTTTATTTGCTTTAATCTGTTGCAAGGACAGTTACACTAACCAAAAATGTGTCCTGAAGTTGACCAACTGTATAGCTAAAGTACCAAAAAAAAAACAAAACCAAAAAACGCCATGTTGCATTCCTGAAATAGTTGGTTTTATTGTTTGTCTTCTTCCACAGTAGGAATAAACGCGTTCTTGTTTAACTGTGCTTTAACAGACATGTGAGTTTGTGTACTCATGGCTTTGTGTTTGTGTGTGTGTACTACCTGAGGGTCACTCCTTAGAGAGGCCACCCCTCCCCCTCCGAGAGAATTGCGTAGCATGAAGTTCAACCCGCAAATGCCAGGCAACTCATACCTATGAGCAATCACACATACGTGAGGAAGATACTTTACAGCATTAGCCGTCAGTGTCTCTCCTCAACATACATAAAGGTGCGTGTGTGCAAACAGACAGATACGCACACACAGAGTTTATGGCGAACAGATGTGAAAGACCCCAGCATGAGACAGTCCTTATAATATATTTAACCACAGTTCCATCAACACCTTCACTGCCCCTTGAAACAGATGCAGACATTCTTTCAGACTCACGTTTATAGACTTGTACACTTGAAGTTGTAGTCTGCAGGCTTTAGCAAATTAAGCTATCAAATAAGCACATTTACTACTATATTGTGTATTATGTTTATGTTGTATATAGGCAGTACTATGGTGTCTAAGCTATGCTACATATACACTGAGGAGCCAATATGCAGATGATGTTAATGTCAGATATCACAACTTGTCGAGGTCTGGGATATATTAGACAGTAAACAAACACATGGTTTGAAGGGCAGGTCTGAAGATCTAGGTATGATGCTCCTTCTGTTCAACAGTCGTCCGAGGAGAAGCAAAACACGGGGTGTCAGGCAGCCAAAGCTTATGTGTTAGGGCTATTAGGCTTATAATTCTGGTCCGTACCAGCAGAGGGGCTACTATGGTACAGCCACAGAAATGTTTTGCCATAGGAATGTGTATGGTGCATCATATGGGGCTACAGGGATGCCGACCAGCCCGTCTCCCATGCTAACACTTACACACTGTTGAAAACACCCAAAATCAGGACTTGAGTGGACCTAAGAGCAATGAAAGAAAGTCGCTTGGTCCAATGAGTCCCATTTTCTTTTGGATCATGTGGTCAACTGGGTATGTGTACTCTGTTTACCTGGGGAAGTAATGGCACCATAATAAAAATAATGGACTGAGAGAAGAAGACGAGCTGGTGGATGTTGAGTGTGATGCTGTTCTGCTGAGAAACCCACGTGTCTGTTCATTCATTCAGATGTCAGTTTGACACATGCTCCCTTATTTGCGAAACAAGTTTAGCCCTTCATGGCAATGCAGTGGCATCTTTCAGCAGGATAACGCACCCTGCCACACTGCGCACATCGTTCAAGAATCGTTTGAAGAAAAAACAGTGCAAGCATGTAGCTTGGCCTCCAAATTCCCCATATCTCAGTCTAATTTAGCATCTATGAGAAATGCTAGAATAATAACAAGGCCGATCTACAACCATCTTCAGAGTCCATGCTTTGGTGGGTTGGTGGTCTTTTGGTGGCATATTAGGTCATAGTGTTTTGGTCACTTACCGTGTCACAGAGGGCAAAGCCATGCCATCTTTCTTAATCAGATGTTGAAAGTAGTTCTCCACAACATCAGCAGTCAAAAACTTCTTCAGGTAGGGAAAATAAAGTGGATGTCTAGCAATGACCCCTGAAACAAGTGGTACAATATAAATGTGTTACTTCGAGCAAGGTCTGTTGGGATGACTTAAAACTGTAACCATTTGAAAGGAAGTTATATGTATACAAATACATACAGCGTTACTTTGCACGTGTTTAGACGTACAGCAACTTGCATGTTGCATGTAGGCTTCATTCTGACACTTTTTCAACAAGAGAAGGGTAAACAAACCGTGTCCAAACACAGAACTCAGCCAACTCACAAATACTTGTGAAAGGACAGGGCACACATACTCTCTGAAAAGATTTATGTCTAGAGAAAGTTACGGATGAGTGTGTTATATACACACTGACCAGCCATTAGGTATCTACACTTTTTTAAAAGGTCCAGTTTTCATACACGTACACTTTGTAGTTCCACAATTCTAGACTGTAGTCCATCCATTTCTCTGTATAATGTATTAGGTCCCTTACCTTGTTCCTCAATGGTCAGGACCCTCACTGGACCACAGCTGAGCTGGTATTAATAGGGTGGTGGATCATTCCCAGCAGTGCAGTGACACTGACATGAGCTTGTGGACTACAGTCTGGAACTGCAGAACTATTATGTGCACCTATATGGTTAAGTGGTGCTGATAAAATGGTGAAAGAGTGTAGATACAAGGGGATGTACTTAATGAAGTGTCCAACCTGCAAAAAGTTACTTTAGAAACATCTCACCAATATTTGCAGAGTCTCCTTTGTCTCCACTTCGTGTATAAGCCAAGTCCTCAAGTCTGTAACTGTGAGGGCCAGTGGGCAGGTCTGAGGGAAAAAAAAAAAAAATAAGGTGCAGAAAGTAAACTAGATGCATGTCTGAACATTTGTTAGATCCACTGGCTAAAAAAGGGAACGTGATTAAAACAATCTACAATATTTGCAATTTAGTAGGTAATAATATGAAATAATAAATTATGTTTGAATAAAGTTAACATCAACATCGTATTTTAAAAGCAGAGAGCAAATTTTGTACATTCCAGTATGTACAGATATAATTGCCTGAATTTCATTTTTCAGAAAGAGCAGTGTTCATGTGGAGGCTTGTTGCCCCCTAGGGGGCACTCTGAGGTTGTGCACCTAGCTGTCAGTTTTCTGTTTATAGTTCTGAGCTAAATGAAACATTTAAAACAATGAAAAACAAAGTAGTCTCAGTGTTCATAGTTTCAAAGGATCAAAACACTGAAAGGTGCAAAGGTGGTATGTACTGACCAGTTGATTAGCATAGCATTAACATGACCTGACTGTGACAGGCTAAACATCCGGAATTCAGAAGAACTTTACGGTACACTTTGATTGTGAACTTATTATAGTTAGTTCCTAAAAATGAACTGAAACCATTACAATTAGCAAGTAGGAGTTAAGTCCATAAAGAAATGTGGCTTAAATTAGGTAACAACACCTTTCCAAAAATTCAATCACTGTGCAAATGCAATAATTTAAACATGACGTGTAAACACATCTCAAATGTTCAAAGTGAAAAATGTTATTGCTGAAAAATACATGCCCGTTATTTAAAAAATACATGCTTGGAGAGATTCATATTTACCACTCTACCACATCAACTCTGCTTTCAACAACACTCTGGAAGTGTTAAAGAACGGAGGAGATCAGGCGCTGTAGTTTTGAAAGTAAGTGTCCTCCCATTCTTGTTTGATATTATATTTCACAGTCTCCTGTGTTGCATTTTTCTGTTTTTAATGGGTGACAGGTCTGGACTGCAGGCAGGTCAGTTTAGCACTATATTACTATAGTAATAGTACTATAGTACTATATTACTGAAATGCTGCCTTTTGAACTGTGTGCTGATGATAAGCCATATGGCCCCTCTCCTCTTCAGCCCACACGATACACCATTCATAATTTCAATAAAGAATTAAAATTTCGATTCATCATTCATCGTTCTACAAGATGCTTTGCTTCAGTTTTAGCCTGCACTTCTGAATGCAGTGATGAACTGTGTTCACAGATGATGGCTTCGGCGTAAATATGTTCCTTAACCCATGCAGTGATTTCCACAGGATTGATCTGCCTGAAGGTCACAGCCACCCAATACTAGGTTTGGTACTGCCCCATAGTATACAGAGCTTTCTCTGATTCTCTTAATCTTTTAATAGTATTATGCACCATACATGATGAAATCCCCAAGCTATTCACTGTTTTACAGTGAGAAATGGTATTCCTGAGTAGTGTTTTAGAGAGTGGTGAAAGTTAAGATAGAAGTTGAGACAGCTCAGGTGGTTTTTTAGTATCCTGGAATTATACCAGTTTGCAAATCACTGCATTGTTACTTACATACACTTACTGGAATACTTATTTGGACTGGTTTTGTACAATAAGCGCCTGAAACATAGTCTTGTATTTAATCAGGAGACCTTGGACCAGGCAAAGCATAAGGAAAACCAATAACCAATACAAACATGCAAATGTGAATGTCATGCTACAGTGTTTCTGCCCAGCACTAGGACGTCCACGGACTTGTGTGAAACCGTCTGGGAAAGTAATTGAATGAGTGCGCCTTTGTAATTTATTGCTGTTCTCACAACCAAACCACTAATTCTACAAGTAAAGAAGGGTGACTAGAATGAAGCTAGCATTTAGGACTCTTTTCTAAACTAGCTGTTAGGACTGATCTGTTTCAGAACGGTCATTGTCTGAAATGGTGTGTGTGTGTGCAAGAAAGTGTGTTGCATACTTGCACGTGTTGCAACGCTAACCTCTAATGAAAGGATGGTCCTGATTACTCGGAAGGTCTTGCTGCTTGTTAAGCTCAACCACAAAGTGGCTCAAGGATAAAGCAGCCAAGGCTGATCCTGCCAGAACACTGAAAAGAGTTTTGCGCTTTTCAGTGGCCTACTCACAAAGCCCCCTGGGAACACAAGCACTGTAGAACAAGCACTGCGGAACAACAGGACCAGCGTTCTTATATAACACTTTTTATGTAGCTGATCCCTCGGGTCGACTCCTAACAAATACTATTTGGGATGGAAGGCCTGATTTAAGCCTACATTCTGTTTAGACTGCCTGCTTAAAACATTCCACCCTTTTCCAAGATCAGTGTCTCAGTTCTGACGACGAAAGAGCTGGGTTATAGGCCAAATGTGCCCACACAATGAGTACAATGGCTTTAGCATTACGGTACATATGAACATTCCACATAAACTGGCAATGAGCATTATGGAACTTTTACTGCAAAAGACAAGTTTAAAAGACACTGCTAGAATTTGGAAAGACATTCTAATGTGGCGTCCATGTTCCTAATGTGGGGGAGGGGAAACACCCATGTTAATATTCTTAAGAAAGAAAAAAAAATACATACGTGTTTTTACTAACTTACTAAAATGTTGAACTGACCATTAAAGTAAGTGACTGTTAAACACACCTGTGGGCTTGTCAGCATTTTCTTGAGGAAGGCGGGAGGGCGCGTGTCCTTTGGCTAAAGAAGAGCCAGCCTCTCTGAACGTGTCCACCAACTCTCCATTGAGATATGTATTGACCTAAAAATCAGGCATTCATAAATACTGTACATGTAAAAAGACAATTTCAAGCCTCTGCTCCAAAAAGATTGGTACAATATGAAAAATAAAACACAGATTTGTAAATCCACTTGAATTGTATCAGAAAAAAAATGATTTGGATTTGGAATATTCTGTTTTCATTTTAATACAGGGTCAAACAGAACTTACTAATCACTCCTTTCCTATTTTAATTACCAAGATAACTATCTTTATTAAAGATAATACATCCATCCATTCTTTTCATGTTTCTATGAACATCTATTGCCCTTCTAGCTTTAACTATAACAATCAGAGGCCACATTAGCTGAAAGATGCGCCATATTAAGGCTGAAACTAAATTCTGCACAGATGTAGCATGTTTATTCTAGAAACCAAACGCACTGACAATAATACTTACGCTGTTTGAGCACCTTAGTAACAGTAATTAATCAATAACTATTACACACGTGATTAGGCCCAGTACCTCGAGGTCTGCTTTAGGATACAGGAAGAAGAAAGGCTTCAGTACTGGTGATCTGGACAAGGAGAAAACACAAAACGATACAGGCAACATTATGACTATATGGGCTTTACATGTGTTTTAATGCTTTAGAAAAAATACTCACACTCTGGGCCGGCCTCCCACGATGCCTGTTAGTCCAGGAGCTGTGGGTGGAAGAATAAGGAAAAGCCAGTCTATGAACCTCTATGTGCAATATACTGTTACATGGTGCTTTTAATGATGCAAGGACATGGGAATTTTGTGTCAATGCCAATCAGATGTTTTTCACATTCATAACTGGCAGCATTGATGCCTATACAGACATATACAAACACATATACATATATATATAGATATATACAATATAAAAAAAATAACTGTGCATCTGTACCCATGCCAGTTCCCGCTGGAGCCACCTCTCTGGAGAAAAACTCCAGAGCTTTCTTCTGCTTGTGATGGACAGCCATCCAAAGCACTGCTTCCCGAGGGCCCTTCAGATTAAACATATACAGAGCAACATCCTTTAATACATTCTTTAACAAGAACCGTTTATCTGGTTCAACACTGGCAGTTTCCCTTAATACAGAGTTCATTCAATCGAATATTAAATCAAATATTTGTAATTTGTTCATCACTGGTGCTTAAAGAGGATTTACAAATCACCGCTTTCTTTTGCGTTCCACGTACTGTATCCACTTTTTTTGGAAATGTGTAAAAATGTGCTTACACTGTTGATTGCATGGGGTCCATATGTATCTTCAGCACCCAGGACCTGGATGTTGATGCCACTGTAATCCTCCAGCCCAAGCTGTTTGAAAATCCGCCTGGTCCTGAAAAGTATATAGGAAAATGATGAACTTAAATTTCATGCAGTTGAGGAACGTATAAATGGTTACAAACAATTAGAATACGTAGCCATAACCATAAACAAGCTATGGCTAAAAAAATTTTACAGCATTAGGGCATTGCTGCAAAGCTGTTGTCAAGTTACAGCTTTGAGACATCTATGGTAGCAAGTAATTGGCTTTTTCCAATTAGCTAGAGTTCAGTTTTGGTCCACTCTCTTGGTTAAACCGTCTTCAATTCCTCAAGGTTACAAGTGTCACTCTGAGGGACTCGCAATTTCATAATCCTCCAGGAATTTGTAATGGGATTCAATTCAGGAGACCTTAATGTTACGCTCATCGTCAAAAGAATAGTTGCGCAAATAGTTGCACCCAGAAGGAATAAAACCTGGTAGGTAGGTTTAACATCAATATCAAAATTATCAAAATCAAAATTAACATCAATATGCAAATCATTAATGTTTCACACTCGGCTGCACATGTGGCGTTAACAAGGATGGGCCTTTCCGCTGTACCTGACTGACCCAACAGACACAAATAAAGCATTCTGTGAGCAGCGATGCCTTCCATGGGTCATCCTGTTATTGCTGGCAGACGGCTGCACCATGCAGGACTACATGCGCACAGACTCTTATGACGATTCAACACCACATCAAAGCTGAAAGAGTAAAACACACGCCAAAGACCGCAAGGGGTCGTGCCAGACCGTCACGTATGTGTACCACTTCTGTATGTGTCATTTTTGTGTCGTGTTTCTAGTAACTTGCTCCATTTAAGTTTCCTTCAATGATGCGTAACCCCCAGTATCATGCGCCAAATCCATATTATGGCACTCCCACTTCCGAACTTTACTACGGGTTTATTCCTGTGGTAGCCCTAAATTTCCTGTCTTCTTGATGAATTATTTCCAAAGGGTTTTACGCTTATTCTGCCTGACCAAACAAACTCACCACACAGAATAATGATTTGGGTGAGGTGTAGGAACGGGTGTAGGGAACGGGTGTAGTGCCGTTAACTGTCCTTTGTGTAAATGTCATCCTGCAACTCTTCAACACCTGGCTTCTCTCTCACCTCACTTTTCTTATATCACTAGTCTGAGGGTGAGCTGACAAATCTTGCATTGCGTACCCGTCTGGGGCCGATTATTTTTGGTTCCGTAAACTACACACTTGCATATTATCAAACCAGTTGTACTGTCGGGGCTCTTTCAAGTCTTTGCTAGACCACTGCTCCTTTTTCCATTCCAGCGCTGTCCTTGAATGGACGTTCTCAGAGTCGACGCTTCGGATGTGGGAGAAATGGGCAGGTTTGAAGACCAGAATGACTTTCATAAGGGCCAGATAATTATGGCAAGATGACTGGGTGGGAAAATCTCAGAAACGGCAAGGCTTGTGGGATGCTCCCGAATAGCAATGGAGCAGTCTGTGGAGAGACAAACAAGGAACCAGCGACAGGGTAATGGTGTGTGACAACACAAAGGCCATCTCACCCTGCTGTTTATGGGGCTGACTAGCCACAGATCTGTCAAGGTTCTCATGCCAATTCCTGTCCACTGTCAAAAGCACTTACAATGGTCATGCAAGCATCGGATCTCGTAGCAATAGAAAAAAAGCTGTGCAGTCTAATGAGCCTCTTAAATCTGCAAGTCAGTGAAGGGAGTGTGTTGCTCGGGGTAATGTTCTGCTGGGTCTGGGCATTCGTGTAGATGCTAATTTGACACATGCCACCTACCTAAATATTGTGGCCTGTGTCAGCAGGATATTGCACCCTGCCCCACTGCACACATAGTTTGGGAATGGTCTAAAGAACAGTTGAGTTCAGAGTTGCCCTGTCCTCCAAATCTCTGAAAAAGCATCTGCGGGATATGGTGAAACAAAGGTCCATGTGGTGGCTCCGCAATGCAACTTACAGGACTTAACAGATCTGCCGTAAACATCTTGGTGCCAGATACTACACACCACTTTATGTGGTCTTGTAGAGGCCTTGGTAAGTCATGGGAGCTTTGGCAGAATGCGAAGAACTAACAGCATTCTAGGGAAGGAAGTCGTAATGTTTTGGCTTATCTGTGTTTTAGCATTACGGGCTAATGCAGGTATCCAATATTTCCATGCATGTATTGGTCATTGGCAGCATTTTGTAGGAACGTTTCAAAAATGCAGAAATTGGGAATGGATCCACCCGAATTAGCTCTACAGTGTGTTACAAACCAATAAATAAAATGAATAATATTATGGACATTTTGGACATGACTCCAATATTACAGTCCATCCCTAATAGTGTCTCAATACTTCCTCTGTCACATCTTTGTTCATGTTTATGAACACACACTTTTTTGGCTCACATTTTGCAAAATCTAAAGACAATGTGTCTAAAATCAAAGTGTATATATATATATATCGTTGCTGTCCAAAGAAAAACAGGTATCTCCAAAATGGCAACATTACAGGAGAGGCCAAAAACCTATTTTAATATGAATGGAAGTCAATGGAACCAGACGGCTTTCCAAGCAGTTTTGGGCCGTTTCTGTTGTTCTGTTCTTCATGAAATTCAGACACAGCGTAAAAAAAAGCTCATGTGATCAAATGAGGCATAAAAGTAGAAATCAACCAAAATGGAGATACATGTTTTTCTTTGGACAGCGACGATATGCACTGGAAGAGTGTTAAGTAACCAAATCAAGGGTGTGAATCAGAGATCTCCACATGATATTAATAAGTTCCGTTTTTTTTAAAATAATATAAAATATCTAAAAAATAAACTCTGCAATATGTGGGAGTAATCAATAAACCTTTTGATAATGCTCTCTGCTGTCCTTCTGGCTTTTTCCACAGCTCTAGGACCCCCCACAGGACAAACTGCTGTAGCCCTAAACCCATCCATGTATGTGGCACAGACCTGGGGACAAAAAAAGGTAATGGTTTAAAGTAAAGACATTCCTTTGATCCGGTGCTACAGATTGTTCTAGGTAGCTTAACCACCAAAATCCAACAAAACCATCATTAAGTGGTCTTTCATTCAGGAGATTACTGACGTGTTTCACTGCTGACCACTGCTGACTCACTCACCAAACATTCATGTGAAAACTGGTTTGTCGGAATGAGGATTATAGTCCACAGGGCAACTGCTCCATCTTTTATTGTGAAATGACTAGTTAAAGCCCCAGTCAGGGACCGCCGAGGCAGGTCCACTAACAATTCTTGGGTCTACATTCACGAAGGATAGTAAACATTCCACGGTGGTTTTAACAATCAGGAAACCTCTCCATAAAACCCTCCATAAAATGCACATGGCACATGGTGTTGTTTACAGCATACACAACGACTCTACAAGAGCCCTTTTCTACCGCTATGCATGATGTCACATGTAAATCTATGATGACTGGTCTGGGTGTCATTTAGTACGGTGGAATGTGAATGACCCTAAACTGCCGACGGTTTATGAGTGGTCTTTTGAAATCCGCTCACACAGTGGCTTCCTAAAATGCAGGGTGAGCCTCCTGCGAAATTAAGAACTAAGAACTGCGTCGGGTGTTATGCTACAGTCACGGCTGACTAGAGATGGTAGATTTAAATACTTCACATATTTCAAAAATGAGTTTGTGGTGAAGTGCTGCAGTGTTCCTTAAAGGTGTAAGCCAGATTATGCCTCTTACAAAACACAATGGGTTGGTTCATTTCCTCATCATGTATCAAACACCATAGGCTTACTGAAAGCATTAGTTGAAACATATGACAAGCTGTGGTTAGATTAGCCACGGAAGGACCAGACAAATGAGATGCACATTTATAAAGTCTTATCTGAAAAGCACTTTACCGGAGCCTGATATCTGGACAAACCCTGTCAATATGTTTCCAACAGCTGACATAACTAATTTTGGTTACTGTTCTATAGTTACAGAGTTCGGCTCCATCAGCGGGTTCACCTTATATCCCAGCAGCATCACTTGCCTTCCAGGACAGTATAACTGGTCAGGCTGTCATTAAATAGGAGGATTCCTCTCATCCCTTTGATACATGACTGATAGGCTAAAATCATGAGCTCTGACACATTAGGACACTATATACAGTTTAGTAACGGCTAATTAGCAACCACAGTTAGCAAACAACATACAAACTCGATTCCAAAAAAAGCTGGAATACTACATGACATGCTAATAGTCCTTATGTCCTCCTAATGTCCTAAAGTCTTTTAACCTGTATTACACTTCATATAAATCAGTGCACAATATTTTCTATATTTAAAAAAATGGCCTTTATTTGCAAATGTATACATATTCCACATTTGATGCCTTGTACATGTTTAGGCCTTGAACAAGTTGGACCAGGACCTTCCCTTTACCAACAATTAATAATCATGAAGACTGAAAACACAAACCGATTCAGTTTTAAAAGTGTATTTTTTTGTTCTTGTGTTTTACAAGTCTCTGTGTCTAACAGGCCCTGGCTTTTGAACCTGGTAACAATCTGGGTGGTCCTATTCTTGTTTGTCCCAAAGAACACAACATACATAAACTGTACTGTGTATCAGTCAGATGGGCTATAGCCCTATAAAGTGGACAGTGTTTCTAAACGCAGTTGACTAACATCTCTCACTGTGCATAGTACAGTCTTAACAGGTGGTGTTTTTTGATCCCGATTTTTGATTCAGTCAGGGGTCGAAAATCATGGGCATTACTTTTTGACTTTTTCCTTTATGCACAGACGTTACCCCGAATCTTTTGATGATATAAAAAGAGTGACATGCTTAAAACCGTTATGATCATTCACTGGGGAACGTTACTTTAAAAAAGTTAGATTTGTGTTGATACAATTCGGCCAAGTTTATACCCAAGCATCATTGCATTACCTGTTTTAAATGTTTTCAAACATTTCACTACGTTCCTATTCTTTAACTTCCCCGTCCCAACGTTGGAACACTTGTTTATATTCTCCGTTTCAGGTAACGGGAAAGATAAAACACGAAACATGGCCGGTCATACTTAAGTTTGTCCACTATAACCCATTTTCACTTCCACTATTGAGTCTGTGTGATTTAATTGGTTTTGTGTGACCTTGGTGGAATAGTGTGACCTTGGTGAGAAAATGAAGCAGGCTCTAGTGTACTATTAATACCCAGATGATGTACTAGAACCGCTGAAGAAAAAGAACAAACAGAGTCTACTTTGGTGTAAAATTCCAAATGGGACTTAAATATCTCTGTATTTCAGCAACTGTTTTGTTTTAAGCCATTACCTTGTAGTCACCTGATGGGGGTGATCCTTTTGCTCCCCCTACTCTGACAGCTCCTCCATCGATACCTTAAATTTAAGAGGTGATTTAAGCACATGTCCTATACATTACACTTTATGTCAACTTGTAAACTGGACAAAGACTCACCTAGCGTGATGCAACACTAAGCCCAGAAAAACACAAAAACCAGATAACATAAGCTTTCTGACCGTATGGTCTCTATTTTTTTATTTTAGCTTTAATGAATTGATTACTGGATTGATATCCCTTAGTTAAAATAGAGTCATGTCATGTAGGAAGTTAGCTATTTGCCTCACCTGGTATTTCAGTGATAGTGACCTGTGAGAAGTCACAAGAGACATCAGGAAGGAGGTAACGCTGTGGATCGCCAATTTCATATACCAACTGCTCTGCCACTGTACCAAACGAAACAAGGCCGCCGGTTTTGGGAGGTTTGGAAAGAGTAAATGAGCCATCCGCTGAACATTCAACCACAGGAAACCCCATGTTATCCCTACGGCCAAAAGTAAATATTTGAAAACGGAATTTTAACAAAGTGACATCTCAGTATTAGCATTTCTGAAACGCTCAAGGAAGGGCCAACATACTTACCAATCTGGAACTTTGTGCCAGTCTGTAAAAATCCCACCAGTGACTTGGGCACCACATTCTATGAGGTGTCCTGCGAGACTAAAAGAGAGATACCTGTTGATAATTTGTTCAGCTGATGTATTTAAGGATGTGATACAGGAACAGAACTATTCCCTTAGCTGCACCCCTACTTTCTTTTTTATCAAGTCTCACTAAACTTCTGACTCTCTTGCATGAAAACTCATTCAATGCATTCCCATCTTAGTGGGCCAGATAAACAACTGAGCTACGCCTGGCCCTGATAACTTCCTTTGTAGTCCTACAAACTGTAATACCCTACTCAATAAAGACCCAAACGTCCAAATCGTTACTGCAACTTCTATAAGAAATACCAAGCTGCTCATTAAGCCTTAACTGATTGTTTGCTAATGATATTTCATGTGTGTCACAGAACAAACTCACTGCGATACACTGTACAGTAACAGTACCTTCCAGCAGCCAGGAGGTCAAAGTCATTCTGCTCCCAACCAAACTGCCAAAATATACAACACTACTGAAAACACACTTTTCACACAATTACTTGTGACATGACATGTTTTGTACAGTGGGATGTAAATAAAAACAGGTGAATATACATGCTGCACATTTTGGTTCTAATTATGTGGTCTATATATATTTTTTTTATTTCCAGTGTTCACAAACTGCGTAATGACAAACCGTACTGAATGCATTAGGGGTCCAAGCACTACTGCACTGTCAACGCAGCGTCCAGTCACAACAATATCAGCTCCAAGGTCCAAGCATCGCTTTATAGGAACAGCACTACAAGAAGCAGAGAACAGCAAGGGAAACTCAAAACACATTCACAATTTAAGAGCATAATGTATATTTTATTTAGGGTGAGGACCGAAACAAACTTCTCCAGTCTTGGATATTTAAGCAGTGTTTACAGTCCTCTGTAAAAGTCAGACACCACCCTTCACCTTTCAAAATTATGTAATTAAACTCATTCCTATTTTTTCAGGATTTCCGTGTCCATCAGTTCCCTTTATTGCAGCTTTTATTCTTCTGGAGAAGCTTTCTTTCAGTTTTGTAAAAAAAAAAAAGAAATAATAATTTTCCACACTTAAATCAAAGAAGCTGCTTCTCACAATCCAAGTAATCCCAAACACATTCAGTGATGCTGAGGTCTGGTCTCTGGGATTCTCGGACCAATTGGCAACTGTTTGCCTGTTTTGATTTCTCAGTGCTTGCAGTAATTGCAATTGCCAATTTGAGACACTCTGGTCTGATTCAGTTAATAGGGGCTGAAATTAATGTAAAACAAAAAAATTAAAATGTTATATTGAGAAAGATCTATTGGTTTTATAGTCCAATGGTAATCATCAAAAAGAAAGATGATGAAGATAAATATGCAGAATAACAATAAGAAAAACAACCACCACAACAAAAACGTCAACATTATCATTATATGAGATCCCTCACACAATCAACCCAAAACCTCCACTGAATCATAAGTAAGAGAAGGGAAAACTGGGAAAGAAAAATCTGGAGCACAGAGAGGGAGGGGCTGAAGGAAGGCTTGGTTTAAGGGACAGCTTTGAATGTGGACTTAAAACAAAGCAGAGAAATCATGGGGGAAGGGCATTCCAGAGCTTCTACTAAAAGCAAGAGTGAGTGCAGCACAGCTTTTGGGGGATGGAGGAGAGTGGGTGTGTATATGTAAGCAGCACAGTCAGCGTGTTGAATGTTGAAACATGTTTCCGATAAATGATCCACTGGGAAATGACATTCGAGTTTGTGTGTGCGCATGATCAAGTAACGCCAGTAACCACAATACACATTCCTATGGACTGGAAGTCAATATCCATCACTTGCCGCTTTCCACTTACCCCAGATAAGCATTCATACTGTGTACAGTTTTGGGAAGTGGTTTTTCTTCTGCTTCATCAGCCATCCTTAGCACACTCAGGGAATCTTTCTAAACAGAGAAAAAAATGAAAACAATTATATTTACATTTATAGTAGCTTTTGGAAAGATACTAGGAACTATCACTGTCATGATTTTCACTAAACTGAAAGTAGCTCTTTTAAACACCAATTTAACATCGTATTGTTGCTATTGTTTGTATTTTGTTGTTCTTTCAAATACTGGTATATAAATTCACTTTCAGTTTCTTGCGATTACTACACGTTTCCAGGTACTAATAATTTCTATGGATCTATTAAATGATATCTTAATGTGTTTATGTCTGACCCTCTCCGTGTTAGTTGTCTTTAATGCTAAATGTGTTCAGTTATTTTTGTGGACTGCATTAATAATTAGCGGGAGTCTGTAATCTGTAGTGTATTCCAATTACAGTCGTCTAATTTGCTCAAATTAAATTTCAATTTAAAAAGCAGTGTATCATGTTAACGCCACAGGGTGAACAAGGCTTCCAGCTGAATGAGTTACAATCACAGATTTGATCATAGTAACATACTGCATGCAAACAGCTGGGCTTCAGTCTGGACTCCTTAAAGAAATCAATGGGATTAATAATTATTATAATAAATTCTAATATTATAATTATAATAAAGTCTTATAATTAAGGTCAGCTGTTAAAAAGCAGTGGCATTCAACAGTATGGGCCATTGAATAATATTTCTGTTCAAGTCAAATTAACAATTAAAATCATACGCTTCATCAGGCAGCAGCCAAGCACACTACAGTAACTGACAGAATATTATAATACACACCCACAAAGCAGGATAAGACTACAAAACCAAAGTTTTTTTAGGCAGCCGTTTCCTCACGTCATAATGTAACTATGTTAACAGGAATAGCAGAGGCTAAGCTGACTAAGAATCATTTCGAGAGAACTGATCATCTGATTTCCAGCAAGGCAAATCAAACCAAGACCTCCAGGAAAATGTAGCAGACTCTGGAACGGTGCTGCGCTGTTTGAAGCAATGCCTGCACAAATATGACCATCATTTAAGTGTAATCAGAAGAAAACCTTCCCTGCGTCTTTACACAATCCAGAATCAGACCATCTAAACAAGCCTGTGTTACTGACCATGCAGGGTGGCTGAGCTTTTGCTTTAGGGCCGTTAGCTTTTTTGTTATTTATATATATTGTAAAATATAGAAATGAAAAAGTAATATTGTTAAAATGTTAAAGAAATGTGTCCTCTTTCATTTTAACTTTGCCTTTTGCAGAAACATTTGCATGCCACTATACATTGTCCAATTACTTATTACTTCATTATTATTCAAGAATGATTACTTATAATAAATAACTGGTACTTGTGAGTATTATTTTAAGGAGGCTGATTTGACCCTGATGTTTACAAAATCCAGCTGTACAAATCTTCTAAAGGCACCAAACAATACAAAACAGAGACACAAAATCATCAGATTTAGCACCTTGAGTTAGAATCTGCCCGATATTAAAAGCAGCATCGGTACACAGAGAAAAACTGAATGTGTCTCACATGTGGCATTAGGTCATCACCGGTCACAACCGCAACTTTCAGGCTGACACCTGCTTTCTGCACCACTTCCTGTATAGCAGCGGCGCAGGCAAGGGGATTCACGCCACCGGCATTGCTGACCACACGAATACCTGCAGAAACACAAGACAGAACATTTTCACTGCCCTGCTTGTGTACATTTTGTGAAACTGCGGCAAAAATCTCTGGTTCACAAGCCACAGCTTGCTTTTGACTGTTCATTATTCAAGCCAGATGGAAAAAGTCAGATGTGTTGCTTTTTAAGCTTTTAGCGGGAACCACCTTCACATTCTGTGCTGATGCGGCATTAACACTGACTTACGTCTAGTGGAAACGTCCCTATAAATTTTTGATCTGACTTAATGTCCACAAACCGGGCGTGTTCCAGTTTAGAACCACATATCATCACTGTCCATAGAAAAACAAGTGAGTCAGACAGATAGATAGATAGTGGTCTATTTTGACAACACTACCAGAATTATTGGCACTTTCGTTTGTTAAAAAGGCTATAACATGTTTAGCTCAAGCTTAAAGTGTGTAGTTTATATAAGTCTATAATGAAGATGCATCAAGACATTCTTCTTTAATATTACATTGTATATAATAAATCTCTATAATAACAAACAACTGTAAATCTCACTCCTCCCACTCTCACCTTTTTGGCTTATGTCTTTAATAAAGGGAGTAACTGCAGCAAGAACGAAGTCTGGAGCGTAGCCCATATTCTGGAAGGCAGAAACAAGAGACAGGTAGTCCATTTAATTCAGATCTTGAAGCCCCCTCTATTCCTGATGGTAACCCAGTAACAGACTGGATGACCAACTATACCTAAAGAGACTAATCCTGCATCTGTGTGTTCCAGTATAAACACATTTGGCTAGTAGACACAACACAGACAGAAGTGTACAATATGAGGAGGGAAAAGGCCTGAGATCCAATCAAGAGATGATGGGGTGAATGTTTGAGGTATTCACCAGGAAAACCTTGACGCCTTTGTGTACTGTAGTTGCTGATCTATAGTCAGTAACTGATAATAATCAATATAATATACTCAATCAACAATAATCTGAATTTAAATCTACTACCCCATTCATATTAACAGAGTCACTTCTCAAGCATCTGTCGGCTCAAATTATATTTCTGAGTTTTTGGTAGCCCAGTTTTGGCCTGCATTTTTTTTTCTCACTACTTCATTTTTTCTCACCATAAACACACTGGAAAGTGAGCAACGTCCATCATGGTTCACAAGGCCAGCATGAGAGCACCAAACTGTGTATCTGATGAAGGCTGTCATTATCCATGAGGTAACTGGGACTATCATTAGGGAAATGTGGATTTATTCAGTCCCAGGTAAACAGTGGTCAGGTTCTGTCAGAGAACTGTTGGGCTGCAGTCAGGTTAGGATTTAATCAAATTCAGGCCAGACTGAAGTTCTAACCAGAACCCGTAGAAACTGTGGCACTCCAAGGACACAACAACTCACTGGATCGAGTCACACTGTCATGTATCAAGCCAAAACAGTTCAATCTGCTGGCACACCTGGCACATGTTGACAAAACTACACCTCTTAACTGGAAAGCTGAAGTCATTGAGAGTTGTTTGCAGTAAGGTCTATCCTGGTTCACAAGGCCAACATGAGAACACCCAATTCTGTAAATATTGTGGGGAATAAAAACGTCTGGGATGTTGATCAAAGGTACCAGTATTAATAAATTACTTTTTGATGAAGGGTGTTACTGTCTATGCAGTAACTGGCACTATAATAAGGGAAATGTGGGTTCATTTCATTATTCAGTCCCAGGTAAGTAGTCAGCTTCTGTCGGGCTGAATCCAGGCCAGATTAAAGCTCTGACCAGAAGTTGCAGAAACTGTAGCACTGCAAACACAGAACAACCTACTGGATCGAGTTACAGTATTACATATCAAGCTAAAAACAGTTCAATGGGTCTGCATCTGCACTTTGCTCTTCAGTCAAGACAACTACAGGCAGCTGCTATTAAAGAAAGCTCATAATGCAAAGCACAGCCACTAAAACACCTGGACTCCACCACTGTACTGGCATCACCCCATCTAGACATTCCTGACCCTCAAAAGAAACCTTCTACTTCAAGTGGGTTCTACTCCAAGCTGATCTGAGTCATGGAATAAAAGAAAAACAGAAGGCCTGATGGACCATTCTCATGTCTGTCAGTAAACGCTGGTGGCCACCGTTTCCCAGCATGAGGAAATACAGTCAAGAGGAATAGCCAGTGTTTGAAATGCCTGCATTAGTAGGCCACTTTAAGCAAAGGATAATAACATATACACATGACCATACGGAGACAGCATTCAGTCAAAAGCATTTCACTGGCAACACTTACAGGCATCTTGGTCTTGGCTGCTGTGAGTAGGGACATTGTGATTTCTGACAGATAGTCAAACACAAGGAAGTCCAGCTTACCACCATGTATGAGCTGCGGGACTGTAGAAGAGAAAACTATGTTAGACAGCATGAAGATAAAGCAAGAAATGAGCAAAACATGTTGATGACACTGCTGCTTTTGTGATATCAAAATGTTCAAATATAGAGGCACACAGCTAGACAGGAGGAGGTTCCACAGTTATATATCAATCACTAGACCAAGAAAAAACTTCAATCAGGATAAGCGATATGAACAAACCAGAATGAATCACTGTTTAAGTGAATCCACTGATTTCACTGCTGCTATTGATTTTTAACATTATTTTCAGGGATTAAACACATGTGCTAAATTAACCTTGAGTATGTTTCGTATAGCCTGCATCACAGATCTTGTCATATCACCTCATCATATTCCTATATCAGCTAGTCTACCACTTGGCCAAAACTGACAGTAGCACCAGCAGCCACAATAGCCATCCCTCAATTTTTTAGCTGGTCTATAGTATTTTCCAAAGACATACTTATGGATTTCAGTGAAAGTTTAAGGGAGCGCTTGTGAAATTTACACACCTTTGCCACCCCCTGGTGGCATTTTCATTTACTAGCCCTACACTTGGAGTGGGCCGGCCTTTCATTTCAAAAACCTACTTTGACTACAATCAATAGAATTGGGTTTTTGAGCACCCAGTATACAATAAGCATTTTTATTAACCTAGGACTGTACCTAAAGAGGTCCAGAAACAAAGATGATGGTCAAACTTTTTCAACCGTAAACTAGGAAGTTTTTGACAGGTACAAAGATTCCAAAGTATGTTAAACGAATGTAAGCAAATTTCCTAAAACTAGAAAAATAAATAAAAACAAAATGTGGCTAAAAGTTTTTAATTTAAGATTTTATGCCTTATTTTGTTCCAGTATGTTGAATGAGGCAAATAAATAGAAATTGCACAGTAAAATATGTAGATTGTAAATTGCCACATTTAAGTGTGTTCATTGTTGAGGATGTGTGAATTTATTTTCACTTAGAAATTCATCAGAACATGTGTTGTATTAATAAGGGGGTGTTAATCAGTGTGTGGCTATATTGTCTTGCCATCTTCCTAATAACTCTTGCTGATTCACCAGCTATTTCAGTTTAACCAATGTTGACAGTACTTCAAAGAATTAGTCATAGAGTTTTAGTTTTACACTAGAATTAAAAAGTGATTTCGCATTTTGTCTTTGACATACACTGAATCTTGAAAGCAAATACGGTTTGTATCATGATGAGCCTTTTTTTCTGCCAGTTACATTGCCATGTCAGAGTATGTTTGCCAAATTTTGTGTCCAATTGGTTAAATACAATTTGATAGGTTTCATTTCTAAGAGGCCCTAATGAATCATGAGTTTCAGAACCATATTATGCTTAATTTTTATTTTTTTATTTATGTATTTATTATTTTTTTGCATATTGAAATGGTTCTTTAAGTTGATGGACAATCTGCTGTGTAAAGTTCTACATCAAAGTATTCACTGTTCTATACAGAACTACACAATCATACAGAATCATTACTAAAGAAACCTTGAAGAGCCATCGTGCTATAAAGGTCTGCTTGCATTTAGCAACAACATCATAAGCAAGGTCGATGGAGATGTAGGATGATTATTGTTGGACGGTAAATGCTGGATGGAGTGTAGCGCTGGATAGTGCTTCAATACACCAGACAACTGCGAAGAACTTACAAGCTGAGCAAGCTGTGTGTGCCAAATTAAATGGTTGAGTCAGTGATGGTTGCACTTTAAAATGATTAAAAGGATTTGTTTTTCCAAAATCTCTGCATGATTAAATGTTTTAAGATGTAAACAAAGTCATTCAGAGCGGTTTGGTGTAAAATGCTCTGTTCTACAGAAACTGACTAAGCCAGAATTGTTCACAGTGGTGGAGATGGGAAACAGATGCCCAAAGTGTTGAATGATTTAAGATTAAGATTTTTAATCCCTTGTTGATCCCACAGTGGGGAAATTTAGTCTCCGCATTTAACCCATCCGTGAAGTGAAACACCCACAAACACGCACACTAGTGAACACACACACTAGTGGGCAGTGAGCACACTTACCCAGAGCGGTGGGCAGCCCTATCCACGGCGCCCGGTGAGCAGTTGGGGGTTAGGTGCCTTGCTCAAGGGCATCTCAGTCGTTACTGTCAGAATGCCTCTAAAAGCTACATCACAGAAGGGCCTGCATGAAATGGTCAGGAATATGCTGGGGCTCCATACTCTTTGTTAAATTAACTGGCTAAATTTGTGTTTATCCCAATCCCGATCCCCGGGAGTATTTTACGAGGCAGGATTTGTTTTGTGGAGGACTGTACAATAGACATGTCACTCAGCACTTTTCATACTTGACAGATCTGATTTGTTAAGACACCCTCTCCCTCCTGGGCTCCTGACACCAGCATTGTATAGAAATCAGCATGCGCCTCAAATGGCTTTGTTTACATCCCAACCACTGCAATATGTAGAGATCTGAAAAAAGAAAAACCCTAAACTACAGACTTATAGACTAAAACGGGGGAAAAAATAAAAAGATCAAAACGTGAAATGGACAAAAATGGCTGGGGAAAGTGTGTGGTGGTGTCAGGCTGCTTGTGTTTACCTGCTGTTGCAGTGTCACCCCAAAACCCTGACGCACAGCCGATACGGACAGACTTGTGTTGTTGAGTTGAGTAAAGTCTGAACTTCACTGAATGGCTAAAGCTGTGCTTACAAACGAGTCTGATATTCGAAAAAGTCCGTTTTGTCCATCGCTGCAAAGCACACGCTTTGGCAGTGCGGGTTAAATTCGTCGCGCTTAATAAGTACATTTTATTGGAAAGTAAAATAATTAATTTTTAGGACGGCTTCCTGAACGTAAGTCAGCTAGCAACTGAGCTCAGGTCAAAGTAAAGCAACTGGTGCTGCACACAATGCGAGCCGTGTGGAACGCGCCACAGCACTAAGGTTCCGCATGATGAATGAGAATTCCGGCTACCTCGCTTGTAATAGCCTATATTGGACGATAGTAGTATTCCAAGATAAGGTCTTGGAATAAAACGTATTCCAAGTTTGGAATACGTCGTGGCTTTATTTGTCTATACATGACAATTCCGGGTTCCTACCATCCCACTGTAAGACTGAGTAAACATAAAAGTACTCAGTGTTCCCTCTCAAAGTTGTTCTCTAATGTTCTGTAATTATCAGTAACCCTGTGTATTCCACTGTCCCTTGGTCAATCTTATTCTATCTCCAGCAGTTATACACAAACATGTTGTTGGATGATGTCAGTCAACACTAGATGGCGTGGTAGACCAGTGTGGTAGACCATAGAACCGTGCTTCCCAGCCCGCTCTCAGAGGACGTGCTCTCCAACCTGCACATTTGAGTGTTTCCCTCCTTCAGCACACTGAGTCTAAGGATTTAAGGAGTTGTTAATGAGGCATGTTAAGAGCAGGGACAACAGAGTAGTAGGCCTTCAAAGTCAGTTGTGTGGCTTGGAATTCAGGCTGGGAATTTTCAGTACTACCTTTACCTTTACCTAAGTACTCTCTCATTACAGCCGCTGTGCCATATTTCTATACTTTCACATGAAAACGTCAAGCCCACCTGAACTTTTATTTTTATGAGAGTATTTATACACATGCTTAAATTGGGATCTTTTATACTTCTAATGCTTTTGAGACCAAAATGTACTTAAATAAAAAAAATAATTTAAAAACACTTCTGAATTTTAGTTTCTGAAAAAAGTGTTGTATAGTACTAATCTGATGAACACAACTACGACACTGAGTATAAGTAATGGTTTATGTATGACCTGGAAATCATACAAACGACAGATGCATTTTAAACCAGGCAAATACAATACTTCCTTAAGTAAGATCACTAACTGTCCGGACATTTTTGTACTTTACAGAACAGACCATGCCGCTCTTGCTGTCTCATTACTGTGTCTCTTCACGTCCTGTAGAAAGTGTAAATAAAAATAGTGTTGTCATCCTGTACTCGGTGCCATGCGCTTATGCCCATATAAGGACCTTCAGGGCCAAAATGATTTTTTTCTATGGAAATAATAAACTGGAGCTCTGTCTGCTTCCTTTGGTGATTAAAATGTGTCTGAACTGATTTGTTTGGTCCTGTGAACCTTCTTTCTCCTGAATTTCCAGCTCTTTTGAAATATGAAATTGTTACCCAGTCAGATTACAAATGTTGCTACATGGATGTTGCTAATGCTAGCCAATGAGAACACAATACTGTAATGTAATCACTCTTAGCAGATCCTGGAGAAGTTATACATTCACGTATACACGCACTTCTAACAGTGTTAAAAATTACACTGAAACAAAAAGAAACAAATGTAATTATCAGAAACTAGCAAACCTCTATCGGAGCTCTGCCTACACTGCTACAGTACAGTACTACTAACTTCTACATTCACCTTCAGCTTTAATCTGCTTTTTGCAGAAGGGATGTAGTTCGAGTCTGTTACGACACCGTTATTGACACTCTGTGTGAAAATAGCCCTGAAATCAACAACTCTAATGTCAAAACTGTAAAATGCGTTGTGTAGGCTACATACATTGATTTATGTCCTAATCCTAAATGACCAATATGACCCACCCTTATATGACTTCACAGATGACCACTGCTCCCATTGCAGAGGCTCAGTTTGTATATAGTACATGGAATAGATTGTAAATCTGAAAAGTGGGTTAGAATATTTCCTAAAAGGACCCGTGGCTTTATAAACTACACCTATGCTATTATCGTTTATTAGAAAGTGGTCTAAAAGTTTCTCCTAGTACATTTTAGTATCATAAGGTAAGTTCCATGTAAGTTATTATATTGTTAATTTGTCTACTTTGTTAATGTGTCATTTCTCAAGAGCATGGACTTCTCGGAATAGCTTGGCATTAGTTGGTGCCTAATGTAGAGTGAGGAACAAATGTCTGAGACCACATCCCACAAAATAAACAACAAGTTTTTATATGCATAATTGTAAATATATTAAAACAAAAAAGTTATGAAAAGTAAAAACATGGAAGAAATACTAAGACTCTACCCGAGTCACTATTCAAGCTAATGTGTGACACTGACCATGTTAAGGCATATGCACAAAATAAAAGTCACCAAAGCCAAATACGGTCACATCAAATTCCATAAGAAATTCCAGAATTCATGTTCAGTTTTCACAGACTGAATTATTCACCCAAAATCTTATACTGATAATATACTGATTTATTGTTCACTAATTAATAACCATGGGGTTGTTGTTCTCTTTACCACCCCACTAAAGGAATACACACCAAAACCACCCCCCCCCACCCCCCACCCCTTAAGGAATGCACACAATGTGTCAGATTACTGAAACAACCGGCTGCATTGCTTCCCGTATTCCAGCACCACCAGTTGTGTAAAGGACGGCGTGTAGGTGATGTGTTTCACCAGAAAAGAACACGACCTTCAGAATCCCTCCCGCCCACTCTCTCTGGTAATGGCCACTTCGACAGCCTTCCAGTACTCTGCAAGATGAACACAGTGTTATTGATGCTTGTCAATCATTTACCAAATGAGGACGTTGCTAAACCTGATGACTGTGATTGGTCAACAGTGAGTCAGAACGTTGATCAATCAGAAGGATTCATATGTAGTGGCCTGTGTGTGGGGCGAGTCAGTAGTCCACAGAGAGAGAGCAAAGATGAAGCTCCAGCACGTACTTCTCTGCCTTTCTGTGGTTGTATCCACGGCTTTGGTAAGTGAATACTGTGCATGCAGCCCTGTCTCAGTTAGATAACGCTTCTGGAAGTAACCAGAAATATAATCTACGATACTCACACATAGTGTCCTGAATTGTCCTTTTCTCCTGCAGTCCGAGGACAACCCACTTCTGAACCCCAGAGGAGCCCGTCCCATCGAGCACGGATACAAGCAAGAGAAATGTGCTACAGAACAGGAATGGCCTTTCTGCACTGATGATGACTGGGTATGGACTGTGATAGAGTTATATGTATATATGTACGTGTGTGTGTATACAATCATACAACCTGCTGTTAACAGCACTATTATTGGCTCATTTTCTGCTTCCTGTGCATCCCAGGGTCGGAAATGCCCATCTGGTTGCCGCATTCAAGGCCTGCTGGACAGCACCGACCACGAGATCCTTAAAAAGATTGAGAAAATCCGAAAGCTTCTAGACGAAGGAAGGAAAATGTACCGATCTGCTGACCAGGTGTCCAAGGATACCTACACCTACTTGAGAGAGCGGCTTCTTTCCAGTTCTGGTACGTCCGCCGCGTAACACCGTGATACTCAGCAGAAGGCATGCATTTCAAAAATGTGCCCATCCGAGGTAACTCGGTGCTCTTCCATTGCAGGTAGTGATAACAGATATGTGGACTTGGCTGAACAGCTGAGGCAGAGGATTGTTGAGATGAAGATTAAAATCGACCGTCAGCTGAGGGTGCTGGAAGCTTTGAAGTCTCAAGTGAGGAACCAGGTCATCGCCATGCAGCGCCTGGAGGTGAGAAGTCCACTTGGAGACACTGGTATCTTGTATGTAGGCAATGTAGCTCTTGTTATGATTCAGCAGGGTCCTAAACCAATGACGCTTAATGATTTCAGATGAGTCTTATTTGTCTTACTTGTTCCAGTCACCACAAGGAGACTGAAAGATTCATGCTTCATTCTCGATACAGGTTGACATTGATATCAAGCTGCGCAGCTGTAAGGGCTCATGTGCAAGCTACGCTGAATTCTCTGTGGACAAGGAGAGCTACGCAGCACTGGACAAGCAGATGGATCGCCTGGAAACCATGCGTGTTCAAAGCGTGGAGACCGTTAGTTCCCTAAGGGTCATGAAGAGCAGGCCAATGAAGGACGTAGTTTTGCCCTCCGTCTACAAGGCTGGCCTCGGTGGAGCCGAGCAGACCAAACCTTTATTCAGCGACCTGGGTCAGATGAAGCTGTCCCTGGAGGCTGAGGGTTCCACCGCAGAATCGGCCGCCACCGTCAGCAAAGTCCCTACAGGTACAGGCCCAGTTGCACCATCCACTTCACATCTCAGCTGCACCAAGACAGTGCGCAAGGTGGTCACCCACACTAAAGACGGTCTCCAGGAGAAGTATGAAACGGTGAACACTGGGCCCGGGTGTGACACCCTCCAATCACTAGGCATTTCGTCTGGTAAAGACTCGTCCGGTGATAGCTTCTCGATGAAAGTGAGTGGTGGAGATTCAAAATCCATCACTACATTTAGCCGTGGTGATGGAGAACTGGGAGGGTTTGGCGGAGACTTCTTCAAAGACCTGGGCACCGGCACCGGCACCCAGGACCGCAAATTCTCCTCATCATCATCCTCATCCTTCTCCTCCTCCTCCTCCTCCTCCTCCTCCTCCAAAACAATCTTAACAGGGGGCAGCAAGAGTTTCACCTCAAGCACTAAGACCGTCACCTCCTCGCCTTTTGATTTTGGGGATGATCTCGGGGCATTCATGCGCGGTGAAGTGGAAGACGATCTTCCCGACATTCATGCACGGAGTGTGAAGTCCAGAGACGAGCGCAAGGCTGGTTTTGTTGGCGGAGGTACATTTGAGTAACACTCTTTTACCTCTACCAGCATTAATTCAAGTGAACCATTTATAAAAGAAAGCAAGGGCTTAGAGAGCAGTAATAGAAGAAAGCATTGGCTAAAGTACTAGAACTTTCCAGGTGCAAATATGCAAGCATTGAAAAAAAATCACGACTGTGATTACAATTTTTGTTTAAACTATTCTGTCCTAAAACTGCTGTAAATTTTTCCAAGATATTTGGATATAATAAAGGAACTAGTGCAAACTTTTACATTTGGGAGGGAAGATTAGAATTAGGGCAAGCTTGGAATGCAGCTTGGCGCTAATCCGCAGGTGTGTAATCTTCTTTCAGATTGCGTTGATATCCTGCAGAACCATGCCACCGGTGGTCAAAGCGGCCTGTTCAAAGTAAAGCCAGCTGGGTCGGACGAAGTAGTGGAGGTTTACTGTGACCAGGTCACAGATCTGGGGGGCTGGGTTCTTGTCCAGCAGAGAGAGGACGGGTCAGTTAACTTCAATCGCACGTGGGAGGAGTATCGGGTTGGCTTTGGCAAGGTAGATCAGCAAGGGAGGGGTGAGTTTTGGATCGGGAATCGCTTCCTGCATCTCCTCACTCAGGCGGAGGGTCTGCTGAGAGTGGAGCTCCAAGACTGGGATGGCAAGGAAGCATATGCCGAGTATAATTTCAAAGTAGGCCCAGAGGCTGAGGGTTTCCAGATGAGTGTGTCATCTTATACAGGAACTGCAGGGGATGCGCTTGTGAAAGGACAGGCTAATATGGGCTCCTTCCTTTCACATGCCGGAATGAAGTTCAGCACCTTTGATAGAGACAATGATAAGTGGGAGGAGAACTGTGCAGACATGTATGGAGGCGGCTGGTGGTACAATAACTGCCAGTCAGCCAACCTGAATGGGATATACTATAAGGGAGGGCAGTATGATCCAGGTAGCAATGCCCCCTATGAGATAGAGAATGGCATCGTGTGGCTGCCTTTCAAACCAGCCGATTATTCCCTAAAGGTGGTTAGAATGAAGATTAGACCGCTCTGACCTTCCAAAGAATGACAGGAAAGAGGAGGAGTGAGAAAAAATGAAGACGGGAAATTCATGACTTTCCAGCTTGATGTTGATGTCGTGTAATGACACAATGTAAAATGTCACACAACCAAATGACCTCATGTTTTCAATAAAAATGTGTTCACTTGACTCTGCTTCCGTTTTTTTTTTTTTTTATTATTGAAAGGCATTCACTCATTCATTCTGACATCACTTACATCCACCTTTATTTAGAACACCGTCTTTTGCCACTACAGAGTCACAGCGTGGTATTCCAGAACGTGTGAATAAACTTTCATGAAAATATTAAGATCATGTACATCAGATAACCTACCAAACATCTCCCCCCAGATATTCTACCCCCACAAAGCGTTCAGTCCAGTCCCCATGCACATGTTGCTCTGTATTTAACCACAACATACATCCAATACGATTTTAATTTTAGATGAAACTCTGTGTTTTGTATGTTTCAGTGTGTGAATCTAAGCAATCGGTTAATTCCCCAAAACGACCCAGTACATTTGGTCACCAAAGAAGATTTGAACAGTGTCCAGTGAGCAAACACCCTATGTGTACTGATGAGGAGGAGGTGAGTGGAAAAGCAACATTCCGAAAAGATCAGGGTCCATATTTATCAAGTGTCTGCTGGTAGTGTTTGTTTAAGATCTGATGACCTGGTGTTCATATTACATTCACTAGTATGTCAGAGGCACAAAGTTATACAACGTTTTAGCACCACATTTACTCCAGACAGTTTTATGAAAATGACCTCAGCACATGTAAGAAATTAGAGATTAAGTTAAAGAGAGAAAGCTGTGGCTTATACTGTCTTGGTGAAGCAGTTTCCCTCTGGCATCCACAACATTTCCATGTTCTTCGTCTGCAGGAGAATAAATGTCCGTCAGGCTGCCGACTGCAGGGTCTCATTGATAAGGAGGAGGAAGGCATTTACGAACGCCTCAGTAATATCTGTGACAAGGCCGAGCGACTCAAGGGCACGACTTCATCTACGATGCTGACAAGCGCACAGTTCTACGAAGCCAAAAGAAAGAGGATCGTCAAAACTTACAGTGTGTAAACTTAGTCCTACAACTTCGAATTAAACCACATCTACATACAGAGACCACACTATGGGCCAGCTTTGCCAGGATTAAGCCTAGTCCTGGACTACATCACTCTTTCTAAGCAGTATCTCCTTTCTCAGAATGGCCTGTAGTTTAGGAGTAGGGTTGAATCCTGACCAGGAACCCGTAACCATGAACATTATCAAAGCCACCTCGGTTAATCAGGTCTGGAGGTTTTATCCAGGTGCTTATTCTGTTTGCAGTGGAAGAATTGAGGTATGCTGAGGCAGCTGAGAGACTTCACCGGAACCTGACACTCTTGAGGATGAAATCCTCTCAGCTCTCCAGTGAAGTACACAGGTACCACAGTCAGATCTTGGAACAGATAACTGAACTGCGACGGCTTGAGGTAAGAGACCAGATTTGAGTTTTCCTTTACTCAAAATGTTGGCAATCGGCCAAAAAAAGCCTCTAGTTTATTATAGCTTTTTTTTATTAAGTTTATTACAGCTTATTATAACCACCAATGTCTATTGTGCAAAGTGTTTCCTCAAGCGTCATACACTGGCCTAAATCTGTACTGAGTTGTTAAGCAAGCTAAATTAGTCATTTATGGGGTTTCCAGTACTGTATGGCCAAACGGTTATGTAAAGAAATCCACAAAGGTACACAGCATAGCTGAAAACTGAACGTCTTGGCTAACTGGCCATGTTTGGAGTAAGCCTCACACCAAAGGAAAAGTAAAGAAACAAACATGAGACACCAACATGTCTTGGATAATCGACTACATCTGGAATAAGGGGGAAATGTGTAAATTGGATTTTCGCCCAAGTTCTTGCTTTAAGGGAACATCTAGGGTTCGGTTCGTTTCTGTTGAGCCAAAGTTAAAATTCAACCTTCCGTTTGATTTTGACTTGTTTGTGTCTTTGCTTTGGGGTTTAGGTGGACATTGACATTAAGCTACGTGCATGCAAAGGGTCATGCAAGCAAACCTTTGATCACACCATTGATCACGAAGCTTTCAAAGCCATGGAGGACAACATGGGCAGATTTGGCTTGCTCCCCATGAACCAAAATCCATTGACTATGGACAAAAAAGTCAAACTGCAGTCTGTTGTTCGGCCTCCCGTGTCTCTTTCATACCGGAAAATACCCCTTGTGCAGGCCAAGCTCTTAACTAAGTTTGAGGACATTGAGCAAAATCAAGTGGTTATTGAGGAGCTCCTACAGGATATCTGGACTTCTGACGAGGAAGCAAAACCATAAAGTCACTGGCATTTAAACTGAGTACGACTTTATGCGTCCCATGGCTAGAAGCCTTGTCTGGATGAAGGTTGGAAAAGTGAAGACAAAATCTGTAGTGTGCACAGGACTACTAATATATAGCATACGGAAAGCAGTATGCCCCTCAACACAGCCACTGTTTTATGTGTTTAGTGCAAAACACATCATCGTATATTCCTCAGTATATTGAATCAATAGAAATTGTGCACCGAAATCTGCTGATAATGAATAAAAATAAATATTTAAGCCTTCTCACAGAAGAGCATGTGTTCTCTTATCTGTAAATTGACTGGTAGTGTTTCATGTCGTGAGTGCGACTGTTCGTTAAGAAAAACAGCTATTCTAAACTTTACGGTAATGTGTAAGGTCATTCAATCTGATGTGTAATGTGAATTCTGATAAGATACCATAATCCACCAATTTAATCAGTGCTGAACTAAAATAAAGAAGGTAAGTATCAGAATCAGTGGTGATGTTTAATGTCATATCTCATATAATGTCATATTGTTAAGGCTTTTGCTGGAACAACCAGAAAGCAGGGCATTACAGTAATCTAGTCTTGAGGTAATTAAAAGGTGTGAACTACCTTTTCTGCGTCCTGTAGTGATTAATAATAATAATAATAATTTTGCAATATTGTGAAGATGTAGGAAAGCTATTCTAGTGATATTATTAATATGCTCATCGAAGGCCAAATCAGGATCCATCATGACACCAAGACTTTTAACAGAGGTACCTGGTGTAACTAAGAAGCTATTCAGATTGAGCGGTAATGCAGACAGCTTGTTTCTAACACTTTTGGGACCAAGAAGAAGAACTTCTGTTTTGTCCGAGTTCAGTAGGAGGAAGTTACTGGACATCCAGTCTTTTATGTCTCTAACACAGTCCTCTATCTTATTAAGGTGAAGTGGATCATCTGGTCTAGCTGAGATATACAGTTGTGTGTCATCAGCATAGCAGTGAAAATGTATGTTATGGTTTCTGATTATGGTACCGAGTGGTAGCATATATAAGGTAAATAACATGGGTCCTAGGACAGAGCCCTGTGGAACACCAAACTTTACTTTTGTGTGAGTGGATGACTGACTGTTTATATTTACAAATTGATAGCGGTCGCTTAAGTAAGATCTGAACCATGAAAGAGCTTTTCCTTTTACTCCTACAAGGTTTTCCAGCCTATCTAGTAGGATGGAGTGCTCTATTGTGTCAAATGCTGCACTAAGATCCACTAGGACCAGTAAGGATGAATTACCTCTGTCAGCAAAAATTAAAAGATCGTTTACAATTTTCACCAGTGCTGTCTCGGTGCTATGATGAGGCCTAAAGCCAGACTGGAATTTTTCATGGATGTTGTTCCTGTGCAGATAGGAGCTTAACTGTTGTGCCACAGCTTTCTTTAACATCTTTGATATAAATGGAAGATTTGAAATGGGTCTGTAGTTTGCTAGCTCAGACCCATTTCATAAGATCTACACTTTCACCTAACATAAGAAGCACTAGTGTAAGCCTCATTGCACTGCTGCCTGTTAGGCCGATTGTTGTTTTATATGGTTTATATGGTGTGTCTGTCAAACGGGTAGAGCAGGATCTCTACTCTCAATGAGTTGAAATGATTGGAGTTATTGGAAAACGTATGATTTTGAAATATGCCCAAATGTCACGCCCTCAGGTCTCCCTGACACCGCCGGTCCAATCCACTTCCCAAAGTACACTACACGATGACGCCACACACATGTTCTCAGTTTCCCAGTCTTTCCTGTTCTAGGTCGCCCGAGTTCTAGCACAGCTGTCGTTAATCACCAGTCTGCATTTAAGCTCCACACACGCACACAATCACTGCGAAGTTTTGCCAAACCTTTGTTTGCGATTCTGAGCATTTCTCTACTGTCTTCAGCTGCTATCTCAGGTTATGATCTCTTTCTAAATTCGACTTCCTGGTTATCGACCTCTGCCTGTCTTACTGTCTTCAAACCTGCATTGCCCCTTCTGTTATGATTGCTTTGCTTTGGTTGTTGTGTTTGACTATCGACGTGTGAAATAAGCCTCCTTTGGCTTTTACCTCTGCGCGCATCGAGCCCAGTTCTTTGTCCCTGACACCAAACCTATCTATCTTAATAAATGTACAATAATAATATGTGTAATAACAATCTTGATAAATGTACCTGTGGGCAATAACACAACTGCAGACAAAAAGTCACTGTAAGGCAACTTTAATGAGACCTTTGTCCTTCAAGTTTCAGACATGATGTTGAGATCACACAATACATCGTACATATGCAACACAATCGATTTCCCCCGATAGCAGCTTCTTTTGATCCTTTGTTTGGCCGTTGTTTTCCCATGTATTTCAACAGTGTCTATTTTCTTCTTCTTATATTTTTGCTTTAGGATTTCCTCAAAGATAAAACCTTTCGGACAGGCATGGACCCTCATTTCAGTTTTTGCTTTTTCTCAAACAACAGAGCTTTATTTGTCTGCATAGAACGGTCTAATCTTCATGCTGATGGCCTTAAGTGAGTACCATGAGCCCTTCCAGTTCATCCATACAACACCATCATCTGTTCCATGTTTGGCCATGTACTTTGTGTAGGAACCACCCCAGTAGTATCGCCCATTAGGGTTGGCTGAGTGGCATTGATTGTACCACCACCCACCACCGTCTTCTCTTGAGCACTGCTTCGAAGGATCTCCGGGTACCCTACATATGTGAAGAATAGATACGTTAGTTCTTCATTACATCCAACATGGAAAATAACCAATGGCACTCTGGACGTGGCAGCTAGTGATAAGACTCTATAAGATTCTACTACATTGGTAAAGATATAGATGCTCACCATCTGTCGTTGTCTCTGTCATATGTGCTAAACATCATGCCATTGTGGATGGTCATGGTCCGGTTTTCACCAAAGAGTTCTCTGGCTCCTTCCAGGAATGTGTTTCCAGCTGTGCCTGAGTACTTGCCCACAGCCAGGATGTAGTTTGAAGCCTCCCCTTGCACAGTGAACTGCTGGTAATAGGCAGAAACCTTGGCACCTGTCCAGTCCTGCATTTCAATCAGGACTTCGGTTGGGCCCATCTTGGTCAGCTGACTGATACGGTCATTACCCAGCCAGTACTCACCTAAATGACCAAACAGATGGTGAAATCAGTGAAAAGAAATCGGATGCTTGATAAAACAAACAGACTATCACTGTAACCCCTCTGTTACAAAGCATTAGCATCATCTTACCAGGAGTATTGCAGTGGCCTTTACCAACGTCGAAGGCGACATTTCCGAAACCTTTCTTGTAGTCATCCCAGCGTCTACCGAAGTCCACACTACCGTCCAAACGGTTCTGGATAAGCAGCCAGCCTGACAAAAATGAAAAGATCAAGGGACAACATATCTTAAAGCTTTATTCTGATTGCGAGCCTTGACAGTTTTCCTCTTACACTCAGAGCTCTTTAAGACAATGCCATACAATCACTATCTTAGATTCCCAAAGACAGCTTCCCATGGCATTGCTCTAAAGAACTTCTCTGGTTCACCTTTAGTTTCAGAGAGGTAATGTGGAAGAATGGATGGCAGGACGAAGAAGATGAAAAGCATGCATACCTCCGTTTTGTGTGGTCTGGTCACAGTAGACCTTGTAAGGCGTTTGTAGGAGCTCTGGCCGCACCATGTACATCTGAGACCCTTCTCCTCCCTTCCGGAAGATGTCCTCGCAGTCTTTCCCGGAAACCACAGGAATCGGGCAGGTGACTTTGCACGGTTGTGCACACTTGTCCCTCTGGGCGATAATTGATTTCTCGATGTTCTGGATCTTGTCCCTAATCTTCTCCAGGACACCCTGTAGGACTTTAATGTTCTGAGGGAAGTTGACATCTATAGCCTCCTTTACATAGGCATGCTGAACCTCCAGGTCATCTGTGTACTGACCAACCAGTTGGCCATTACCTAGGGGGATACAGATTGCAAAATATTCACATGGCACGTTTGTTTACATTCCAGCGTATATGGAATATTCAAACCAGAATCAAGGTCCTCAATCCTAATGAATGACCAGGCATCAGGGCGCAGTACAGTAGGTCTTTGAATTCTCACTGCTATGGGGATCCTGCTATTGCTAGCATAGAAATGAATGAGGTTAAGTAAATTTGCATTTGTGTTTGACATTTCAACCCCAAACAAGACCAAATGAGACAAAATGAAGCGGTCTAAATACGTCGTGTTGAACTTTCTCCTCAACGAATGAAAAAACGTGAAACACACATCACTGGTTGTCCTATCCAAAATTCCTCCTCTACCGTCTTACTGCACTGCACTCTTTAGGCCTTATCTGACGCTACTGTGCCCTTACCATCACTGATTTTCTGCCTCTCTGTGACCTCTGCAGTCAGGTCTGTCACATATCTATAAACAGAATTTGACGTCTGGGACAGGGCATCCACTTCTTTCTTCAGCTGGATCACAGTTGGCTTAACATTACGTTCCTGCTTCAGCAAAGATGCTTTCAGTTCACAGCCAGTAGGACACAGCACCCCCTATGGAGGAAGAAAAGGAGGTCAAACTAAGTGAAGTGGACAGAGGAGTGGATGTAATGAACTGGATCAGCTGCAAGTTATACTGTACATATATCTGTGAGGTGATGGATGGTGGGCACTCTTGTAGAAAACTTTTCAGGACCTTCATAGAAGCTAATAAGCTAATTGATGAAAGCTAGTAGTTGATTTGGAATTATGGGATTTTAAGTATCTGCATGTCAGTGTAATTTTACCTACCTAAAAGAGACTTTTAGTCTAAAAATGTGCCTTTACAAAACATGTGCTAACTTAAATAGTTTGGGGGCCTTTATGTAGCATTGTGCCCTGCAGTTCGGCCATGTGTAATTAGTTGCTCTGTTACTTTTTGGTATGGGGGAGCTTGAAATCTTCAGTCTCCCAAAACAGTGGGGCCAAAAAAACAATGAATGAACCATGAATCCTATGAATAAGCAGTTTCCATCTCCATAACTTTAACTTTTCTGACCCTATATAGGCTTTCCCTTCCTCAGCATCACATGCATAAGATCATGTGACGACTACTTTGGTCTAAAATATTGAATTCACGTCTGTTGTGTCTGCAAGGAATGTAAATGATGGTACCATTGTCTCAGAAGCATGGGTACATCCGCCTCTATCCGGCTGCTCCTCCTTCACTTCCAGAGGTCCAAATGTTGGTGCTGCTGTGGGTCGACCTCTGTAACGGCCCTGCCCGCTTACTGGAGGTGGCGCAGCAACAGGTATGTAGATTTCCCCTCTACTAACAGGCCGATGGCCTCGAGGATCTACCACTTGTGGCTAAGGGAAGAGACACACAACAGTATTTGAAAGTGTCCAAGATCGTAAACTGCATGTTACTTCCATAGCAGAACACCAAACAACCCTTTTAATTCTAGGTAATTATATTCTCTGCATTCTGTTCCTTACCGCTGGTGTGACTTTTCCTTCCTGCAACAAAAACAGTACAATACAGTTAGATTTATAGAATGCACAGAAAAGCAGTGACTGCTTCAATTCTGAAGGAGAACAAAAAAATCACGTACTGAGTCGTAATCATCATAATCAGATGCTGCAAGGGCTCCACCGACGCACAGACAAAGTAACAGAAGAAACCTCATTCTGGAAAGCAAGACACCTGAGCGGTGATTTTAGTCCTGCTGTTGGGTTGTACATCAGACTTCACTTCACTTGGTGGTTTTATATCTGGTATTCCCTGGCCCTTCCCCCCAAAGCCCCTCCTCACCTCCACTCAGCTGTAGGACGAACTGACTTGAGAGTTAATTGTTAACCTAAAGGACCAATATGAGCAATGAGGTTGGAGAGTCATTTTTGGGAACCGTGGCGACATGTCTATGTTGCAATGCAATTTCTGCATATGGATCTACATGTGTAAATATGTTCAGTTATGTATCTAACATGACAACATTGGTAAACTAACACCTTAAAGAAGCAGATGATTCATGTGAATGTACAGTTCTGGGCTGCTTATTTGCATTTTTAACCTAATTGAGGTTCCTAAATGGTTCCATCTGGTTCTCAATTACATATTATTGAACAGCATAATAACTAATGGATCACCTCCAATAAACTAGGGTTCTTCCTAGGGTTCCTTGGGTTTAGATATAGGATCTGCAAAAGCTTCTTTAACGCCAAACCAGTTTAGCTGAACTGATGCTGTACATGTGCTTCATTTGTGGGTACAAAGTGTGCGCTTGTTTTTGTCCTTGACTTGTAGTTAGCGACGTAGGCGGTAAAAGAAAGAGATGAACATTTATCAGGCAAACATACTGACCTAACAGCAAACATTGATTCACTTGCTGAATCATCAGTCTGAGCCCAGCTCACAGGCGAACAGCCTCAATACCAGTAAATATTACTAAGAGACCGCAGATGGAAGAACATGAGCAGATATTTATTTGCAGCTAAGCACAAACTGGGCTGAGCCGGGCCTGTTTTGGTAAAGCATGACAATCAGTTTGAAACTTTGACATATAGATTGTTCAATCAAGTCGTAGTCACAATTCATAGTCACAAAAAAGTTCACTTAGTTAGTAAGTACACAGTCACAAGCTGAAACAGCTCACTTGTAACGCAACCCACAAAGCTACCATGGTAAAGTAACGTAACCTGAGCACTTTCTTTTAGTTTTGGATTCCATGTTACTTTAAAAAGTCAGGATAACCTTCTAACACAAGATTCACAGAGGAACAGAAGCGATAAGCTAAGCTAAGCTAAGATAAGGTAATGTAAGTTAGGATAATACAAGACAAGACAAGACCAGAGCCTTTTATTATCCCACATGGAGAAATTTGCATAATTAAATAATTAAAACAGAATATACAGTAAAAGACATACAGAGCTGTAGACAAAAATGCTATACAAAATACAAAAAAGTTTAAGAAATTGACAAAAATATTAAAATCTCTATTTTTAAGTTGTTATATAGATATTGTACATTGAAATATATAGATATAGATACAGGTATAGATATAAGTGTTATAGCTTATGCTTTAAATACACTGGTGGAGTTTATCTGGGATTTAAGAAAGCCCTGCAGTTTGAGATTGCACTATTGTGATTCCCATTCAACAGCAGGAATAATGTGGATTTCTTCACGGAGCTGTATACATTTCAGTCAATATGATTTGACTGTACATCCTGTCTTAAGTCCAGATTTTTTTTTTTCTAGTAAAACAAGAGTTCCTTTAAAACTCCAAATATCTTTACATTTCCAGACATACTCTGAGCTCTGAAACTATTATACTAACATACTAGCTGTTTGTGTTTTGAACATAACCATGGCTCCCTGCCCTGCACATTTTAGTGGGTACCATGCTCTGCTTTAACACACCCCCTGCAGCTCTGAAAGGGCTTGTTAATGAGCTGATAAGTTGAACCAGGTGTGTTGGGAGGAGGGAAAGCCCTAAGGAAAGCAGGCCAGGGTGCCTCCAGGACCAGGGTTGAGAACCACTGCTCTGTTATATGCTCTAGAAGACAGGAAAGGATGAACTCACTAACATCATACACAGATACCTTTCCTCCCTTATGAGGATTTTTTAAAATCGATTTTAAAATGCTGATTTGTTTTTGTTGTGGCTACACTACTGTAATATGTTATTCACTGGATTACCTAAAACCACAGCTCTTAACCTCCTGAGACCCCTGTGTCCTCATATGAGGACATAACATTTCTGCTCCTCTGCACCATGATACTTTTGAAAACGTTGACCCTTTGGCCTCATATGAGCCAAAACAACTTCCTGTACAAAGACAACGTCTAGTTTTTATACTTGTTAGGTCCCACTAATCACAAATAGCTAGGAGAAATTAAAACTGCACACCAAGTAAGTCCGGGTCTCAGGAAGTTAATGGATTAGTACCTACATATATGAATGCAGAACGGATTCCAAAGCAGTGCTGAGGTGCTAAACCGTGCCCAGGGTGATGACTGGCGAAATAGCATTCTGTTATTACACAAGTGAAACCTTTTCTCACTTGACATTCGTCAAGCCCTTATTTGTAACTAGTTTTGAAAACTGCTGAAAATGTTTTTAACTCAGCCTTCAGTTTTCTGTATTGTTTTGTCCTTGTTTTTTATTCTCATTCCATATCTGTTTTATCCTTTTCATATTTTTACTTGAATTTCTATTTTTTAATTAGCATTTTATTTAAGCAAGTCTTGTATAATCAGTGCAGATATTCATCTGCAATTATGTATCACTGACAAATTAAATATGTGCTGCTTGGTGCTTGACAGAAACAGTGGTGGACGAAGTATACACACACATCGTAAAAAGTAGAGATCTCCAAAGTAAAATACTCCTCCAGTCACGTAGAAGTTCCTCCCTTTAAGCCTCCGCTTGAGTAAAGGTACTAGAGTATTCACCCTTAAAGTTTTAAGTTACAGGTTTATTTGTCGTATGCACAACATGTCCGGACATTTATGCATTGAAATGCTTGTGGTGAGGCTCAGGTTGGTGCTCTACGGGAGGACAAAACTCCGTACTAAACATTAAAATAAAGAGATATAAAAGTTATATTAAATAAATACAAAATACAAAAAATATACACCAAAATAAAGAATATACAAAGACAGGAGGGGTCTGTAGAAATTCTGATATGTACATTTATGAGACAGGTATAGTCTGAGAGAGAGTGGAGCTAATATAAATGTAAATATGAATGTTTATGTCTATTCCTGTTGTATAAAGTGACTTAGTGATGTCCATAGCAGTGCTATATAGAGTATTAGGTAGTACTGTACACTACAGTACAGTAACTAGTAGTACTAGTTACTGTACACCAACACACTACTTACAGTACACTAACACATTACACTTACTGAGTTACTGTACACCATCACACTACTTACAGTACACTAACACATTACACTTACTGAGCTACTGTACACCAACACACTAGTTACAGTAAACTAACGCATTACACTTACTGAGCTACTGTACACCGACACACTACTTACAGTACACTAACACATCACACTTACCGAGTTACTGTACACCATCACACTACTTACAGTACACTAACACATTACACTTACTGAGCTACTGTACACCATCACACTACTTACAGTACACTAACACATTACACTTACGGAGTTACTGTACACCAACACGCTACTTACAGTACACTAACGCATCACACTTACTGAGTTACTGTACACCAACACACTACTTACAGTACACTAACACATCACACTTACTGAGTTACTGTACACCATCACACTACTTACAGCACACTAACACATTACACTTACCGAGTTACTGTACACCATCACACTTCTTACAGTACACTAACACATTACACTTACCGAGTTACTGTACAGCAACACACTATTTACAGCACACTAACGCATTACACTTACCGAGTTACTGTACGCCATCACACTACTTACAGTACACTAACACATTACACTTACTGAGTTACTGTACACCAACACACTACTTACAGCACACTAACACATTACACTAACTGTGTTACTGTACACCAACACACTACTTACAGTACACTAACGCATTACACTTACTGAGTTACTGTACACCAACACTACTTACAGTACACTAACGCAGTACACTTACACAGCTACAGTACACCAATACGCTACTTACAGTACACTAACGCATTACACTTACTGAGTTACTGTACACCAACACACTACTTACAGTACACTAACGCATTACACCTACTGAGTTCATGTTCACCACTGGATTTAGCATCAACATCTAGTTGGGAAAATTGAAAGCTCATGAGCCACCTAGTGGCCTGCTAGGCAGCCAGGCTGATTTTATCACAGCACACTAAGTGAATATTAAACGACAGGATTATCCATATGATCAGCTGTGTGAATGTTTAAAGTAGGAACTATGTTCATTTTGACACCTGTCTAAATAAATACCTCACTCTATGCATTCAGTATCATTACAGGTAGGTCTACTCTAGTGGCCAAAAGGATTTATTGGACATCCTTTTCCAGAACCATGGGTATTAAAATGGATCTGGCCCCCACTGTGCAGTTATGACTTCCTCCACTCTTCTGGAAAGGCTGTGGGAATCTGTCAAAAGAGGTCAGGCATCCCAGATTAAGCATGCATTTAAGGTGGGGTTGAGGTCAGGCCACTGGAGGTCCTCCACATCAAACGTCTAACAGACTATAGACTAACTTTGGGCAAAGTGGCACAGTCATGTTGGAACAGCAAAGCGCTCTTCATTAACACCACACCATCCAACACTTGGCATTGCAGGTAGGTTTGTGTGCAGTTACTCTGCTTTGGAAACTAATTGCATCAAGCTCTCAAACCCCAGTACTGATGTTGCCTCCACAATGCAACTTAGGCTAGACTATTTTCAGCACACCTCTGTAAGGTCTCTGAATGACCCACTGCTTGGTGGTGAAGGTGTAGTTACTCCTGAATGTGTTCATTGAACAATAGCTGTACTGATCAGATCTAGCAGGGCAGAGACTGTATAAACAGACTCTTGGAAAAAGTGGTCTCCTATGAGAGTAGCATTCAAGAAGCTTTGTCTATGGAGACGGTGTGCCGGATTTTATAGATGTCTAAGCAATAGGTGTGGCTGAAAGACTTAAAATTGGTATAATCAATCAATCAATCAATCAATCAGTCACCATTCATTTGTATAGCCCTGTTTACTAATGTCTCAAAGCAGCTTAACAGAAAAGCAAGAAAGTCAAAGAAAGAAAAGAAAGTCAAAGGAGTTCATGTACAGACTTATGGAGCAGAACAAGGAAAAACTCCCTTGGGAGGAACCCTGGCTCAAGGTGGAACCCATCCTCCTCAGGTCAAACCTGGACAGAGAGAGAAAGAGCTAACGAGATTGTATGACAAGACAACAAAGGAGCTTGGAACATCTTTCCACAACAATGAACAACATTCAGATTGATGCAGGAGGGATTAAATGTAAAGTAAGAACCATCTAACCAGTCTCTATTCTTAATGCCCCCTCCCCAGCAGGCAATAGCACGAAAGAGACAGCTGGATACCCCAGTCTGATAGAACTGCAGGAGCCTGTTGGTCTGTTAGGTGAACGTCTGTAAGATGAACTGTCTTAGTGAGAGTATTGAGTGGAACGGCCTTCTAGCCTTAACGCTCCATTCCAGAATTCCAGAACCTCACTCAACTTGGGGGTAATATGGTTTGAGGCTGTTTTGCTGCTGTTAGACCAGAATGGTCCATGCAGACCGTTCAGCTAAGAACTGGCTGGATTGTATCAGGTAATTCTATAGGAGGATGCTGGGGTGTACATCTATGAGCTGAACTTCAGCTGAAGGTGAATCCTGCAGAAAGACAGCGACCCTAAAGCAGCAGTTAGTCTACAGTTGAAGCCGAAGCTAAGTCTACATACTGGAGTATGTAAGTCCAGCCCTAAATCCAATAGAAATGTCGAGGCTTAAAGCAAGGTGTGGTATTGATACATATTAAAATAACTGAGTTGAAGTTGAAGTTCTGTGCGGAGGAATGGGCCAAGAGTCCTCCAAGTTAATATGCAGAGCTGGACAACAGTTAAAAGAGCCGTTTGGCTGAAGGTCACACCCGTTCCAGGAAAGCAGAAGTTCACAATGTTTTGCCAGCAAAAACATTTCATCTTAGATTAGTTCAATAAACCAAAGCAAAATCTATCAAATACATATATACTCTAATGTTAGTGTACCGATCACACTGTAGCTCACAATTATGGCGAATTTAATTTTTTTAAAAACAAACACACATTTTGCTCTACCAGGTGTAGTGCAATGCCTGTGTGACAACATGGATACCCCCAGCACGTTTCTACAGTCTGACATCGTGACCTTCGAGCTTGAGAACAACTTCACCCTTTCAACATACCCAATCATGATGAACATGCATAACCGCTCACTATCAGTGTGTAGCCTGATGAGGCAGGTTCCTCATTTTGTATGAGATGGCATGAATGTCCTTTGCAGCAAACGGTATTGAGGATGTTACCCTCTGTTGCCTGGCAGTTCTAACTCAGACCCTTTATCGTTGTTATTTATTGTTGGTGATCTTCATGTGGTTCACAGTTCTCCATATTTAGGTCTGACAGGTGATTCTGGAAAATGTATGTGTATACATCTAACATATAGTTTATTAGTTCATCTATATAGTAACGCTGGCTGGATGGCATGCTACACTCAATCTTAGCTTGTTGCCTAAACACTTCACTCACCCATCCCAGTAATGTGTGTAGAAATAAAAATGCTGATAGGGTGTTCCTATCACTTCGATGGCCACAGGTGTATAAACCAAGCACCTAGTTATGCACACTGCTATTACGGGCATTGGTGAAAGAATGCCTGTGCAAGTCCAGTCGTGAAATTTCCTCACTACTAAATATTCCACAGTCAGCTGTCAGTGGGATTATAACAAAGTAGAAGTGACTGGGAACGACAGCAACCCAGCATGGAAGTGGTAGGCCACATACTGACTGAGTGGGGTCATATGCAAGGTTAAGCTAAGCTTCTATGTCTGTGTACATGCAAATTTATATTCTCATTCAACATGCATTCTATAAACAGTAGAAAAACCTATATAACTAACAGATAAACAAACCCAATCTAGTGCTGCCATCTACAGTGGTGTGAAAAAGTCTTTGCCTCTTCATGATTTCTTTTTTTTGTTTGACGAAATGTTTCAGATCGTCAAACAAATTTAAATATTAGTCAAAGACAACAAGTAAGCACAAAAATGCAGTTTTTAAATGAAGGTTCTTATTACTAAGGGAGAAAATATCCAAACCTACATGGGCCTGGGTGAAAGTGTTTGCCCTAGTTAAAACATGACTGGTTTATCACACCTGAGTTTCCCCAGCTACACCCAGGCCTGATTACTGCCACACCTGTTCTCAATCAAGAAATCACTTTAACAGGACCTGCCTAACAAAGCCAAGTAGACATAGATATTTCAAAGCTAGACATCATGCAAAGATCCAAAGAAATCCAGGGCTAAATGAGAAAGAAAGTAATTGAGATCTGTCAGTCTGGAAAAGGTTATAAAGCCATTTCTAAAGTTTTGGGACTCCAGCGAACCACAGTGAGAACCATTAAACACAAATGGCAAAAACTTGGAACAGTGGTGAACCTTCCCAGGAGTGGCCAGCCGACCAAAATTACCCCAGGAGCGCAATGGCGACTCATCCAAGAGATCACAAAAGATCCGACAACAACATCCAAATAACCTACCATCCAAAAAATCTTTATGATTCCCAGTACTATTGGGAAAATACTCTGTGGACTGACAAGAAAAAAGTTGAACTTTTTGGAAGGTGTGTGTCCCATTACATCTGGTGTAACACCGCACTTCAGGAAAACACCCCCATACCTACAGTAAACTATGGTGGTGGTAGTGTGATGGTCTGGGGCTGTTTGCTGCTTCAGGACCTGGAAGACTTGCTGTGATAAATAGATACATGAATTCCACTGTCTAACATTCTCCTGAAGGAGAATGCCCGGCCATCTGTTTGTGACCGAAGTCCTGACCTGAATCCTATTGAGATGCTGCGGCATGACCTTAAAAAGGTGCTTCATTCTCTAAAACCCTCCAATGTGGCTGAATTACAACAATTCTGTAAAATGAGTGGGCCAACATTCCATTTATATTTGCTTGCCCCGACATGCTCAATGCACGTTTTGTATGACAGTAAATCTAATGACTGTGGAAAATGACTGTAGTCAGCTTCAATAATTATAGAGTTGCTACCATCTCAAATACAGTTATAGCAATGTCCCAATTTGATGTATTATCATCCCAATTTCATTTCCTACATCCTTCAAGCACAGAGGTTGCCTGTTACACGGTGTATTGGAAATGCTTTTGTTTGTTTAAGTGACTGTTTGCCCTTCGCTGTAAGGTCAGTATGGGGGAGATACTTCTTCACTGTACAGGGATAAAATAGCTCTCTCATTACTACTTTGCATCCTCATACTGACATACACACAACACTGGTAGCCGTGCTTCAGTGCTGGCATCTTGCAGGACCACACCTTACAGGGTTACGTTAGGTAGGAAGACGGTTGAAAATCATGATGACACCTGTGATTAGTAGATCCAACAGATGACTGTCCCACAAATGAAATATGTTTACCTAATATGGAAAGGGAGCCTTACAGGGCTGTTTTTATTGGTGTACTACATGCATCGTTTGAGTGAACCTCTGGGTATAAAAGTAGTATGTGGGTTTTCATTCGCACACCTCTTCTTTAGAAGAGCACTCATCCGCCTTGCTTTACTGTGAGCTGTGTCTACTCTGGTATGGCATTTTCTGATTACATTACAGTTTCCTGGCTTTGTAGATTTAGCTACGGATTTATAGATCAATGTTTTGTGGTGTCTTATTAATAATGTTCAGCTGTTTGTCTATAGTTACGTTTTGTATATGCATAGGTATATGTTTGTGTATGTGTATATGTGTATGTATTTGTATGTGTAGATGTATTTTGCCTATTCTATTTACTGAGTCAGCCCATTTCTTTTAGGATGTATTTAGATACATAGATTCTGTAACTACGGTACTGATATGTTGCACCTGTCTTCTCAAAGGTTTTGACCACCACGATGCAGATTTTAGCACTTCTTGCCTTCGTGATGGTGACCATGCAGGTGTCTGTAGATGGATCTTCAGGTAACATTATTTAAATATAATACAACATAGTCAAATGATGTTACAGAAGATTCAAGGTTTCTTTGATTGATTCCCAGTTGTTTTGTGGGAAAACCCAACTTATGCATATTACAAATAGTCACAGAAGTTAGAAGTACTTGTACATTTAATTTGGGACCTTTTAGCTTGTTTTAAGTTCAAGGTTTAGTATGTTGTAATTAAGGAAAAACGTTTACAGTCGTTTCTTCACTTCTAGTTAAAGATTCTAGGTCAAGATTCCCCTTCTTGTGTTCTAATGTAGGACTCTCCTCAGACCCATAACTCTTTTGTTGAGAGCATCTGCTGATAACTGTAAAAGAAATAAAACAAGCCAATTTAGAACTGATAAAATATGCATTATCATCTTGCAAACAGCCAGTTCATTTCTGGCGAGTCATGAAGAAAATACAGTTACATCGGTAGTTATTAATGAATAGTTTATTATTAGTATGATACTTAATTTTGTATTTTCGTAATTTTTGTATAAAACTAGCATTCATGACAGAGCTAACTGGCTTACATGCAAAGCTCCATGGATAATGAGCCCAATGAGTTCAAGACTCATGGAGCACCAGTGCCAGTTTTAAAAGGACGCATACCTCTTTTTCTGCGTATTTACCCAGAGACTTAAGAGTCTTTGCATTTGTTAATGATGATAAATGACGACTACGTGATGTGTTAATATGGGATTACATCATAAGATTGGAAAGTCCTCTGCGTAACGATCGCTTTCATTTATATTTACAGTTGGTCGTAAATGTGAGAGCGGCTGGCAAATGTTCGGGAAAAACTGCTACAAATATATGACCGTAGCAAAGACATGGGCTGAAGCCGAGGTACTCTTTCTCTCATTTGTATCTGTCGTTTAATGTGACTGAGAGTTCAGGATCACGTTCAAAAAGAACCTTATTGGAAATACACATGTTCAGTGTTTTGGTTGAACTGAAATGCTTTGTTCTGTAACCTACCTGATCTGTTTCTTTGGATTTTGCCAGCAACACTGCATTTCCAATGGAGGGAACCTTGCGTCTGTGCACAGTGCTCAAACGCAAGCTTTTCTCAAGGACCTAGGCAAAGGCGCGGATGGCAAACACCTTCGAACATGGATAGGTGCTCATGATGCCACTCAGGTAATTTTAGACCCTCTTTTGCCCCAGACAAGGTAATTAAAGGTGCATGTACTTGACTGTAGTGTAGATTAATACAATAAAAAGGGGCACGATGTTCAATAGCAGAAATATTTTGAAGTTTACAACATTATAACAATGGCTAAACTCTTGTCTTTTTGTATTTCCTAACCTTTAACCTTTAGCATAGATGTTGCTATGACTATGGGGGCGTAAGTTAATGTAATTGGCATATAACATAGTCTGAAACATTTCCAGTTCATCTCCCACTGATTTGAAGGCTTTTTCTGCCAACAACAACCAATTTATCATTGTTGTCCAATAGATAGCCTGTATCTCCAAAATGGCATCTTTACAGCAGAGGGCAAAAACCTCATTTAATTTTAAAGAGCGTCAATGGAACCAGCCTTATCCCCCCCCCCAAGTGATTCTGTTGGTCCATCCCTCATGAAAATTTCAGATGAATTGTAAACGTAAGCTGCTGTATTCAAATGACGTAAAAATCACAAAAGTTCGAAAGTAAACATCAACAAAAACAGAGATACGTGTTTTTCATTGGACGGTGGCGACAGGACCAATAATATGATCCACTCTCTTAATGTTAATCAGGACTTTGTTTGGCTGTGGAGTGACGGGTCAAAATTCAGCTTCAACGCGTGGCACACTGGCGAGCCCAGTAACGGTGGACGGAGGGAGAAATGCGTAGAAATGAACTTTGGAGGTAAACACATAAAAAGCACAATAGTTGAAAAGCAGTCCGAATATAATATGCCAGATAATCTACATAGTTTTATACAGTGTATGGCAACCAGCCATGTTATTAGGTACACCTGGCTTTATTCATTTGATCAAGCCAACTTACCATATAGGTTCACCTTGTAGTTAGTGCAATTAGAGACTGTAGTCCATCAATTTTGCTGCACACAGAGCAGGTATTATTTGGGTGGCGATGGATCATTCGCAGCATTGCAGTGATGCTGCCATTGTGGTGGTGTGTTTGCGTGTTGTGCAGGTACTAGTGAGTTTCCGCTCACTGTAAACATTCCTACCTTGTTGCTCCACCTTGTAGACACCTCGGAGACAAATGTTGTTGCTGTTGCTGCACAGTTTGTATTGGTCATCCTCTAGTCCTTCGTCAGTGGTCACAGGATGCTGTTGGCTAATATACTGTATCAGTATAATGCGCACGCACCGACGCCTCAGCGCCACTGCCGTGCTGAAAATGATCCACCATGTAGTGAAAAAAGGGCTAACCAAGTAAGCAGAGAAATGAACTGGATGGGTAAAGGAATAATGAGTGTACATTTCTATAACTAATATATATTCCTCTGATTTCACAGATGAAGTCCTCTGGAACGATGCCCGCTGTAGTATCAAGCTGTTCTTCGTCTGCCAAAGACCAAGCAAACTTAGTTTCTCCTAATCTGAATAAATTTCAGATTGCTCAGTCCCTGCTCAGTCAGCAACACCATGTTCTTAATACATGGCTTCAGCTGTAATCAGTAAATACATTGAACACAAAAGTCATTTCCATGGTAAATAAACGAGTGGGATTTGTTATGATTTGCTTGGATTGGTAATTACATGTAACCTGCTGAATAAAAACTCTCAACAGAATGAACCATCCATGCTGCAGTCTGGCACTTACATCTTCATAGCCTATAGCTTCAAATCAACCCAGCTCAAAGAAGAGGAACCAACACTCAGACGTAGAACTCATGCTTCTCTAGTCTATGATAGCCAAACTATGACACAACAGTAAGTGTTATGAATATCTGTAAAGCCTATATGACTTGTATTATCTTTCATTTGAAATATCTTAGTTTTATTATTACCCATTCTAATGTAATTCCTATCAGTCAAAATGTGGATCTGTAGCTAGAAATCCATAAGGGTGCAACAATGGCAATAATTCAATGGCAATGAATTATTAATAAAGAAACGAGGCCCATCTCTTCATTACACAGTGCTCAGATAAACTAGTACAGCCTAGTGGAGCAACTGCACCAACTTAGCTGTGGTTTAGAGTTTAAACCCGAGTTGGTCTGTAGTTTGAAGGGACATGTGGTTGAAACTGATCTGTGCTGGTTCAAAACCACATATCTGACACTAGATGGTGCTGTATCTCGGGTTTAATGGAGGTATAGCTTCTACGTGTTCAGATTGTGATGGCATGTACTGATGATCAGTGTTCTATAAGGGGAATCTTCAACTCAGACTTCAAAATGTCCCTCACATTTATTGATCTACTTTAAAGCTTGTTTTAATGAAATGAATTGCTGAATGAAATGCACACTGAGGTATCATAGTTTGGAAATACCTTCATGGTAAAATGCCCATGCCCTTTAACTATCGCATCTTGAAAAGTGTACTTCCACAGAGCATTGACCCCCCCCTCTTCACTGATCCCTAGTTCAAACTGCTATTGATAGTGACACAGCGTGATGCTGGACTTGCTGTTGTCATTGGGGCCTGATATCTTCCAGTGAGTGTGTCCTTTGTGCATTGTTCCTGCACTTGTGATGGACAGAGAGGGTGGTCAGTGATGGTACCAAGCTGCTCCACACACAGCAGGCTTGCTTTGCATGCGGTTCTAACTGGGGCAGCAGCCAAAGGTGCCAATCTAGTCTCCGCCCTGCCTCTTTCAACATGATTTCCTCATTCTTATCATACGACATATAGGGTTTTTTTTTTCAGGAAAATAAACAACACCAAATAATCAAACAAATGTTTGATAAAAAAAGACTATAGTTGTGTTGTTATGGTTATAACTATATTTTATTGCTGTCAAAAATGACCTAATCACAAACAGTCCTGATTGGCTCTACCAGAAATGAGAAGGTTCTATTTGAATTGAGTATTCTGATTCATATTACTCATACACTGGGATACACTGATGTGGGAAATGTGGGCCAGTATCCAGCAAGTTTCATGTACAGATCCGCCAACGCACATATATACTTATATATGTATGTGATATGTATGTAATTTTACAATCTAAACCCACCATTTATCTCTGTAGGGAAACATAACAGTAACAGATATTTTAATATTTAAATTTATGAGTTAAATTTCAGTTTAACTTTTAATTGTTTAATTCATTGGTCCCTACTCATGGGACCATGTTCAACATTTTACATCAGTGCGATTCTTCCTCTAGCTTCCTTTTCCTCCTTTTGTTCCTTCCATTTTGTACGCTGTACTAACTTGCTGCACTAATATCATATTTGTTTAACCTAATGTCGCTCTTATAAATATGATAATGAAGATGATCATTTTTATGTAGTCATGAAACCACTGGAGAGATCAAAAGCAAGACTTTGACTAGATCTTTGTAGAAACTGTATTTTAAATCTCAGTAATCACTCAAGATATCTGTAAAGCTCGTATGGCTAGTACTAACTTTCATTTTTCATCTTCTTTTTAATTATTACTCATTCTAATCAAATTCTTTCTTACTCAATACAATTCTTGCTCAAACAGTAAGTACAGATATTTATATATTTTAATATGAAGATCAAATGTAATTATTATCTGTGAAAACTGCATTCTGACTCGAGAGAAAGAGAATTCTAGATACCTATACCTGTATTTTAGAGATCTGAATCAGGCAGGGGTGGAGCCTACTCCCTGGACAAACAGGGCCGAGGGCAATCTGGTGGTGGAAGTAAGAAACAGCGGAAAGACGTAAACATGAGCGTAAGTTAAATCCTATTAAAGACAGGTGGCGCACTGCGATTGGCCAGAGTAATGAATGAATGAGTGGCGAAGCATTGGGGTCTTCCTGGCAGAACTTGGGCTATTTTTTTATTTCTAGTTTTAGAATTTTTAGAATGTACCACTAGAACAAATATTCTACAACACAACACTATAGACTATTACTGAGCCAGCCCTGATCAGCCCAGCCCACACACACACTCACCTAGCCCACGGGACTATATGCACTTGCACTTTAACTAGACCTAGACTTGATCTATTTTATTTTATCTTAAATACTGTAGATCTATACTGTACGCTGGTTTAAGTGTTCACCGGAAGACTGAACTGCTATTCCCACTACCTGCACTGTATACTTTATATATTCATTTACTGTTTACAACTCTCACGGCCTGCATCACTGTCTGGTACAGCAGCTGTACTGCCTACGACCGCAAAGCCCTGAAGAGTGTGGTGAGGACAGCGGAGTCCATCATAGGCAGCAAACTTCCAGACCTGCAGGACATCTACCGGTCCCGCTGCCTGAGGAAAATCCAGAAGATCCGGTTGGACTGTAGCCACCCAGCACACAGCCTGTTCACCTTACTGCCATCAGGCAGGAGGTACCGCAGCATCCAGGCCAGAACAAACCGGCTAATGAACAGTTTCTACCCACAAGCCATCAGGTTCCTGAACAAGCTGTGAACCTTCCACCATCACCACCAATACCACCAGCACCATCAATACCACCAACACCACCACAGCACTGCACTCGGACACTTTGTTATTAATACTCTATATAGCACTGCTATGGACAACATCACTGAGTCACTTTATACAACTGGAATAGACATAAACGTGCATATTTATATTAGCTCCACTCTCTCTCAGACTATACCTGTCTCAAATGTACATATCAGAATTTCTACAGATCCCTCCTGTATCTGTATTTTGTGTGTATTTTGTGTATTCTGTATTTATTTAATATAACTTTTATATCTCTTTATTTTAATGTTTAGTATGTATATAGTTTTGTCCTTCCGTAGAGCACCACCCTGAGCATCACCACAAGCATTTCAATGCATAAATGTCCTGACATGGTGTGCAAATGACAAATAAACCTGAAACTTGAAATTTGAAACAACCACATACTTAACTACACCTGGCTACCTCAGCATACTGTACTTTCATACATGTACACTAACACTAATCTGCATTTGGCTTTTCTGCATTTGTGAACTGCTGTTTGCACCTCAGTTCTAGTACTAATTTCACACGTGCCTTACTGTCCATGCACATAGTGTAATGTGTCTTTTGTCTTTTGTCTTTGCACTTACTTACTATTTACCTATTCCTTTGACTACTGCGCTGGGGAAGGAGCCTGACAATGTTTTGTTATACTGTACAATGATGTATTGGTATAATGACAATAAATTGAATTGAATTGAATTTTTTGCTAGTATAAACTAAGCTATGCATAGGAGAGAATGAAATCCCATACAAATCAGTGGTAACGTATTATGGGTCAAAATTGCATACCAGATCTCAGATTTTTACTAGTAGCTCTCAAATCTGAGTAAAGTAAAAACAGAGTTATGACGTGTATCGCTGGTGCGGTTTTTGGCTAAAACGGCTTGCCATACACCCCGTTGATGATAAAGAGTACAGCTAATCGACGTGTACGAATATGATTCACTGACTCGGACGTTAGGCGCACTGTAACGCATAGCTCGAAAGAATCGGTTCGGTAAACTGAATCGAACGCCCGTCCCTTCGCTCACCAACATAAGCTTAAAGGCGACCAATGGGGCTGGGCCCGGAGTGCTCTGATTGGCCGCTCTTGCTGTCACACAGAGAAGGGCTCCACCCCCGGCACCGGCACGCTGGTGTCGCTGGCTTGTGCTGTCTGCTTCTGACGCTGAATTGCATGAGGAGCGGGAGGAGGAGGAGGAGGAGTGGGGAGGAAGGGAGAGAGAGAGAGAGATAGAAACGCAAAAGTGCGAAAACAGGCCTCCACCCCTCCTCTCAGGGAAATGGGACTTGGTGTGAGGATTAAGGCAGCGAGCCTCCGCATCATCTGCACCTTTGATCCAAGGGAGCTATGGAGAAAAGGTAAGGCTGTATTTATTCACTCTCTCTTACACACGCACACACACAGATGCACGTATGGATGGAAAGAAAGGAGGAGAGAGATAGGAAGGAGATCGCGGGGATTGCGCAAGCAAGGAGCAGCAGCAGCATCAGTGCTCCACCAACGCACCATGTTGCCCTGGGAAGCACGCGTGGGGGCGGGTAGTGATGGATGGATAGATGGATGGAAAGATGGATGGAGGGAGGAGAAGGAGGAGATGTATGCTTCATCTAAGGGACTAATGCTGAATTCTGGGTTCAAGCAAATGTCTGGGATTAAACCCCACGCTAGTGTGTTAGCAGCTGTTTACTCCCACTGCTTGCTTTATGGCTAGCATGAGCACCAGTTCCCCAGACTGGGGTGTATCAGCCTTGCTGGAAGCCTTCATCCCCCTTTTCTACAGCAGCTCTACATGCATCTTAGCTGTAGGTCTGATATACTGTTTATCTCATAGCTAGCATATGGAGTCCTGTGCACTGAGATTCAGGCATAGATACACGGTCCATCCTTGGCCTACATTCAGCTAAGCTGCCAAGTATAAAAGCCGTGGACCACAATGATGTTATGATGTCACAGTCATATAGAAAAAAGGGACGCTTTACTAATGACGTCAGCTAATGAAGTAGAAAGCCTGGATTAGCCTAACCACCCCCCCTCGCCCCCTTTACAGTTATTGCCTGCTTGTTGATTTGCTGTTTGTGCCATTAGCTTGATTGTGGGTCTTGAATAGGAGCTCCATTAAAGCACTTCTGCTTGATTACATCTGGCCTCCTCCTGATTTGCTCCAAATACCTTCCCCCAATCCAAATATATATATATATATATATAGGTACTATACACTGTTGGCTTGCAACTATGTGCAGTGCTGGCCCTGTTCTCCTGACGATGTGACGTTTCCGTTACTGCCTGTCCTACTGCCATGAGCCTGTAGGCCCGAGTGAAAGCTAACAGACTGCTTCGAAGTGCTCATGTGAAGTGATCATGTGCATGGGTGGTTTCACCCTGAGGGGGGGATTCAGCTTCAGTAAGTTCAAATAGTGCACTTTACTGCTGCACAGAATTAGGTCTTTCTTTCCTAGACCCGTCTAGTCTTCCACGGGCCTCCACTATGCTCAAAATGGAAATGGGAAACCCAGAACTGGACATTCTTAAGGGAACATGACCCCAGAGAGTGCAACACAAGACATCGGTAATGGTTGGGCTTTAAGCTTTAGGAGAGACCTTGCAAAAAGCTGAATACCCTGCATCTTGTTAAAGGGGAGATCTGAAAAGGGTGAGGTAGTCCGGTAGGTTTGCCCTGACTGTGAATATATCATGGCAGAGAGAACATGGGATGTGGTTCTCGCTTATCTATATGAGTTAGGCTCGTAGTGCAGTAGCAGTTTGGGTTTGTAGTTACTGATCGTGAGCTATTGACCTGGTTCCTCTTTCATTTTAGTCCCTTAGCCGCGATGCTAATTTCACTTTGTAGTTACTGTAGACTTATTGATGGTTTTACCTCAAACTGTAATACTGTGGAGGTCAGTTTAGGAGATCTGTGGTCATCATGGGGACTTTAACTTTCTGGTAGGACATACGGATTACAATATACATATACGTGCAGTATGAGAGTTTTATTCTATAATAATTATTGTTTTAACACAGTTGGAAAACAGACACTGTGTGCAAAATATGGCTTATAGTTTGTCAAATCTGGTTCAAAATTAGACAATCTGGATGACTGTCCTATACAGGACAGTCCTATCCAAGCTTTAACCTATTCCCATCCACGTATAAACACTACTTAACACTTGCTAATAGGGATGCATCGCTATGGGAACTCATACAGGACTGTACTTAGTCACAATGACTGGACTTAGGCAAAATGTTCAGTGTCAGGAAACTAGAAGTACAGAACATAATTATATAGAAAATTAAACAGAAGACTCGACTAGTAAATATCGTCACAGTCCAATGAAAAACACGTACCTCCACTTTGATCCATTTTTACTTTTATGCATCATTTGAACACATCGGCTGCTGTTTGCACTAAGTGATAAACTCATGATGAATGGACATCCAGAAATGTCCCAAACCTGTTTGGAAAGACGTCTGGTTCCATTGACTTACATTAAAGTTGAATTAAGTTTTTGGCCTCTCCTGTAAAGTTGCCATTTTGGAGATACCTGTTTTTCTTTGGACGGCGAATATATGAAATCAACATTGTCAGTATTCCCTGTGTTCATCCTTTGCCTTCTTTTCATGAGATGTACTTTTCGTTTTTCACTACAATAGCACACATGCTAGTACTGTTGAGGTTTGGGCGCTGGGATGACCAGTCCATTGCTGTGAGAACCCCAACAGATCATTCGCAGTATTCTTTTTTTCGTTCATTTTAACCACAGCACCGAGTTCTTCCTGAAATACGAGAAGGATGGAAACAGCTGTGGATTCGTTCATATGTGTAGCAGGAGTGGAGCTTGATTTCCTCCTCCTTCTCGAAGATGGAAAAAGTACAGTTTATCTGATGTGACCAGTTTTGGTGGTCTAGGTGGTCTGGTAGGTAATTCTTAGGGGTCCTGTTTTCAGGGTTACTTTTAGCATTTACATTTATTTTTTATTTTTTGCTAACCTTTTTTTTTTTTTTTACTTATTTCTTGCTTAAATTTAACTTCTCATATTGTCCTTTCTTTATGCAAGTGGTCTTATATCCAATATCAGAGCTAAACCTCAAAAACACATCATCAAATACTGGTTTGAAATATTGGCCAAACGGTCAAATACAAACATCAGTTCAATAAATTTATTTAAAAAGTATTTTCTTATTATCTTATTGTTGTATGAAATCATAAATCTGTACTTCAGTGACTGCGCCCGATGACTGTAGAAACACACATATCCATGTCGGAACTAGCAATACTAGGAAACAGCAGTAATCAGCATAATTAGGCATTAAATAGAATTTCTTGTTTCTTGGTGATGTGACTCAATACAGAGTTCACTTACAAACCTATGTATCTCTCTCTCTCTCTCTCTCTCCCCCTTTCCCTCTGCATCTGGGTATCTGTGCATGGGTGTGTGTGTGCGTGAGTGAATGTGTCAGTACATTCAGCCCCATATGGGAGCTACATCTGGGTCAGCCGTGTCGTGGTTGGGCCTAAATTATTGATGAATTCCATGAATCTCTATCTGGCTGTAAAGAAGTATTTCACCATATTGAGTGGTGTAATTTAACATATATAATAAGTATCAATAGATATACACTTATCATAAATAGAGACATGTGGGGTCTAAATGTGTGAAAATCTGGGATATTTTTAGGGTAAACAGTATTTTAAACAGGTTCAAATAAACACAGGTCATTTCTATAGTCTATATTCAATTTTAAGCATATTTGTGGAGTTGAGACGTTAAGAGCAATGTGTTTTTAGGTCTAATCTGTTAAACCGAAGCCATGCTTGCTGCAGCGCATGCTGACATTAAAGCAAAAGTGGGTTGTTATGTGTATGTGTGTGTTTGGGGGGGGGTTTGTGTGTGTGTGTGCGTGTGTGTGTGTGTGTGTGTGTGTGTCTGATTATCTACCCCATCAGCAGAATGCTGCTCTGTCAGGAAAACTACACTGTAACTCTCCAGTCACTGCCTGTAACAGCACAGCCCATTTCTGGGGTCAGGCATCTTGTTCAAAAGTCATCCTTGTTTTGATTCCCAAACTTTTAGTCACTTTTAGATGACCCACTTTGAAAGTTATTTAACTCATGTTCAATAATCATCAATACAGAGAAACATATCAGGAATTTAAAGAACAAATAACAGAAACATTTCAATAAACTAATAAATAATCCCAAACAATTTAAGCCTTCATAGGCACATCATTGGCACATTTACAGCGTATCTGAATGTGTTGTTAAATTTGGTTGATAGTGAAACTGATTATTTAGAATAAAAAATTAAAAAAAACTCCACTGAATACATATATCAGTATGATGACTGTTATTGTAGGTGCGTTTTATTTTTACCCATTTTACATTGCTATCAATTGCTCTCATACATATACACACATATATCCTGACTTTGGTCCCCAAAATGGAAATGGTTCAACTACATTACGTTCATGTTGTGCCTGCTGTAATAACCTGAAGCCTTTACTTTAGATTATACAGTAGATTCCAACATATTAACCTTTTCTCCCCTCTGTGTTCGGCATAGGGCCCAGTTTAAGATGAGGGGAGATTCTACCTGGCCTTTACAACTCTGTGTCACTGGTGGATTAGATACACATACATATCCCGGTACCTCTGAGCTGCGAAAGCTTGCAGAAACTCACCCTCTGAGCTTCCTATCCTAAAGGTGAGAGACCTGTATACTGCACAGAGCCGCTTCGCAGCATCAGCTTTGGCACTTTGCAGTTTCCAAACTGACCAGGCCCAGTGGTATCCTCAAAGGGGCTCCTTATATCAGTCATATTCCATTAAACAGTGGACTACAGGTAGTGTGATAACCATGTTGTATCTCTTACCCTACATTAGAGTACCAGCTTGCTTAAGACACAGTAATAACATGGAAACAAACACTTTTCATTTTTTAGGCTAATTTTGTAAATAAGGGTCCATTTTTTACTGCGCCCTAAAGATTCTAGTTCTGCCTTTGCCGGTGTGATGTATCATTGATCTCCATTTAATAATTAGATTTTTGGTGTTTCCTTTGACACACCAGTTCTATTCTTTTCCATGCTCACTGACCGCAGATAAATGAAATGCGTTTATTGGCTGTATATGAAATGGCACGCTACTATACCGCACACTGCGTACTAGAGTATTATGTACTGCATACTGTATACCACCCCTGTGTGTAGTATGGTAACAAGTTCTGACCTACAGTGTAGTTTACTAATACAGTCACATGACCAGTCACCTCACATGTACCCCAGAGCTCACCTGAAATACATTTAGCCTAGCTGTTAGCTACCCTTGGCTATTTCACTTTTATTAATCTTCAGACCTGTATATTTTATCTTTGAGGCTCATTCTGATGAAATCATACTCCACTACAATCACTACATCCACATTTCTACTTGGGGTGGGCTGTGTTTTGCTCTCCAGTGTTACCTGCCACCATTTTCGTTGGCAGAAGCAGGCTGAGAGCGGGGGAGGCTGCAGTGCATGATGGGATGCAGGACACCATGAAGATATATATATATATATCTATATGTATACTGTATACTAGAAACTCTGACTGGAGCAGAACCCCATCCAGGGATCTCCAGTGCAGTACAGATTTGTAGTTTGGTCACATACTACATACTACATACTACTTACTACTTGTAGGCAGATTTACTACACAAGTGGAATGTTGTAGACAGTCAAATTTGAATACAGCCTTTACGTTAACAGCCCTTCACTAGAGACGTCCAGATACTGACAGGATTTCTGCTGTGTAACTCTTGCTCTGCTCTCTGTTCCAGATTTGTGTTTTCTGTCTGCTTGCTGTGGTAGTCTGTGCAGTTCCCTCCTCCAACCACATGGAGGCGCAGCAAGGTTCTCCTGACAGCAGCAGTGAGGAATGTACTGTGCTTGAGGCTCTGCCTGGCAAAGGAAAAGGACTAATTTGCTCTCAACATAAAGGAAAAGTAGGAGCAGACACTGACACCGTCGCACACATGCTCTTGTAAAGTCTCAGTACTATGTGTTGTGAGGACTCGAGTCATAGTGCCATGTTTGTGAGGACTTCACACACTGGCCTAAATCTAATAATGACCTTCATCTGACCTTGACCAAAAGGTCAGAGCCCACACTGAACCAAACTTTACTGAACACTGAACCACAGAACCAAAACTTTGATATAGATGAAATCCAAAACTGTAAGTGCACAACCTAACTCTCCAGCCTCAACACAAAAGAGAAGTAGGCCGTTAACAATGAAACACGTTTGAATGGTATAAGTATGACCCATGTCCTTATACAATAAATCTTAGTGCTGTATTTGTGCACTAAGATGTGGACTACATGTGAATACAACCTTCACTTGACCTTGACCAAAAGCCATAAGTCAGCCTTCACTTTAACTAAACTGAAGCATAAGCAAATCTGTAACTCTACACCCATTTCCAGGTCCTATGTTAGCCAAAAGAGGGACAAATGATTTTGTATGTTTTAATTTTAAAGTCTGGCCCATGTAATTCAAACAGAACGTTGTAGAATGAAATAGACTCCATCAGCAAAAGCCTTTAGAAAGAACAGTTTCCTAAAATATGAAAGAAAATCATAAAATCCCATAAAAACACTTGAAATGATCCGAATATAAGAAACAGGTCCAATATAAGAGTCGCGAGAAAAGCCTCAGACATCCGGCATAGCCTTTTATCCATTTCATGCAACTTTTTGTGAGTAAGCTCAAGACCTTTACAGCTTCAGACGTCTGGTTCCTATAACCACCACTCCTGAATATCTGCCTGGTTTCTCTAGAATGGAGCATTTCATACCAAACCGCTCTGAATCACTGCGTTTACATTCAGACCCTGTAATCATCAATGTATCAATCAATCATCATCAATCATTTTTATGCTCATCTACGTTTTATGATTACAGCAGCAGTTTTGTGAAAAAGCATTTCCTTATAGGGGACAATATCCCGACAATGGCGAAACTAATCCCTTGGGCACCGCATGCCGTAAAGAGCTAAACACACACACACACACACACACACACACACACACACACACACACACACACACACACACACACACACACACACACACACACACACACACACAAACACACACACACACAATCAGAACAAAACACAGATGGGTGAAGTGTCTTTCAGACTACCTCTCCCATGCGTATCATCTTTCTGTCCTAGAAAAACAAATTAGACAAAGTGTGCCCAGAACTCAGCTGGCCTCTATTCATTGCCCCTGAATGTATGAGAACATATTGAGACCTTCTCTGACATATTGTACACACATGGCTATGACACATATGTATCTTATGAAGCACGTACATTTTAAAATTAAGGTAATACATTCAAATAGTAAGTCAAAGCTGCACTTCCACTCTTTTCAATATATATATATATATATATATATATATATATATACACATATACACACATATATATTAAATGGCATCACCTCAGTGGGTTCATACAGTGCAGATATGTGTGTGATTAATACATGGGGCTACACAGACTTGCGTATAGTAATATAAACCTCTGTATTGTGTTCTCGGTTCTATTTCTAGGTTCCTACATTGTATTGTTTGCTGTGTGAGAGTGCCGTGTGTGAGGATTGTATCGTGGAGCAGCATGTGGGCCACCCCACTGATTCACTGACGAAAATTGTGGACCAGCATCGCGTGGCTTTGCAGGAAAGACTGGATGCAGCTAAGAACAGGTCTGATGACAGATCCAGTTCATTAATGGCATTTTGAATCTATTATGTATTTAAAATTAAATGTCACATTTAACATACATTGTTTATATAATCATAATATTTTCAAATACTTAATAGCAGGACATGTGTTTCGGTAATGACAATCCTTAATGGTACAGCCTCACACAGCCTGACACATTTACTTTACATTTTTACTATGTAAGAGATGTACAGTATATGTACATATCTGAAAGTGAAAATAATTCACCCCAAAGAAAAAAAAAAAAAAAAAAAATACTATAAATATAACATAAACCATTACTGCAGATTTTCTTATTGGGTCAAGTCAGCAAATGAGCAGTTTTAGTGAAAAGAAGGAAGTTTTAGATTTTTAGAAAATCAGTAAACTATGTTTATTGGCCAGGGGTCTCAAACGTCTGGTGTATAGTACAGTAGAGAAATTGGTTAGTTGATTTATCGACTGAACTGATTTACTACCAATACATGAACAGGCTGCCCCAGATTAGAGACACGGCACAGGCGCTGAGGGACATCCTGCAGCAGCTGAGTTCTCAGAAGAACTCGATAGAGGAGGATATCCACTCTTCCTTTAGTGAACTACACAAGACCGTGGACACACGGAAGAGTGTCCTGCTCATGGAGTTAGAGGTCACGTATGGATTGAAGCAGAAGGTCTGAACTTTTTTGTTCATTTATCATTGGTTTTGCGAGGGCTATTTGAAAAATATAACATATACAGTGATGTGAAAAAGTATTTGCACCTCCATCTGTGAATAATAGTTCTCATTAAGGTTCGCTGGAGTCCCAAAGCCTTAGAAATGGATTTGTGACCTTTTCCAGACTGATAGAGGTCAATGACTGTTTCTCATCTGTTCTTGAATTTTCTTCAGATTGGGGCATAATGTGTTGCTTTAGCCTACTAGCTATCTTTTAGCCTACTTCATGCTGTCAGACATGAAGTATCTATTTAGGTGATTTCCTGTTTCTGGCTGGCAGTAATCAGGTTTGGGTGTGGCTAGCTTTCCAAATAATGTGTTTAATTACAGTTAATTCAAGAGGGGGGCATTTCAGTGTGTCAAAACTGGAATACTGAATACTTTTTCACAGCATTGTGAGTATAAATATATATGGGGTTCTGTATATGTATATATGTGGCATGCTTGAACATAATGAACTCAGTATTCTTTTTCTGCATTTACTTTGTTTTTAGGTGCTACAGGCCCAATTAGATACTCTGCTGAAAGAGGAGGCAGCCATCACCAGCAGCTGCAGTGTGACAGGAGAGGCCCTGGATGGGGCTAGTGAGGCTGCTGTTTTGCAGGCCCATAAAGACTTTGGTAAGCCACTGAGTGAGCTGGCCTGTCAGGGCCTTCCCCTTCAACCTGAGGAGAATGACCAGCTGGAGCTCGTGATGGAAGTTGAAGGTCTCCGTAAGTCCATCCACAACCTGGGTGCCATAATCACCACTAATGCAGTGGCCAGCCAGACTGAGGCTTGTGGCGGTGGCTTGGAGCAATGTGTGGTGGGCCAACCCACGTCCGTCATCATAACTACAAGGGACAAGTCAGGGGGCCTGTGCAAGACAGGCAATGCTGTCCTCTCTGCCGAAATCTACACGCCGGACGGTAGTGTCACAGACGGAGAGATCCTGGACCACAAGAATGGAACCTACGAGTTCTTGTACACATTGCACAAGGAGGGTGACTTCAGGTTGGCGCTGAGACTGTACGACCAGCACATCAAAGGAAGCCCGTTCAGATTAAAGGTGACCAATTCTCCTGATGACTCTCCCCCGACCACCTCAGGAGCCAATGCTGCCTCCACAGGTTCAAGCGATGGAGGAGCGAGAAGACGCAGTGCCAAGTCCCCAGGTAGCAGGAGTCGGCAAAAAGGGGTGCGGAGAGGAGGAAGCTTGTTCAGCACCCCAAAGAAGAAAGTCAATCCCATTGAGGATGACCTCATCTTTAGAATCGGTAAGGGCAAGCACTAGAAGTTTCGACTTCTTGTATGGCACTACACTTGATTAATGATGTCATAGTAATTCCTGAAATGTTTCCTTCTAGCTTTCTAGGAAATCTTTGGTATGCAGTTTTAAATGCATTCAGCTTCATTAGTAAGGTCAGGTACTAATGTTGGATGACCAGTCTCCACACACACTCCACGCCAGCAGAGGGCGCAGTTCCGCTGCTACACAGCCCAGTGCCGGGGGGCTTAATACCCCTCTAGTATGTAATTGGCATTGGGCATTATGACCAAAGGCTCATGAGCAACAATGTTTACAATGGTTTAAAGGAAATGTTTGCACAATGGGAGCACCTTAAAATAACGGAACTCACTATTTAAAGGGGCTGTCTGAATATTTCTGGCCATATAGGGTATCGTGACATAAGTTTTTTAAGGTTGACTGTACTAGTCTAACAACCTGGTCAATGCTAAATGTGCAGTTGGTGAATAAAGGCTATAAAACTGTTATCTTTAGTATATTTAATATTCCGTATAACACATATAATATATAAAATATAAACACATATAACGCATATAATACAGAGTAATATTGTGCACAAAAATAACAGTTTATGCACAGGGCCTTATATAAGCTGTTTTGTTCATTTAGCAATTAGCTCTTTCCATTGTGCATCTTGTTTTTCCAAGTAATGTAATATTATTTGTTTCTCCAACTTATTGGTTAAACTGCTTACAATGCAAACCTTTTTTTATATTAGATGATGAACAGTGGTGTCCTAAGTCTTAGACATCGAAAATCTAGGAATTTTTGTTTTTACTTAAATCCAGGAATTTTAACAGATAGGTTTAAAATTTAAAACCACAAATTTGTAAATTTGTTTACAAAATTTAAAAACACAAGGCAGCCAATGAGAACAGTGAGAATTTGCCAATGTATTACCGATATAGGACATATACAATATACCGTATAATATATTGCAGAAGAATAGAAAAGAATGCATAACACAAACTACTCACTACTGTGTTCAGACTTTGGGAATCTCGCTGTAGTCTGTGTTGTAGTGATTCTTTGTGATCTGTTTCTACCACAGGAACAAAAGGACGAAATAAAGGAGAGTTCATCAACCTGCAAGGGGTAGCAGCCTCATCAGAAAGCATCCTGATTGCAGACAGTAATAATCAGTGTGTGCAGGTGATTAGAACTTATTTCTTTTCCCATGATGCTTTAGGTTTTGAAGAAATACTGATATCTTGTACTAAACGTTCTTACTATCTCGTCACCATAATGTTTAAAGCAACAACAAGGTTGGTGTAAAGTGTAAGAGCACATCCCACCCCAACCTAGCAGACGATGGCTTAACCTCATTTCATCATCCATTTTACCCTTTTATTTTTTTAAAGGTATGAATTGTTGAACACTCCTTCCATAAGTTACAGAGTAAGTCACTATTCATTAAAGTACTGTGTGTATAGAAAGTCTACCCCACCCCTCCAAACATTTACCTCATGTTTCCTTCATACCTGAAATCTGAGAGCGTCTCAAGTGTCCTACCCTCCTCACTTTAGTTGACTCTGAGTGCACAGACGGCTAGAAGTTCTGAATTGCTTAGGAATGGCTTTTGGAAGTGATTCCTTTGTTTCCCAATCCTTGATTACTGAAGAACAAATACATCTGGGTTTCTAGATATTCTCAAACCAGGGAGAGTTTCAGAGCCGATTCGGTGTACGTGGACGGTCTCCAGGACAGCTGCAGCGGCCCACCGGTGTGGCTGTGCATCCAAATGGCGACATCATCATTGCTGACTATGACAATAAGTGGGTTAGCATCTTCACCAGTGATGGCAAATACAAGGTAGGTGGCTTATTACAGTGCTGTTAGCAAGCTTGTCTTACTGGGTCACTATACTGTGCCTCTACTCTGTCCACCATGTCACTGCTGTGCTGACAATTTCCACCACCCAAGTAGTAGCTGGTCAGTAGTGATCCTAAGGGGGTCCCTTTGCATTAATGAATATATAGGAGGGGGGTGATGAACTGTGCACAGCAAAGGGGCTAGTCAGTAACTGTAAACCCAGAAACATAGAACAGTTGCACAAATAGTTGCACCCTGAAGGAATCAACCGGCAGGAATGAAACTTGGTGGGTAGGTTTGACATTGTGAGACATGCAAGTTTCACCCTCCACCGTGCATGTGACATAAGCAAGGATGGGCCTCATCTCTGTAGCTGACTGTACCAACAGCCAAGCTTGCAGACATTCAATGAGCAGTGATCCCTTTTATTAGCCATCCTCTTAGTGCCAGCACCATTAGTACACAGCTACACAATGCAGGACTACATGTACGTGGACCGTTATGACGGTGGCCTTTAACTCCACATGGAGTCATGGAGTGACTCAAAAAGGCAGCGGGTCATCTTCAGTGATAAGTCCCGCTTGGGGACGACCAGCAAATCTGTTTGTGGAGGCACCATGTCAGTGCCAAGATGAACAATTTGTTGTCACGTGTCACACGTCCAGAAGGCCTGGTGTCACTCCAACTCTACCTCTACCGCACCATCTGCAGGAACTCTGTGGGAATATTCTAGCTGCATGGAATGGATTATCACAGGACACCATTAGGAACCTCTACAACTCCATGCTAAAACGTCTGGCATGATGCGCAGCAAACATGGTGGCCTATCACCATACCGAGAGACAGTACTTCTGTAGCTTAATAAATATTGTCCACGGTCTAAATTGATCAGGTATTGTTTCTGGTAGCCTTTATCTTCCTTCTGAATGGCACTGCAGTCAAACTGTTTTGACGAACTGAGTTAGCTTTTAGAACATTCCCTTAGATATCTGGTACCTAATCACTCGAATGCACAGCACACCACTCTGAACAACTATTTATAGCTCTTGCTATGTAAGTGTACAACTGTGTACAATAATACGGCATTTAATAACTAATTTTTTTGTTTCTAGAAAATTTTTGGTCAAAAATTGTCAGGATACACCGTTTTTTTGGCCACAGTATTAATATAGCTTTTTAAGTATACAGCAGCTGATGGTAACATGTGGTTGGTGTAGCTCAGCGGATAACACCACTGCCCGCCAGGGAGCCACCACCACATGTGGGAGAGTGGGGTCCAAAATCCCGGTCTGGGTGACTACGCTGTGCTACACCAATAAGAGTCCTTGGGCAAGACTCCTAACACCACACTGGCCAACCTGTAATATGATTAACCTTGTAAGTCGCTCTGGATAAGAGCTTCAGCTAAATGCCATAAATGTAAATGCAACATTGTGTACCAAGTAGAACAGCTGCCTTATAAGTGAGATACATTGTACAACAGCAGTAATAGGTGGTTTAGTATGTTTTCTTGAGGGTGTAGATGACTGTATACAGCTCTGAAGGTGGGCGGTATATTGCTTTTGAGACCAACAACAATGTAACTACTGTATATATAACTATAGAAAGACGTTTTTGAACATTCTTTTACTCCGTAGGCTAAGCTGGGATCCGGAAGGCTGATGGGTCCGAAGGGCGTGTCTGTGGATCAGAATGGTCACGTAATTGTAGTGGACAACAAAGCCTGCATGGTGTTCATCTTCCAGCCCAGTGGGAAACTAGTAACAAAGTTCGGCAGCAGAGGCAATGGTGACAGGCAGTTTGCAGGTACAGTGAGGTCCACAGAAATAAGCCAGGCTTAAGAAAGGCCCAACACTACTTTACGCTTGGCCACAGATTCAGCAGATGCTGTGTTATTGTCTTTACAGGTCCCCACTTTGCAGCGGTCAACAATAATAATGAAATAATTGTCACAGACTTTCATAATCACTCAGTTAAGGTAAGCTGAAATACTGTCTTTATTCTCTGCTCAGTTTTCATAACTGGCCATGCTGGAGGCTGGACTGTATGAGATCTTACTAACTCTGTATGGCCTCCTGATGTGCCCTCTGATTTCTTGATTGGTCAGCTATGTCTTTTTCTCCAGGTGTTCAGCGCCGAAGGTGAGTTCCTGCTGAAGTTTGGTTCTAATGGTGAAGGGAACGGACAGTTCAATGCTCCTACAGGCGTTGCGGTGGATGTTAATGGAAACATCATTGTGGCGGACTGGGGAAATAGCCGCATACAGGTACGACTCTTGAGGGATCCCAACTAAATTAAAATGAGGAATGTTAATCAACGTGACACTTGAGTAAACAAATGAATTTACAGCACATGAGAGCCTACTTACACCTGCATCCCATATATCTCATATCCCATATATCTCAGTGACGTGATAACACACTGTTCATAGTCCATTTCAGCTTCCAGATAGATATTATAAGATATCTTTACTTTCTCATGTTGTATTTAGATATCCTTATACAGACATGGGCTTGCAGTTTTGCACACTACAAAAAAAAAAAAAACAGATCATATTTTTAACAGGCAGTTACACAGAATCCTCAACAACTGAAAATATTTTTTACTTTTTTCAATATTTAACATTTCCACCCTTCTCCTATCATTGCTATCCTTGCGATCCTGAGAACTAACTTAGTTTGAATTGTAGATTTCTTTAATCATCTATTTCCGTTTCTACGTATAGGACATCCTTGACAACTACACATCCTTTCAGATCCAGATAGTGTGGTCACCTTACAGTTAAAATGAGGACAGTAACACCTGGAAGCCCTTAGCGGCTTTTAATTATCACTCATAGATGAAAGTATTGTTTATCTGATGGGGACGGTTTTGCTGGTCTACCAGGTGTTGCACAATTTACTCCAGTTTGGGAAACTCGTGGGTTTTTCTCTCCTATGGATTATGGAAAATTAAGTCAACGATAGTTAAAACTCGATCCGGATTTTATACCCCTTATGCTGTAGGGGGCTACAGGAGCTGTTGTATGCAGCTGTTTAATCAGTTGTGATTATGATTAATTTTTACCTAACATTATAGTTCCATTTATGGCTTAAAGAAAACAGATCCATTAAAAAATGGACTCAACTACGTCTCCAATGTGTCTCATACAATAAGATAGCAAAGATGAGTGACTTTCACAATTAGACGGCTTTCCGATCAGCCAAATTAGCCATGAAATGTAACTAGGCTCCATTCCTGAACTCAGATCCTATAGGAAATATCTTCGCTGATCATGTGATTGACTGATAATTTGACGCTTGGTTTTTTTTTTTTGTTTGTTTAAAACTGTACAGATTTTTGATTCTCATTCAAGTCTGTCTTGTCAGGTATTTGATGGCAGTGGCTCCTTCCTCTCCTACATCAACACAGCGGCAGATCCACTTTACGGGCCGCAAGGTCTCGCCCTGACGTCAGATGGTCATGTTGTGGTGGCCGACTCTGGGAACCATTGCTTCAAAGTGTACCGTTACCTTCAGTGATCCAGGAGGCGAGCTACTGTAACAGACCGATGCTTCGTGGACAATACAAACATGCCATGCGAGCGCTTGCACTTAATTTGCTGGTATCTCCATCCTTTCCCCCCATGTTAACTGCTTCCTCCTTGCTGGAATGGGGTCCCCGTGGCTTGGATACACTACCTTTTCATTGTTATGACTCCTGTCTGCTGAATATGTAGGAGGGCTTAATTCAGAGCCTCTGGATGCCTTCACCAAATACCCCGCTGCATTGTGGTTGAGTTTTGCGCAAGACTATGGAAGCATATAGACGCATACGGTACGCTGGTGAGTTGCGCATGTTCTGCCGTCGGAATTTTCCTCTATACTTATGATCAACGTAAACACAGCTTTCAGTGGCAAACACAGACTCTTCTGACACTTTCCAGCCTCATCGCTCTCAAACAGCAGTTAGCTCAAAGCCACATGCTTAGACAGCATCTGAATACTTAGGTTCTCCAGCTATTCCATCAGTTCAGCAACGTGTACAAGCCGCCCAAGGTTACTTCATGCTGTCAGTTAAGCATAAAACTGGTGATGGTGTCCTTCAGTGATTTCTGTACACTAGTTCTGTCCACATTCCACCTCCAGACTGTTCCTAATCCTGATTACAGACTCTTGGTAAAGCAGTTAGTGCAACAAGTGAGGCATCACATGCAAAACTTTGTAGACCTTGGACGTGAACATTAAATTGGTTCATGTTTAAAACACTTTGAACGTGTACGAGCCTAAATGTTGACCCATGCTACACTGTTAGGACTATGCTAGCTCTTTAATCAACAAATATTAGGCCTCTATTTTTATTTAAAGACTATTTAAAAAAAAGGGAAAAAACTCTATATTTATGTATTTATCTTGAATAATGTTTCAAAGTAAAGTGGAGGAAAAAAGTTAAGTGGTCAGTTTTCACTAGTTTGGTTTCCTGCAGTATGTCCGTTAACTTTTCTTTCCATTTTGGCCAGTAGGTAATATACTAAAGCTCCTCCGTTTAATGTCAGGTTTGATATTGCTAGGCCATTCGATGTTCGATGAAACATTCTGGTGTATGTGGTAGATTTTCTTAGAGGCATGTTTTACACACTAGTAACGCTAGAATAATAGAGACAGGTTCATTCACTCATGATGCATTTCAATGGCAATAGTATTCCCATGACTGTTTCAAGATATCATACCGGTCGTTCCATTTTTACTTTCAGGATTGAATATCATGTTGCTTTCGGATTTTCTTCAAGTTGATTGTTTACTATTGTAAAGATTGTGTCATTTGCACTGAAGAAATTGAATTGAATGTTCTGCTAATTGGTTGTTGACTGGTTATGTTGATTAAGATGTCACACTTGAATGTTAATGTTCTGTACAAAACCGCCTTAACATTTTTTTGGTTTATTGATGCAAATGTCATACACTAAATTACTCATTCGATTTTTCTTGTTGAAGTATGCTTGTTTACAGTTTCAAGTCAACCAAATGCCTGCTTGGATTTCTAATGTTGGTATCACCTTATCAATAACTAATATCATCATGATGCCGAATAACATTAAAATATTGACTGCGGAGAAGGGTGTGGGTCTTTTACTAAGAAAAACAAAATAGTCCAATACGAGATCTAAGGGACGAGGCATGGGCCAAAGGCTTTGAATACTCAGATCATGAGAAAAGAGTGCAAGGTCATTTGTTAATTAGGATTCCTGATTCATAAACCAGCTTAGTTAGCCTCCATGCTCCTCCAAAGTGAGAGCAATGTAGTCTTTTGTTTGGGTCAGAGTTTCTTGTGTGTTTAGTCCAGGCCCAGAGCACTGGCTTTCAAAGCATACCTGAAGTGAATACAGATTTTGGACTTTGAACTCACTTTGACTTCTAAACTCCATTTGCTTTAACTGACTCTCGACAATAAAACAAATGACAGAACATTGTATGTATGGACCGTTTACCAATGTGTCAGTAGTGACAATTGTAACTAATTCTGAGCATAGCTTAAAAACTATTTATTATTATAGAATTTTAGAGTGTATTTTGAGCCTATTTGGCACAACGGTCCATACATACACTACATTGCCAAAAGTATTCACTCATCCATCCAAATCACTGGATCACTTCACGGCCACAGGTGTATAAAACCAAGCACCTAGGCATGCAGACTGCTTCTACAGACATTATTGAAGAATAGGTCGCTCTCAGGAGCTCAATGAACTCCAGCGTGGTACTGTGATAGGATGCTACCTGTGCAACAGTCGTGAAATTTCCTCACTACTAAATATTCCACAGTCCTCTGTAGTGACAAATCACGCGTCTCAGTCTGGGTTTGTCGGTTGTGCCAAGTTTGGTGAAGGGAGGATTGTGGTCTAGGGTTGTTTTTCCAGGAGGTGGGCTTGGCCCCTTAGTTCCAGACCAAATGATTTTGGACAATATCATGCTCCCAACTTTATGGGAATTGTTTGGGGACGGCCCCTTCTATAAAGACATGGATGAGGGAGTTTGGTGTGGAAGACCTTGACTGGCCTGCACAGTCCCCCGACCTTGACCCAACAGAACACCTTTGGGATGAATTAGAGTGGAGACTGAGAGCCAGGCCTTCTCGTCCAACATCAGTGTCTGACCTCACAAATGCGCTTTTGGAAGAACGGTCAGAGATTCCCGTAAACACATTCCCAAACCCAGTGGAAAGCCTTCCCAGAAGACTTGAAGCTGTTATAACTGCAAAGGGTGGCCTGGACAGCACAATAAACCCTATAGATAAGAATGGGATGTTAAATAAGACTGTTGGCAAAATTGTGTGGATGGTTTAGTCTAGACGAGTCAGTCTTAACTACTGCTAATTTGAAACTGTAAAAATGATACAAATATAGAGGGAATAAATTCTTTACACAAACTAGAAAGTACCCTTTCACCTCTCCTGTAAACTGTGGACATTTTTCAGCAGTAATTAGTCTTGTTTATTTGGCTTCTGACTTCAAAAAAGATGACACCTTTCTCAGGTAAATATCAACTATTAATCAGCCTATGGAATATCAACTACACCACCTAATATGGATTTGTAATCTGGGTTTAAAGTAGTACAGTAAAAGCAAGAGGCCGAGTGGCGGTGGGGCTTACAAATATCAAATTAGACAGGTTTGCAAACAGCACATGTTGAGAATACACAACCGTAATCCTTTCAAATACTGACAACATCTCGTTCTACTTAATATTTCCAAGAACATAAATGTGGCATTAATACACAGCATACAAATACAAGTTTGTTTCTTTATTGACATAATTTTGGATTTAAATAACAGTACCAGGCAGACAAGCCCCTGAAAACAAAGATAAATAAGCAGAAACAACATTGCACAAACACATTAATGCCAAGTTCGGTAAAGTTCATGTATTTTAAAACACTGACATAAACAGAGAAATAAACATATGGCACTTTTTTGGAGCAAACATAAAAGGGTTTTAACAATTCGAGTATCCCTTCAACAGCTGAGATAATGAGCTGCAGATATCTATAACTTAAAGTGCAAAACCATAACTGTAAACATATACATTCTTTCCCATTACTTGAACACGAGCCACCTCTTTTTACACAATTATCCAATCACTATTAGCTAACATTAGCAACAGCCAAGCAAAGCCGTCTGGAATTGTGCACATCTAGTAGCCTGTTTTCACAGATCAGTCAGTGTCAGTTCCCTACAGACGGTCACTTCCTCTCTCAAACAGTGAATTCATGCTAAATAACCATTCTTCCATTGTAAAACCTCCAACACAAACTCCTACACTCCCCTTTGCTCACACCCTTCCACAAATATCAGTCCTTCTCTGTAGACCTTGTACACAGTGTTTAAAGTGTGTGTGGCTTGTCTTGTGGCAGACGAGACTCAATGGTTCAAAAATAACAGCAAACACAGAAAACACTTCATCGAACAGCCGAAACGCGTTCTGTACTTTATATTCACTTCTATTTATTATATTCATAAATATTAATTATATTTATTATTACTTCACTTTTTATATTCATAACTGACAATTTAGTCTCACAAGACCAGGCGTGACTTCCTTCAATACCTCCTCCAGCCCTCCAGGAAGTCCACCATCTTTAAGTTGTTTAAATGTGAATAAAGTAATCAAAGATAGAGGAGTGTTGCTAGCATATGATTATAGCTAACGGGGTGGCCCTGTGGCAGCGCATACGTTACCAAGGTAAGTAAATAAATTAGTTATAATTTATAAATTAATATAATAGACATATATTAGGGGTTCCCAATCCTGGGCCTGGAGATCTACCACAACTGAACTACGTAATGAAGGCTTGCACTCTATAGGGTGGCATACCTCCAGGATTGGGACTGGGCACTCCTGTAACTGTCCGATTGACTGAGCCCAGTAAAAAGTGAAAAGTGATGGCAGACATCTCATTTGGTAAAGACTCTACCTGTGCATCTTTGTTTCCTGTGCTTGTATCACTTCCTGGAAATAATGCAGGTAGGGGAAATGTGGCTACGTAATTAAAGATCTGAGATAACCCTAACCCAGGTCTGGAGACAACTTGTTCAAATTTAATATTGGAAAGCAAGAGGCCAACAAATCATGCTATACAACCGAACCAGACAGTTCACAAGGAGGATTTTCAATGACAGCTTTCCGTTCATTGTTATTAATGAGTTTGCCAAAAGGCCCAGAGAAACGGGTGTTGCGCACCACTAACCGATACAGCCTGGTAAGCAGTTTACTTCAGTGTAGTGTTGTGTATTTTTGGTTGATAGCTGTGGCATTTTCTACCGTTGCTAATTTTCCAATGTGCTTATTAGGAAAAACAACCTTGTTTTTTTTCTGAAAATCAAGCACAGTAAGTGCTAGCATCCCTAGCCTATCTATGTAGTGTTAAGTGTGGTTGAGCTTCCTAACCCGTAATGCCGCACATAAAGATCTTTAAAGTTCTTTATTTGTCTGGAGTGTTTAAGTAGATATTAACCTAGAGCACATGGCGCTAGCTCTGAACGAGTACAATCTGTTCTGGCTCTAGCTCTGGTTTCCGTCTAAATCCAGGAACTTTTTCGGTTTCGGGTGACGAACATCCGATCCATTTGGTGCATCCCTACTTTGAAACGCCATAATATGCATTTGAGCCAAGTCCACTCACAGTGCTGCTTTCTTACACAACCTGAATGAAACGGCACATGAGACCAAAAGGCTCATACTCAAAACCTACTAAGCAATGACAGATGCTTAAACAGTGGTTATCATCAGAAATCAACTAGAGATGAACTATTATGTAATGACACTAAGGGTTACGCTCACACAGGGATGATCTGACTCTGTGGCACAAATCTGATAGCAGTGAGGTCAGAAAGTAAAAAAAAAAAAAAAAGCTACAGTAAACAGCTTTGAGGTGCAAGAGATATGTCTTCATACGAGTCACTGTAACTCCCCACAACTTTTTCAGTGCTGACAACAGGTCAGGCTATTGAGGTGGCTGCCGTTATGTTTATCAAATAAACTATAATGTACAAAAGCTGTGGTCTATCCTAGCTCCAACATCTCAAAGAAATACTCCTACAGCAAATACATGAACTTTAATACAGATTCCAACTTCACTCAAGGCCGAGTGAAAAGTTTATCCCATGCACGACACCAATTATGATAGGCTGCCAGGCAACGAGGTACCTCAGCCAATCCAAAAGCTGTCCATACAAAACATGGGTTCTCTCCCAGCTGGAACTCAGAACTAAGGAAACAGAACCTAGGAAACAATTATGGATCAAAATACAGTCACTCGTTAAAATCTACATAGCCACAGTCAACAGTGCCTATTCAGTGAGCCTTATTCGCTTAAGGTTGACAGACAACCAAGCACACACTAGCTTTGGGCTTAATACCTGTCTCGGGGTCCAAACAGATCTCTAGGACTGAACTCCTTTTGTAACTGACATTATGCCAAACTGTTTACTCTACTCTATGGGGAAAATGATATTTTCCAATATGGTTTCTGAACATTTTCACAGGATTTTTGTCTAAATGTTTGCCTTGTGTGGTCCTACGTCTATTCTATTTTTGAAGAATTCAGGATTCAAGATTTTACAAGGGTTGTCATGATCTATTTAAAGCCCAAGAACTTTTTGTATTATTAATAAACTAAATATAAGCAAAACCATAATTTATTAATTAAGGGTGTTACAAATTACGAATTATGAATGTTTATAAAGACCCTTGATTTCAATGTGAAGCTGACAAAAGACAAAACGAGCCTTTCAAACTTGTTAAATACACACAGTGCAAAACAGGGTCTAGAGAATTACATTCATTTTTGCCACAGACTAAACAGTTTCCATAGTTTGTCTGGACACTACAAGATCTACAGCAAAATCTTAAGGGTAATATTAGACTGTAATCCTAAAAGATCATAAACATCATAAACTAAAGAAAACCCAGGCAGCTCATTAGGAGAAAGATTTAAATTCAAAGGATACGGGTTGTTCATCATTCTTTTGAGGTCGACCTTCTCGTTGCAGTATGGACAAGTCTGCTTCTTTCCCACAATGCACCAGCCACGAATACAGAATTCATGAAATCTGTTGACCGACGGGAAATGACAGTTAAGATGCAGAGTCTATAAATTCAAAGTTCTGTAACCAGGCAATCACTGAAAATGTTGAATGCCAGCAAAAAAAGGTGTTACCAGAGGAACTGTTGTTAATTGGTAATATGTAAACAGATAACGAAGGAACTGATTTAATAAATAAGGATCTCATTGATAAACAGACCAGTTGTCAGTTTGTATAATGATAACAGGGTGTTGAAAAAATCAATACCATAATGTCATAATATTTTAGGTTTTGAAAAAGGAGGAAAATTAATCAGTAATTATTACTTCATTATTTTGATATGAAGCCCATTGCTAATAACAAATGGGATATTAAAATGGCCACAAGGAGGCATAGTTGGATTTATCAGTGTCACTGGATTTATTGGAATGACCAGTAAGATGTGTATAAGTGCTTCCCCTGCACAGAACGAAATTTGATTCTTTATTCAGGTAAGTATTCACATACCACTGTAAATGGATAAATAAAATGTACCACTGTTCTGGATAAATAAAAGTGTTTGTTACAAGAAAACACAAATAAGCAACTTAATACATAATAAACGTTTACTGACATCGCTCAGTCCAACGCTCTCAACCTACTACGGCACTGAAGTAGATCTAAACACAATGGGAGATGGGAGAAAAGAGTACAGCAGGCTTCCATGTGTTCATATTCACTTTACTGCTGGATATGTGCACAGGGAATGCACATACACAGAATGCTGACATGGCTGGGTAGACAGACCAATGAATGAACGATAAGCAGCCAGCTAGGTGAGCTAGCCTAACTCAGCTACATTTCCTATGTTAGCTTTTGTGCGTTGTTAGCTGTCTCAAACAGACAGAGACCTTTGGAACTGTACATGAAGGTTAAGCCTGTGTGGGAAGTACAAGCCTATGCCACTGTAAGCGCTACCCAAGACTGGGACTGCCTAAGTTACAATAAAAGCAGAGTCTTTTGATGAAATGCACCTGTCATTTACCGGACATTGGGATATTATTAATAGAACATTATAATTAGATAAACATAATTGGAAAGCAAACTCAACTTAAGGTTCTCCAGGGCTTTATATCTGTAAGGATCAATCATGTTTTGGATGTTCATTTGTCAAATCCATGATTTTGTTTTGCTAATAAATAAGGAAAGGAGAGATTCAACTGTACGATACCAATGAGTTGGTTGTGTGAGTTGGCTGAGGGAAAACATACATGTGATTGCATGAAAGCTGGTAGGTGTCCTCGATGATACCCTCTTCATCCACGTCGACAAAAGTTTTCTGTCCACATACAGCGCATATGTCATGACTCAGGTTCCGAGATGGCATACCGCCCACGTTATAATACTGCAACAGGCGAAAAAACAAAACAGAAAACATGCTAAGCACTTAAAGCTGTCTATTATTAGCGTTGTTCTCATTCCTGTACATTCAAACCCAATGTACATGTACACTGTGTAAAAAATGAACAAAATGAACACTGTGCTTCAAATCATGCATCATAAACATGTTTTAAAGCATTGTTAAGTTTCTTTGACACTTCTGTCAAGTGTACAAATATGGTGGTATCAGGAAAACAAATGGGCAATGAGTATCAGTAGGTAGGTAGGTAGGTGTACCTGTAGACTTGCATCAGCATAACAAAGTATGATAAATAATAATAATTAGAGTGATTTAACAATTGTAATAAGATTAGACAGTATTTCGTACAGCTTTAAGGGTCTGCAGAATTCAAGACCCTTTTATCATTTGTAAATATCAAAAAGTACAATGCCAGAACTATGAATACGTTTGTATTAGTACATTAGTATATTAGTTTACCCCAATAGTGGATGCCATGTAGTCTGAGCATATTTCAGCAAAGTCTCGTCCCATCACTCCATAGTACAGCCCGTAGAACAGCATGATGACACCCACATCCATGGAGTCTTCTGCTTTGATCCTGCCCAAATTAACATGCTATTTAATTCACGTTGGCCGACAGGAAATCATTTCAGTATCTACATTATAGTGAATCACATTATAATTAAAACTACTTATTCACATGGTGATTAATCTAACCAGTACATTTCTGCATCAGTGAAAACTCCAAAGCTTACACATCAGTGAAATTCACTTTACTGTTTTTTAATATCCACTTAAATGAAAATTTGAGCTCAGTGAGATCAAATACTAAGCAAAAGTCCACATACCTAAAGAAAACATTGAATCCAAACATAGTAAACATGATGGCAAGGTAACCGAGCACACCTACAGCATAGCTCAGCTTGTAAATGAGGAGGAACCACTTATACACCATCCTGTAAAAGAGATACACATTTGCTTAGATTAAGAAACAAATCTACTAAAATACATTAGAATCCATATCTTTATTTACTTACTAAAAAAAAAAAAAAATAATAATAATAATCACATTCACAGCAGGCACTGACACACTGTCAATCGTCACTTGATAGTGTCAATTGTTAGTTGTAACTGTGTTTACCTGGGCGTTCTACCAGAGAGAGGTTTCCGTGTGGCTCTGAATATGACATAGCTGGTAATGACAGAGAACATGCCCCATGTTGACAAAAACCTCCACCAGTAAAGCTTAATGGTGAAGTACAGAGGCACCACCCACATCTGCAGCAGCGTCACCATCTGAAACATAATAGCAAAACACAGTTGATGGATATGTTATTTACTTTGTCACCTTTCCTTGATTTCAACTGAAGAGCTATTTCTGTTTAAAGATACACGACAGTTAAAATAATCTCTTAGTTAATTTACAGTCGTATGCAAGAGTTTAACCTCCCCTGGTCAAACTCCACCTTTTGCACTGGTTAGATGCCCACTGCATTTCATTGGCTCTGTACCTGTATTCTGCACAATGACAAAGCTGAATCTAATCTAATCGTTCCAGGAAGTCTGACGCTATTAGATCTTTCTAATTCAATGGTCTCCTGCCCTCCTGCTTGAGCCTTGTTCCAAACTCTTCCCAAGACCCTGATTAGCTGGATCAGATATTAGAGTTAAGTAAGAGGTGTGGCAGGAAATGTCCTAGTAACTGCTAGCTGTTTCTTTACGAAAGATCAAACCAGTCTGGGACTCACATTGTACGATCTGCAGTGTCTCTGTTTCCACTGAACAAGCACTATTTGAGCAACCACCAGCGTGGCGATGAGGATGAGGACCATCTCGGCGTGCATGGCCTCATGACCTCTGTGCTTGACATGCAGTTTCTCATGCTGCACCCTAGAAGACAAAGCAAACATGAGGTCGCCCATACACAAAAGGTCAAACGAACACGGATTCATTATCACAAAACAACCTTTTACAGTAGTGTAACACTGCTACAGAACAGAACACAATCTACCTGCAGATAAAGACCAATCATCTTAAAGACCTAGTCCCCTGAAAATTCTCATTCATATCAAGTCTTTATACCACAACCATAGTTGACTAGCCACCAATGTCTGGTGGGCTTAGGTACAAGGACTTACAAAGCAATGGGCATCACATATTGATGCTTCTGTGAGCCAGTAATTTAAGTTGAGGTTTAGATGTTTTTGTGAGGTCGCTGCATATACATGAAGTCCTCAACCACCTACTACTCCCACGCTTTACGCTACATTACTCTTATTGCTCCATTGCGCAACTAGAAGCAGACTTTAGATACCAAGCATGCCTTGGCAGATCAACTGCGGGATAACAAACTGTAAACCTGTAGACATGTAGACATTTTGGCCACCCAATCCATTTCAATTTTGGCTAACACTGACTCTGAATAAACACAGTTGATTGACTTTTTAAGACTGGCATGAATCACATAAGAATATATTCAACTGTTCCTTGCTCTTGACCCTGCTTTCTCAGGCTAAGGCTGACCAGGGATTTTGGCATCACATTTCCTTTACAAATGAGTCAAAAAATACTCACTTCCAGTTTTCTCTGTAAGACATTTTCACCAGATCCTCCTGTATGGAAAACACATGACAATAACGGGTAAACAAATCCAGGTTGTGTTGTTATTATGCCTACCTCCAGGTAAGGCTTTGTAAAGTATTCACCACCATCTGATTGAGTGGGAAAGCAGCTAATGGCAGCTAGCAGCCAAAGTAACACCACACTCAGTGCTTGGTTTTAATATGATTAGCTGGCAGGCCACACTTTGATTTACATTGCGCATTACTGAGGCAACCAGCTTACACACTAGACTGCATTGTGGAGAAATTGGTGTATTTCCAATTTAATAAATAAACTAATGTAACCATGGCTGCGTCCGAAACCGTCACTACCGTACTACTCAGCAGGCGAGAATGTGTAGTGTGTCCGAATCCGCAGTAGGAGAATATGTTTATATGAATGAATGGCAGGACTTCTACAGTGGTGGTGTTATCTTATGTCAAATGACATTGACATGATGGTGGAAGTAGTGTGTCCAAAGTTGATGTGGATACTATGTACTCGTGTACTGAAAGAGCCTACTGTCTCACTGGTCGAACAGTGCGCACTGGGTTCAGTCTAGTAGGCCCTGACTAAGTAAGCAATTGCGGACGCAGCCCATGTGGCTTTGCATCTGTACAGTAAACACAATTCGAATTTTCATGCATATTTATGGGGTTTAAATCTACTAATGCTTGGCTTTGTTTTATTTTTTTTACAAGGGAGTTTATTTTATCAGAGGTCAGACCACTAAAATGGAGAATGTAGTAGTAGTAGTAATAATAATAATCCTGGGAAAGTTTAAACTACAAGGATGTTCATTTTATTAAAGAGGTCAGACCACTAAAATAGAGAATGCAATAATAATATTAATAATAATAATCCTGGGGAAGCTTAAAGGCAGTTTAAATTGTAACTGGTTTTATTCTGTAGCTGATAGTATGTGTCCTCATGTGTTATTATGAGGCTATATTTTGCATTACCCATATACTGATATGCAGCTCACTGGAAAAGCCACTTGGCCCACCCATCTCCAGTATGCCAAGCAGAGCAGGCTAGCTAACATGCACTTCAACACCTCACACATCAACAACACAGGCCAAAACAGTGAGTCATGAGATATCAACCGCAGAATAACCCTTCTAAGTAATGTCACAGGAGGTCTGATTCATAAAATCCAAATAAAACATGCTTACGCTGTTATTGCCACGTATGCAGATTTACACTAACACTGACAGTCAGTGCAGCTAGTAATGCTAAGCTAGGCTAGGCTAAGCTAAGCTGGAAACACAGGCAAATGGAGAGCTTGTGGCTCCAAGAACAGAAACGAAGAAAGTATCATGCGTCGAAACGAATAGCGAGTAAATGTGACCGGTCCTTAGCTACTTCTGTTCACGGAGTGGCTCCAGGCTACCTGAGGTTGCAGCCCAGCCATAGTGGATCAGCTGCTAACAGAGCTCATTACAGTCCTTCTTCTATGAAAGGACCGGCGGACTGCACAGAGGTGCACATACTGCCCCCTACCGGGTACCCCGATAGCAGGAATTAGAGAGATCCGGGACATTAGGCTAGGTTCAGGTGCACTGGGCTTATTTTCTTAACACTAGTGTTAACGCTTTCCTTCCTCTCCTGCACTCCAGCCTTATCAAATCAAATATAACTAGTTAATCAGTTGAGCTGTTTAATTCAGAGCACGATTACACATCAACAACACACGCAGCAGTACAGCATTGCTGGGTCAAAAATATATTTAAAAAACAAGCAAACAGAATTAGAAACTATTATTATAGAAGGTGATCATGTTTCATACAGTAACACGTCTGCACACTCCCCCTCGAAATCAGACTTCCTTTCCACACGGCTTCTTTCAAATGTCCTGCTAAACAATTAACATTTTATAGGTTTCCTGCAAGACCGAACAGGAAACTCTGTATTAAATATGAAGGACAAGCTCAAACTAATTCAGCCTGGGTCATTTAGTGCCATTACAAACACTGTTAGAGTTCGGCAGCCCAGCAGTGTTCTTTACATACTACATCCTCCCTTCAGTCTTCAGTCTCCTCTTCAGTCTTCTCTTCAGTCTTCATTCTCCTTATCAGTCTTCTCTTCAGTCTTCAGTCTCTTCTTCAGTCTCTTCTTCAGTCTCCTCTTCAGTCTCCTCTTCAGTCTTCAGTCTCTTCTTCAGTCTCCTTTTCAGTCTCCTCTTCAGTCCTTAGTCTCCTCTTCAGTCCCCTCTTCAGTCTTCTCTTCAGTCTTCAGTCTCCTCCTCAGTCTACTCTTCAGTCTTCAGTCTCCTCCTCAGTCTCCTCGTCAGTCTCCTCCTCAGTCTCCTCTTCAGTCTCCTCCTCAGTCTCCTCCTCAGTCTCCTCTTCAGTCTCCTCCTCAGTCTCCTCTTCAGTCTTCTCTTCAGTCTTCAGTCTCCTCCCCAATCTCCTCTTCAGTCTCCTCTTCAGTTTTCTCTTCAGTCTTCTCTTCAGTCTCCTCTTCAGTCTTCTCTTCAGTCTTCAGTCTCTTCTTCAGTCTCCTCTTCAGTCTCCTCTTCAGTCCTTAGTCTCCTCTTCAGTCCCCTCTTCAGTCTTCTCTTCAGTCTTCAGTCTCCTCCTCAGTCTACTCTTCAGTCTTCAGTCTCCTCCTCAGTCTCCTCGTCAGTCTCCTCCTCAGTCTCCTCTTCAGTCTCCTCCTCAGTCTCCTCTTCAGTCTCCTCCTCAGTCTCCTCTTCAGTCTTCTCTTCAGTCTTCAGTCTTCAGTCTTCAGTCTCCTCCCCAATCTCCTCTTCAGTCTCCTCTTCAGTCTCCTCTTCAGCCTCCTCTTCAGTCTCCTCTTCAGTCTCCTCTTCAGTCTTCAGCATTCAGTCTCCTCCCCAATCTCCTCTTCAGTCTCCTCTTCAGTCTCCTCTTCAGCCTCCTCTTCAGCCTCCTCTTCAGTCCTGCTAGACTGGTTTCATGTCTATGGAAATTAGCAGACCGAATGTTTCTGTGGACTTTTAAATGTACTCGTCTCCAACCCATCATGAGTTACGCCATTACTAAACATATGTGAGCTCATTCTAGAGGCAGCTATCCAAGCCCCAACCATGACACCTGAACTCAGATTATACACCATGATGATCAGCCCGATACTCTACTTCTATCTCTTGTTCATATCTGATGGGGGCAGGTCTGGGCATTGGAAAGAACCTGCTTATGTCCCGAAACATACCACCGCATTTGCTGGGCAGCTAAAATGACGATAACCTTGTCCACACTCACCTATATATAGACCTTGCTGTATTCGACAGCAAAACATTTCAGAACTTTGTTTTTGCTGTAGCACATTAGGTGGGTAACAATGCTACTGCATGGAGGAGTGTATAACAGATGGTTGCTCATACAAATTTCTGGCTGGTTCTCAATGTTCACCTGGAGAGTGGAGACAGTCAATCTGGATACAATGAGAAAAACATCAGCTCTCAGGTATGACTTCTCACAATCTTACCAATCTTATCATTTTGGGTTAAATATTAATATGACTGACAGTGTGACATGCTTATGTAAATGTACTTGTGTAATGCTTGTAGAGTATACGCACAGATCTACTGGGAAATCTCAACACACTCTGTAAGGAAATCTATTGTAACATCAGAGGATGTTAAAAGGTCGTACAATAGATACAATATTCACTTTTGAACCGATGAAAATGAATGTGTACAAGTAATACAAGTTTTTATTTTGTAAAACAAATTCAAATATGTTATACAGTGTAATCACAGCAATGTACAAATACACAGACTTATAAAACTATCTACAAGATTTTTAAAGTCATAACCTTTGGGTTATGTTGTACCAAACATGGATGCATTACTGTAGCACCACTTATACAGTACAGCTGCAACTTTATAATTGGCATGGTCCTTCACAAGCCAATCACAATCATCTGTAAACATTCGTTCCTCTATCAAGTGAAGGTAAAAGTCTTCCAAACAAACCTGAAGTAAAAACACTGGTGGTGGAAAATTAGACGGAAAGAATATGGAAAGAAAAGCTGGCGCTGAGGAGCATGCGATGCCTGACGCACGTGATTCTGATCTAATGGAGGGTGAAGTTGTGAAGCTCAATTCTTTTCTTTCCTTCTGTGCACAGTTAGTTTGATCAGTCATTCAGATTAAACATGACCGAACAGCTCCTTACATTTGTGATTAACAACTTGTGGTGTGCTAAGATACATATTACTGTATCCGTACACATGCCATTCTTTGTACGGCTTAATTAAAGTTAACATAAGGATAAGATGTCCTCAGGATAACATCACTCTGACCAGATCCAGCGTTAGCTTTATCATTAACTCATTACATGGATAAATAATTTCCCTGGTTTGATTAATGTAATAGTAAATAAGTTTCCATGGTGTATTTTTGTTTACTGGCCTGTGTGCATGTTTTGTCAGTTCCCAAAGCCCTGAGCATCTCATAGAGCCTCATAAATTTCTACTATTCAAAGATTTCTTAGTTTGTTAGGACAAGTGTTAGGGATGCTACAAGTCAGCCAGAGCTGAAATTTTGGGAAACATAGGCAACAATAACTAGCGGAGGTGGGACTTTCATCAAATTTTGGAAATGGTCCATTTGAAAGACTCAGTACTGTACATAATGGAGGACAGCCAAAACTGAGCTTTAACCATGAAAGCCTCAACACACTTCAAAAAGAAACTGAAGTTGAAAAAGAATGCAAAGAACTACACAGATGACGAAACGATATATAGTATATCATTAGTAGTAAATCATTAGCAGTAGCCTATATAGTTCATTCACAAACACGTACCTTGATTTACACGTCATGTTATAGAGGCACTTCTGATAACATGCCTGCTACTGCCAAATACTATTTGTGTGGTGGACTTTAACACCATAATAAATCTAGCATGATACTGGCGTTCGTTGGTACAAGCTTATCTGGCAAAGCAGCTCTGCTGAGGTTTATACACATGCTAGTTTATATTCCTTATCGAATATATATCCCTAAGTGTTTACTGCAGTGTGGACAGGTGTGGTGAGCATCTTGGAACGCTTTAACACAAAATGGGATAAGACAACATCCACAGATTAACCTGAAACAGAGAGAGAAAGAGATTATTAGGATGATCATTATGGTTTATTATAGTTCACCCATGAGAAAGTTCAGAAGATCAAATGAAGGTTATAAACATTGAGCTTGCTTCTTTTCATTATATTCATTATAATTCATTATATTAATTCATTATATTATAACTTATTATATTCCATTATATTTATTCATTACATTATTTTCCATTATATTCATTAATTATATTATAATTTACTATATTCCATTATATTCATTCATTATATTATAATTTATTATATTTCATTATATTAATTCGTTACATTATTAATTATTATTTTTCAATATATTAATTCATCACATTTTATTTCATTATATTTATTCATGACATTATATTACATTATATTAATTTATTATATTATATTTCATTATACTTATTTTATCATTATATTATAACAGCACTTTAAAGGTTTTGGATACTTGCTGATCTTAATGAGTAATTAATTACTTTTTCGCAAAACGTTTCCGTTCACACATCTCATGTCCATCACAACATATATAATACCAGCACCTCCTGCACTGTGCTAACGGAGGAGACTGTTCTCTGATCCGAACACAGTAACTCCTGTACTTGACTGGGACTGTGATGTCCTCTTAATGCACAGGTTGTAGGTGCCCTCAAGTTTAAAGCCGCTGTTAGAAAGATCTTACGTTGCCACCTACAGCAGTTATATAATGAAGACGTGTCAGAGCCACACTGAGCCCGAACTCCTGAAGTCCTAGATCTGAAAGTCTGACTCGCCACTGGAACGTTTTGGAGCTACAAGGCTATTGAGAATGTACAGATCACACTCTAATGCACAGTGCAGTATATGTCCCTTCAAATACATCTCAGCAGACCCTCAGAAACCTGCCTCACATACTCAGAGCTATAGGTTTGATTCTTCTGCCTTACCCAAGAAGAGTGAATAGGCAGCACACGCCCCAAGCCGCAGCCCCAGGTTTGTACTCTACGACTGTGGTAACATGGTGATGGCAATACGGGCAACTAATCACAGTAGGTTTGTCAAGCAGTCGACGCCGAACCTCATTCTGTGACAACATGAACACTTGGGGCGGCGCAGGCTCTATTGTCTGTTGTACAATCACTGTAAGAGAGACAGAGACAGAAAAAAATAGGAGAAATAGAAAAACACTTGGCATAAGCTGAAAAAAGCACAACAATATGGAGATATGTGTTTCTAATGAACAAGCAGGAAGGTTTTATGTTTAACAGAATCATGTACCATACTCAAAAGTGTACAATCAAATCCATTATGGCTGAACAGTGTATCTGATATAGAGAATGCAGAATTAAGGCTAGTTTAGGGAGAGCCTAATCTTACATTGACATAAACAGAATTCAGATTCATAGAATACAACTCTACAAAAAAGAAATGATTCATCTGTTTTGGATTAGTAATCAAGTTCTTGATTTTGATTTGATCTTGTTTATTCCTCCGTAGCTTGCACTTGTATGTCTTGTCAACATCTTGTCAAAAACACACATTTTTACATAGTGAGGAAGGACGTAGGTGTATTTATGGTTTCAGGATTCTCTACGCTTGTTCCTGAACTGAACACTTTGAGCTGATCTTGCTCCCCTTTTCACCAACTGGGCTCAAAAATACTATTGAAATGACACAAGATTCTTTTTCCAAAAGTCCTGTATCTTATATCCATATTTATTTCCCTCCAACCTTTTAAAACAAATGTAAACATTTATTATATCAATTATTATTATTACAAGATTCCACATATCCCAAAAGACTACATTCAGACTAACCTAGCTACTGCAGTCTGTGGCCTAGACCTATCCATGTTAAAGCGTTACTATTGGATAGACAGTGCCAAGCTGCTTACTAACTGGCAGTGGAAAGATAAAGGTGAGTCACTGGTTGAAATCACTCGATTGCAGTAGAAATTAATTCAGTTTTAATCCAGTTTTCCCTTTTTAAAGATAAAACTACCTGGCATTTTTTTTAAAACATCTAGGACCTCTTTAAATTAAATAAAAGTGTATTGACTATCAACACCTTTGAAGGCACATTTGCACTGTTCGTACCATGATAAATGAAATTAAATGAATGTACCTGCATAGTTTCTTTTGATAGTGTACAAGCTGATTCTCTCCCCTCCTTTAGACTTCTAGTTTTTTACATTGTCTGTGAGCATGTATCTTAAAGAACTACAGACTGAGGAGCTAAACCGAGTATTGTTTAAGGAAGTATGAATGAGTAATATCTTACATGCATTATCCCTATACTGTAATAGGTCCCATATATCTGAAGGATCTCATACATTTCATAGTTTGTAGGATTTGCCCAGTGATACATGACTACTGCACTAGCTCATCTAACAAAAATACTTCAGGAAAATATCCCTCAGACAATCAGTTTCCAGATTTTGGATGTTCAGACCATATTATTTTCCGTAACAGTGCTTCTAGAGATGTCCCGATAATACATGTTTCATCATACAACAGGCTTCCAAACTGAAATCAGGAAAAAGCTTTTGTACTGCTTGGGAATCCTGACCCAGCAGTATTTGGAATGTTGAACAATTCCCTCTTTCCATTGTTCTATGTCACTTTCCTTCATCATGGCTCCTGGTAATAATATGCTAATTATATTGTGTTTTATTGATACTCCTTCACATCTCTATTAGTGAAATAATACATATGCTGCTCTTGTTACCGTCTTGTCCATGCTCATTTATGCATATAGACATACCTCTCTTGCTGTCTTTTTTTATTCTATTATTTTTTCCTCCTCTTATTATGTTTATTGGTGCAATACCCACCAAGGCTGCTCCTGCAGTCTAGTATGTTACATATTTTATATATACATATATATATATATATGCGTATGTCTTTTCACTTTTATAACCTGTGCTTAATAGCACTTTTGTAGCCCCGCTCTATTTATTCTGATTGATGTCTACACATACTTTATTCATCTATTTATTCTAATAACGTATTTCTTACTATGTGTAATATGTATAGCACTGGGCACTGCAATTTTCTTCGGGATCAGTAGAGGGTTATCCTATCCTATCTCTTATCTCCATGTATTCCTTAATGCTAACATATTTATAAATACTGTATGTGTATTTAAGAAACGGATATCTACCAACCTGGCTGTGTTTGATGGACTGTTGTGATTTCTGTGGGAATGTTGAGAACAGGAAAAGCAGACAAAGCAACTTCAAATGATTCACCCACTGCACAGAAGAATCAGCAGGGTTACATTTACAACCACAGGTGTAGCTTTGAGACCAATCAAATGTTCCAGCATGTACATTCATAGTAGGCCTTTTTAGTTTTTGGCAGTGTTCCAAAAATACAGCTCTGGAAATAAACAAGAGACCACTTCAGTTTCTTCTTAAATCAGCATCAGACTAGCAGGTTCTCTGTGAGAACAACCCAGAAGGTTGGGTTCTAGCTTTACTGGCAGATACAGTAAGCGTCTGGTTCATAAGAACAAGGTCCTGCAGCAAACACACAGGACAACACAGCTACAGACTGGCAGAGGGCCAAACCCACTCTCTACTGACCGTGATGAGACCCACCTCATTCCAATGTCACTTAACTACCGTAAGATGACCTCAAGTGACCTACAGAGAGACTGGCGAGCGGTGGCTGGGGTGAGACGCACAGCGAGCATGGTTCTAAAAACAGGCTTCTGGAGGTCATTAGTGATTTTCTAGATAAACAGATCTAATACAATATCTGATCTGGAGTTTGGGAGACATGTTTCCAGTAGTGTAGAGAATCAAGAAACTGTACAACTAGAGACACTGATCTTTTGGAGGTGGTCTCTTCAATTCTTCCCGAGCTGTATGTGGACAACACTCCTAATTATGAAACATTACAGCTGAACAGGCTGTAGTGACGAGCTCTGTGGCACATCAGAGAATGCCACCTCTACCACAAGCATCAAAACAATCCAAACAATGCCCTATGTCAAGTCTCCAACCTACCTGCTTCTCCATAACTAGGAGGTGGAGTTGAAGGAGTCGCTGGCCCTGTCACATAAGCTGGACACTGACTGGCTTCAGTATATGAGGGGGGTGGGGACGTAGAACGAACTGTGTCTACAGCCATTTACTTCGTAAGACTAGGCAAGAGACAGAAAGAAATTAATTCATGTTCAAAGAGCTAACTAACAGTTTGATGAACCAGACCTAACTTTGACACAACAGTTTCCACATTTCTGGATAATTAAATAATAAAAATTAAGATGTTTAAAGTTGTTTTATGTGAAATTCTTCAATCTAAAAAAAGAAACTAAAAAAAAAATTATCTTTATTAAAGCTACCCTGCAGAAAGCTGATACACTATATTGACAAAAGGTATAAACTCATCCATCCAATTCACTGAATTCAGATTTTCCAATCACTTTCATGGCGACAGGTGTAGAAAACCAAGCACCTACACATGCAGACTGCTTCTACAGACATTGGATCAGAATGGGTCGCCCTCATGAGCTTAGTGAATTCCAGCATGGTACCGTGATAGAATAAAGTCCAGTCGGTCATTGAAATTTCCTCACTGCTAAATGTCCCACAGTCAACTGTCAGTAGGATTATAACAATGCGATGTGATTGGGAACGCCAGCAGCTCGGCCCCAAAGTGGTAGACTATATAAAATGACAGAGTAGGGTCAGTGGATGCTGAGGCACATAGTGCACAGAGTCAATCACTACAGACCTCCGAACTTCATGGGGCCTAAGTAACAGTGTGTATAGAGCTTCATGGAATGGGTTTCCATGACTGAGCAGCTGCATCCAAGCCTTACATCACCAAGCCCAATGGAAAGCGACAAATGCAGTGGTGTAAAGCAGATGGTCACTGGACTCCAGACTCTAGAGCTCTAGAACAGACTCTAGAGACGTTTTCTCTGGTATCACGCTTCTCCAACTGGCCTCACCTCAACCCGATCAAGCCATGCATTCACACCTGACTTCACAAACTAACTCCTGGAAGAATGGTCAGATATTCCCATAAACACATTCCTAAACCTTGTGGAAAGCCTACCCAGAACACTCGAAGCTGTTCAAGCTGCGAATGGTGGACCAACATCATATTAAACCCTATGGATTAAGAATGGGAAGACACTTAAGTTCACAGGTGTGTGACGGCAGGCGAGCGGACACTTTTGGCAGTATAGTGTATGTGCAAAGGCTATAAATACATTTCCTAACAATACGACACATTGTTTTTTTTTGTTTTGTATTTTTGATACCTTTGAGATAAGGCTTTTGTCTGAAGTTTAAAAAATCCATTCATGGCAGGGAGGTACATGGAGGGTGCTGTACAGCAAAATAATAATATAATTTTCATTTTATTATGTTCAACTTTCAAAAACATAAAAAACAGGATCTCTAAAAATGAAAATTAGATTAGAATGAGTGTTTGTTTGGAATGGTTAAAAAAAAAATTGACATTATGGATATATATATATATATATATAAATATCACATCATTAGGTTACAGTCACAACTATTGTGAAGAACTGTGAATTGGCAATGACTGTAATGTTTCATATCAAACTACAATGAAAAAAAAATGTTTTATCGCTCTGGAAGGAATGAACAGAAGACAGGAAACAAAGTAGCAAGATGCTTCAAAAACTATTGTTGTTTAAAGTAGTGGCCATTAAACTCCCGGAGAATTTAGTCCAAGCCAAATCCAAGCTTGTGTTTGATTTGGAAGTTAAACTACCAGAACAACAAACTAAGTAACATAACCATGTGTGTCAGTTCCACATGTTAGAGTTGACGTTACTGTTAGGACATGTGTGGCTGTTTCCACACCAGAACCGGTTCATCTGGGATAATGGTTCTGCATTATCATTATTGTTATAGTTTATTACAAATTTACTGACATCCAATGACTCTCTTATTAATATAACAGCTTCTACTGCAGCTCAGGTGCCTTCTTAATGATGTCTCTATGACGGTAAGCCTTACCACTCTCGCCTCTGTCTGTACTCTTCTTACTCCTCTGCTGTCGTTGCTGTCCTCACCATCTCTCTCACACAGTTTAACAGCCACTCAGAATCTCGCCACTTTGATGCTTTTCAGTATCACGCTTAATGAAGCAGGTGTATCCTGAATGATTCACGAAGACCATCTGTTTACCTGCGAGCTGCCAGCCTGAGTAGTGAAACTCCTTCCTTCTTCATGACATCACAATGTTTCCCTTACCCTACCAGTTTGCTTTTTTCTGTCTCTACATTCCATTGTAATGAATAGGCGTGTGTTCAGGATGTTTGTGTTTGCATGTGTATGTGTGTAAATGTGTGTGTGTGTGTGTGTGTGTGTGTGTGTGTGTGTGTGTGTTTGAAGACAATTCATTCAGCATGAATGTGTGTTGGTGTAACCTATCAGATTGGCTGGTATAGATGCTGGAGAGGAGGGAACTGGTTAGGACCTGTGTCTTGTGCTAAGAGCCGGTTGAGGAATGCTTAGGTAACTCTGACATGGCATAAATACGAATTCATCCGGAAGCTTTCGTGCTGGTTCTTTGTTGTGCAGTGAGCAAGTCACTGAGTCAACAATCAACTAATAAGAGACTATGCAATAATTAATTGCCAATGAATTCTGACTATTAAACATCAGTTGCAGAGTCTAGACTCCACAGAACATTTTGTAGCACTGAATGTTTACACACAGCCATGCTTTGTTCTGCTTTGCACATTAACAAAACCATTAGAATTAAAAAACACCCAGAAATGACAAAACACAATGCATTTATGTACTGAAAGGGGCAGAGTCGGCTCTGCTTTCTAAGTAGGCTGGGGTCCTTCAACGTCTGTAAGAAGCTCCTGCAGATGTTCTATTAGACCTATGTGGTGTCCAGCTGTCTCCCCTATGCTGTGGTGTGCTGGGTGGAAGCGTTAGGAAGAGAGACGAGATGTGACTGGACAGGCTGGTCAGCCGAGCAGGGTCAGTTGTTGGTGTGGAGCTGGACTCGGTGGTAAAGGTGGCGGAGAGAGGGACACTGCACAAACTGCTGTCTATTATGGATAAAGATGGGCACCCACTGCACACCATCATCATGGACAGAAGGAGCAAGTTCAGTGGCAGGCTGCTGTCACAGAGCTGCTCCACAGACAGATTCAGGAGATCCTTTGTCCCGAGAGCCATCAGGCTCTTCAACTCTTCCCAGTGGGGCCGGGAGAGAAAGAGGACACATGAGGACTGAATCTCATGTTAAATCAGAGGTTTATTTATTTGTACTATTACACTTTACTGAATATCCTGTACCTCTAAACTTCTGTACACTCTGGACACTTTACCTAAATACCAATACATGCACATCTACATCTATCTATCTAGCAGATGATCTTATCCAGAGTGATGTACAACAGTGCTTTAATGTTCAGTCAGAGAATGCATTCTAGCTAATTCAAACACAAATATCTAACGAAAAAAGAAAAGTGTACATTGTACAAGCGTAAATTCTGTTGAGTGCATTGACAGATAGGGGGTCACGATAAACTGCGTCTTCCTAGTTAAAAACAGCCGCTAGGTTCTCAGTGGCTTTCGACTGGATATCTTAGTTTTGATGGCAATGACAAATGTAATGTTAACAATGATTATGCAGAGTCCCACGCTTACACAGCCAATGAATAAGAAGAACATGGCAGTGCACAATAAGAAGAAAGAACATTACACATAATAGTAAGTTTCAGCAATGAGTCACATTGACACATGAATGTTTTCATTTATTATTCTTTTATTTATTCTCTCAGTACATGCTATTTATAGCCTTTATGTGCGTCACCCTTTTTCTGAATAAATGTTGAAACTTAAGGATATCCAAGAACAGATTATGAAGAATTAATAATGGATAATAAAAGATTAATATGACATTATTGACATATGACATATGACATAAATTGATAGTGCAAGATAGTTAAACAATGACTACGATAATTACTGACACTTCTCCTCTTTTCTGCCAATAATATATATATATAGTTATCCATAACTATAACCCATATACTGTTTAAGCTGTATATGTTTTCCCTGGATATACTAGATTTTTATCGATGCAGGGTTTCGTTGTTACATAGGTTGGAATCTTTTACTTTACTTCAACAAAAAGAGTTAGCTCAAATTATTTCCTCCTTAAATCCATCTACCTACGTACTCGGCCCAAAAAGAAGTTCTGCTAGAACCAACCAAGCCTCTCCTGTCTATAACAAACTCCTCTCCTTGCCATGGTTACGTTCCAAAAACTCTTAAACTAGCAGTAGTCATATCTTTAATTAAGAAACCCAGTCTCGATCCTTCTGGGCTATCAAACTACTATTTTTAGATCTTTCATAAGGAAATAATAAAGGCACCTGAGTGACATACACCAAAACTTGCAGTCTGGATTTAGGCCTCATCATAGCAGCACTGGTGAAAACTGTAAATGACCTTCTAGTGTCTTCTGACAAAGGAAACATGCCTATCCTTACTGGTTCTTCTTGATCTTGGTGCAGCATTTGACACAATAGACCACTCCATCCTACTAGATAGGCTAGAAAATCTTGTAGGAGTTACAGAAAAAAGCTCTATCCTGGTTCAGATCTTGCTTGAGTGATCACTATCAGTTTGTAAATGTAAACGGCGAATAACCTGCTCACAAAAGCATGGTGTTCCACAGGGCTCTGTCTTAGGACCCATATTATTTACCTTATATATGGTGCCACTGCATGGTATGAAAACAAGGCATACATTTCTACTGCTATGCTGATGACACAGCCAAACCAGATGATACACTGCGGCTTAATACGATGGAGGATATGTAAAATACATAAAAGACTTGATGGCAAGTGCTTCCTTCTCAACAGTTAAAACAATAGTTCTTCTTCTTGGTCTCAAAACTGCCAGAAAAAGCTCTCTGCATTAGCGCTTAATCTTAATTAATTAACTGATCACATTCGACTCTGATCTGGCCTTCGATTGCCTTATTACTAATATTACTAGAGTAATATTAGTAAAACTAAGATATGCACTCTCCCTACATGATGCAAAAAAGGTCGCTCATGCTTTTATTTCTTCAAGGTTGGACTATTGTCATCCCTGCTTTCTTGTTGTTGTTCCAGCAAAAGCCTTAATAAGTTTCAGTTAAGAACACTGCAGCCAGAATTCTTATGACAACTAGAAAATTTGATCATATCTGTAACAGGGAGGTTGAGGAAGGTTGCAAGTGGTTTTATTAGGGTTTGTCCAGGAATCACCATCAGAAGAGGCAGGGGTCAAAACACAGTCAGGCGTTATCAGAGACATATCCATGAAGATAAAATCCAGAAACCAAAGCAAGGTTAAAAACCATGGAAACGACCACAAACGCTACAAGATACATGAATCAAGAACAGCAGGACACAGGACTCAGAACCCTAGCGGGAACACAGAGACTTCGCAACCAGACTGAGCAAACAATGGAGTATAAATGGCAGTCCTAATGAGTCGTAGATCAGCTGCAGGTGTGAGAATGGGTGGAGCCAGGGTGAAGCAGGAAAAGCTGTGCAGTAACACAAAGGCACCAGAGAGGGAGGTATGTGACAATATCAGCCCGGTCTTATTGACATTGCATTGGTTGCCAGTTAAATTCCTCATTTATAAATTTCTTCTTCTGACAAATAAAGCTCTAAACTGCCTTCCTCCTCACTACCTTAGCACACTTACCTCACACTATGAACCAACATGTGAACTCAGATCGCAAGGTGCATGCTCATTATTAGCATCTAGAACTAATAATCTTCCAACCATTGATTCCAAATAGACTTGAGATTACAGTTGGTCACATGCATACCAAATATACAGTGGATCTGTTTGGTTCACATTAAGTTATACAGTATAGGACACTTAACAATCACACTGCTATCCTGGACAACACATCACACCCCTCCACGACTCCCTCAGCACTGTTGTAGCAGGAAGTAATCTGAACCACCAGCGAACCACACTGTACCTACACACCTACATCTGCATCACTGTGCCTGGACAGGACAGGCTCTCAGAGCCCCAGCTGGACATTACCATATCTCTGTACTCATGGCACTCCCACTTGGACCAGAACAACACCTCAGTGAGAATCACCGTTTTTGACTATTTAAGTGCTTTTAACACCATCCAGCCGCTCATACTGGCGGAGAAGATGGATGAAAAGCAGATGGAGAAGTTCATGATCACCTAGGTCTTGGACTATCTGGCTAGGATCCTGCCAGTCTGATCGCCTGGTCAGTAGGACTGGAGCACCACAGTCAACTGTGCTTTTTCTCTTCACCCTCCTGTACACCACTGACTTCCTTTACAGGTCGGACTTCTGCCACCTTCAGAAATTTTCTGACGACTCTGTGGTGGTCTGGTGCATCAGGGATGGGCAGGATAGAGAGTACAGAGACCTTGTGAAAAGCTTTGTGGAGTGGAGTGCAAGGAACCATGATCCTCAATATGACCAAAACCAAGGAGATGGTGGTGGACTTCTGGAGGAAGGTCCACAATCAGCCCCATTACCATCATGGGTCAGAATGTTGAGCTGGTAGATACCTACAAATGCCTGGGTGTCCTGCTCAACAACAAACTGGACTGGAAGGTCAACACGGAGGCTGTGTACAAGAAGGGGATGAGCAGACTCTACTTCTTGAGAAGCTTCAGGTCTTTCAATGTGTGCTGCAAGATGTTGGAGATCTTCCACCAGTCTGTTGCTGTGGGTGCTGTTTTCTTTGCGGCAGTTTGCTGGTGAGGCAGCATCAGAGGAGTGGATGCTAAAAAGCTCAACAAGTGGATCAGAAAGGCTGGCTCAGTTCTTAGCTGCCCATTGGATGGTTTCCAGCTGGTGGTTGAAAGGAGGTCACTTAATAAACACACTGCTATCCTAGACTATACTTTCAGCAACAGACTCATATAGCTCCGCTGAGATCATACAGTACAACACCTCTTCACTGTGCCGGGACATTACTGGTCACTGAACAGTTCGGGCTAACTGAGCACCAGCTGGACAATACACATTACACTTATTCATACTCATATCACTGTGCGCTGCCACTTTTTCTATGCCCTATAAGACTACACACTTATTTATAACACCTTCTGTACTGCTGTTTACAGTGTATAGCTACCCATTACTGTCTTCTGGCTTTCTGATTGGACGGTTTTAGATGACTTGTGAATGTGGAAATACACAGCTGCATTTTTCTCCTGTATAATATTTATGCTCTATGTATCTATCTATCTATCTATCTATCTATCTATCTATCTATCTATCTATCTATCTATCTATCTATCTATCTATCTATCTATCTATCTATCTATCTAGGGTTAGGGTTAGGGTTATCTATTATTTATCTATTTATCTATTTATCTATCGTTGGGCACTGCCACTTTATCTATGCATCTAATATATCTATTAGCATATTTGTTCATACATGTTAATTGCATGTTTGTGTTATTGGTTACAGTGCACACGGTTTGGTTTCGGTGTCACTCGGTTTTGTGTGAGTATTGTATTGTACATATTGTAATTGTCTTTCTGCGGCTGTGACAGTACACCGCTCCATTTATGCAACACATTTTTTCAGGAAAATGCAGATGCTAGCTTACATGCTAAAGGTGGGCAACTAAGTTTATATACTCATGTATACATATATACATATATCGTCACTGTCCAAAGAAAAACACGTATCTCCATTTTTGTTGATTTTTATTTTAATACCTCATTGGATCACATGACCTGCTGTTTACACTGTGTGTGAATTTCGTGAAGAATGGACCAACAGGAATGGCCCAAAACCGCTTGGAAAGACGTCTGGTTCCATTGACTTCCATTCAGATTAAATAAGGTTTCTGGCCTCTCCTGTAAAGTTGCCATTTTGGAGATACCTGTTTTTCTTTGGACAGCAACGATATACATATGCCAACCTAACCGTTGTCTTATTTGAATACATGGGTTAGTTTGGTGCTCTGCACATACTTTGTACATTGGCCAGCTTTTATGATCATGTACTATAAATGTCAAGCCTCTATGTTATGTGCTTGTTTAGGACTCTTGTTTCCAAGTTGCAGGTGAAAGGAAAAGTACATCACTGCTGGTAATGCCATAAAGTGGTTTATGATTATGGAAAAGGGCTGTAAGAATCTGTGACAGTGTAGTGTCAGGCATTTTTACAGAGGTGTAGGAAGAGCTCAGATTGACCACAGTTCTACAGATTATACGGGTTATTCATATCTGTAAGGTAAGTAAAGCTATAGAACTTAACAATAGAATAAATATTTTGGCAACAGTTTCTGAATTTATACTTGAATTTGTACTTGAATCTGACTGTGTCAAAATTAGAGAGCTTCAGAATATAGAATGTGACCGTTATATAATCTTTGTGTACGGTATGAAGTCGTTTATAAATAATCATTTTGTTCTCTGAGGCTCTTCAAATAAGAATCTTCATTCATATAGTACTTTTATTTTAGTTACAATATCCCACAGTGATTTTTTACACAAGAATGAGTAAAACACTAGAGAGCTCAAATACCACAATCTAATACCACAGCAGGAGAAACATGAGACCACATTCACGAGATGCCACACTAGCTAATATGTTTTAAAATTCTTATCAAGCTAGGATTCATAATATTCTCCAGAACGCTGTTTCAGAATTTAGGTACTATACAAGAAAATGATTTACCACCGACTGGGCTGTAAGTGATCTTTGGAGTAAGTGATCCTTATCCAATGACACGTTAACAGGTCAATAGAGTATACCAGAGCCTTTAAATATCATCTTTTAGTAAAACTGAAATTGAAACTGAAACATCATGCCAGTGTAAGAACTGAGTGATACACTTAATAATGTACTAATAGTGTATTTCGGTGGTAAACACACAGACTTCAGCAGGTTGGAGCCTATTTTAAAGATACAGCAGGGCAACCAGGTCTGGGATATTTGACAGCATGAACCCATTTCTGAATATATTGTAAGATTAACATATGACTTAGATATATTATGAGAGCACTTTTCATGTTTCACACTGTTATTTAATGTTACCTCACCATTAAAATCTGTCAGGTTAACATTCACCAAAGCTAAATTTGCAACTAGCCCGGCGTTTTTTTTTGGTCATCAAATCCCAAAAAAAATAGCTCCAATCTAAATGAGTCTGCTGTTGTAGAATGATTTATTAAACATCTGGAAAACCCATCAGATTAGTAATGTCTGTTCTATTAATAGTTCTAGTAATGTAATAGGATTACATTTACTGTACCCTGATTATGTAACACTGTTTACAATACACAAGTAATGTAAAGATGTTGAGGATGAAAATGAGAGCCCGATTTCCACACCTGTAGTACTATTTAGATAGGAATGGTTTTAGTGGAGAGGAGGAGTAATAAAAGTTTAGCAGGGGCTGTTGGTAATGTTTAAGATGTTAATTTTCTTAGATCAGTGGTTTAACATTTACTGAAAGATGAATGTAACCCTGTTCATGAAGAAGGCTGATATAAGATACAAGAAGATCTGGAAGGAATCAGATACAGTATTATATTATATTATATTATATTATATTATATTATATTATATTATATTATATTATATTATATTATATTATATTATAAAATATATTATATTATATAATATTATAATTATATTATATTTAACAGAATACTTTCTATACAGTCAAACTGCCAGTAGACATGCATTAGCCAGCCAGTAATCATGCAGGTACCAGGGTAGTCCTAACCACCCAGGGCCCTAGGTTTCTGCAGATGACTCCTTGAAATCTTACGAGTATTAAACTGGCAGACAAAGGTCATGATAATAGAATCTAAAGATTTTAATAAATGATCTATATAAAAAAAGAAGCTATTTTTAACGTCTTTGTTAATGTCAGATGGCCTGGCAGTAGAAACTGTTTTGTAAAATGTAAAGTTGTTAAGTTTACACTTTACCGTAAAGGCAATGTGTTTTGTGCTGCTACTTCTTTTTTCTCCTGACTAATGGAAAGTTCTAAATCTAAAAGTAGCCTAGACTATTTAAGTACATATGCATTTAATAACATCAGTATACCAACTGGGGTGTGCATGCTGCCTTGTAATGACAGCCTGCTGTTGCTTGTATAGCTTTGGCGGCATGGGCATCTTTAAAAGGGGTAGAGAGGGAAAGAGGGAAAGAGAAACACAGGTTGTGCAACAGTTGTGAATTTCTTAATGTGAACTTCAGGATTAATAAATTGGATGAAGCTGAATTTGAACTACTAACCTGGTTTACAGGACCAAACTGCCACATTTACATTTAAGGCATTTAGGAGACGCTCTTATCCAGAGCGACTTAAAACCATGTGTAGTGTTCCATCTAAGAATGTTTCCTAGCTAGTACAAGAGGTTAGAGTCTAAACTCGCCTTGAGCTCAGATACTGCCCAAATACTATAAACTACTATGAGCTACTCTGAATTACTGAAGAGGTCTGACTTTGATCAATTATAGAAGGGTACATGGTCCAGAATTATTATTTAACACACTTGGAAAAAACAACAGATGAGGGAGATTTATATAGGATTGAAATCATATGCATCACATCCTCATGCCATACTACAGTAGCTGGAAAAGGGCTTACTGCAGGTAGGTTATTTTCCCGGCAAATAGTGAATGCTGGTGAAAACCTTATTCTTAGTCTTTTTCATTGTGTTTAATGAAGCAGATAACAACAGATTTATAACAGAATTAGCTTTCTACATGAGGAAAACACACCTAAAATAAATCTCTACAGCGGCTTAGTACAATTTGGCCTTGTTTGGGTAGAGAGGTGCACTGCCCAGCTCGCACGTGAATCATACATTAACGGCATCTAACTGACACTTTTATCCAGAGTGACTTACAAGGTTAATCATATTACAGTTAGGCCTGTGTTGTGTTAGGGGACATGCCGAAGGACTGTTATTGGTGTCGCACAGCATAGTCACCCAGACCGGGAATCGAACCCCAGTCTCCCACATGGTTTGGTAGCTCAATGACAAATGGTGTGTTCCGCTGCACCCCACCAACCATCCATACTTTTTGCATCTACCTACCTATATATATATATATATATATGTGTGTGTGTGTGTGTGTGTGTGTGTGTGTGTGTGTGTGTGTGTGCGTGTGTGTGTGTGTGTTTTAAAACAGAGACAAAATGGCACATGGCACAATCATATTCTAGATATATTCTGAAGATGCCCCTTGAGTGTTCCATTGTCAAATCTTGTATGTTGGTTCTTTCTGTGTGTATATCATAAATTTTTGTCCTGTAGCTCTGAATGTCTGTGTTAGATCTCTGCAATCTTTGTGCGGTTTAGTCCCAGTTTCATGTTTTCTCTTTTATTTGGCTACAGTTCAGAAACATCATTTAGTGACATGAAGCTGAATGTTTTTGTTATTTGTTATTTGTCATTGCAATAATATGAACTGAAACCAATAACACTGAATTTTGTCTGCATTAGGTGAACAATGAATCCGTGCCCACATGTTTGGGTTAAAAGTGGACGTTGCATACGTTGTTCCATGTATGTGTCAGGTTATGATCCAAAGAAACCCTCTTTCTGGAAAAATCCATTCGGGGGTGGCCCGAGTGTCCCAGAACCTATGCTTCCTCCAGCACCCCAAGGTAGGTTGCTGAAGACTGTTCATATAAATTAAGGCAAATCATAGAAATGTTTATTGTTTTAGACTTTGGAAATAAAACACGTTGCACAGTTATACATTTCCATACAGTGACACGTGTATTAAATACTACAAACCGGATTCCAAAAAAGTTGGGACACTAAACAAATTGTGAATAAAAACTGAATGCAATGATGTGGAGGTGCCAACATCTAATATTTTATTCAGAATAGAACACAAATCACAGATCAAAAGTTTAAACTGAGAGAATGTATCATTTTAGGTGAAAAATATGTTGTTTCAAAATTTAATGGCGTCAACAAATCCCAAAAAAGTTGGGACAAGTAGTAATAAGTGGATGGAAAATAGAAATTGAGCATATAACGAACAGCTGGAAGACCAATTAACACTAATTAGGTCAATTGACAACATGATTGGGTTTAAAAAGAGCTTCTCAGAGTGTCAGTGTCTCTCTGAAGCCAAGATGGTAAGAGGATCACCAATTCCACCATTGTTGTGCAGAAAGATAGTGCAGCAATACCAGAATGGTGTTACCCAGCGTAAAATAGCAAAGAGTTATCATCATCAACCATGCATAACATCATCAAAAGATTCAGAGAATCTGGAACAATCGCTGTGCGTAAGGGTCAAGGCCGTAAAACTCTACCGGATGCTCGTGATCTCCGGGCCCTTAAACGTCACTGCACCTCAAACAGGAATGCCACTGTCAAGGAAATAACAGAATGGGCTCAGGAATACTTCCAGAAAGCATTGTCAGTGAACACAATCCACCGTGCCATCCGCCGTTGCCAGCTGAAACTCTACAGTGCAAAAAGGAAGCCATTTCCAAGCAAGCTCCACAAGCTCAGACGTTTGCACTGGGCCAGGGGTCTTTTAAAATGAAGTGTGGCAAAATGGAAGACTGTTCTGTGGTCAGATGAGTCACGATTTTAAGTTCTTTATGGAACACTGGGACGCCATGTCATCCGGACCAGAGAGGACAAGGATAACCCAAGTTGTTATCAACGTTCCGTTCAGAAGCCTGCATCACTGATGATATGGGGTTGCATGAGTGCTTGTGGCATGGGCAGCTTGCATGTCTGGAAAGGCACCATTAATGCAGAGAACTATGTTCAGGTTCTAGAACAACATGTGCTCCCATCTAGACGTCATCTCTTTCAGGGAAGACCCTGCATTTTTCAACAAGATAATGCCACATTCTGCGGCAATCACAACATCATGGCTACGTAGGAGAAGGATCCGGGTACTGAAATGGCCAGCCTGCAGTCCAGATCTTTCACCTATAGAGAACATTTGGCGCAACATAAAGAGGAAGGTGCGACAAAGAAGGCCCAGGAGGATTGAACAGTTAGAGGCCTGTATTAGACATGAATGGGAGAGCATTCCTATTTCTAAACTTGAGAAACTGGTCTCCTCTGTCCCCAGACGTCTGTTAAGTGTTGTAAGAAGAAGGAGGGATGCCACACAGTGATAAAAATGTCCTTGTCCCAACTTTTTTGGGATTTGTTGACGCCATGAAATTTTGAAACAACATATTTTTCCCTTAAAATGATACATTCTCTCAGTTTAAGCTTTTGATCTGTGATTTGTGTTCTATTCTGAATAAAATATTAGATGTTGGCACCTCCACATCATTGCATTCAGTTTTTATTCACAATTTGTTTAGTGTCCCAACTTTTTTGGAATCCGGTTTGTACTTATTGTATACCTTGTACTGATCCTATGTGGAGACAGAAGGCCATAAGCCTATTATTAGACAAATGGCACAACATGTATTTATGCACATACGTACATACATACAAATCATCAAATCATTTTAATTTTTTCAGAATTTGATGTACCATGGAGGGCAGTTGCATGGAGGTATGACCAGTGACTAAACCAGTGACACTACTTTTTTTTTGTTTGTTGGTCTACTTTTTTCCACTAGATCAACTAACTGACATATGCCAGTCCATCAGATTCAACCTCAATTTATGTGAATAAATAAATAAATCAATCAATAAATTATATATATAGTAAGGAAAATAAGTATTTGCAGCAGTAACACACAAATAAATGATCAAAAAAATCATATATAATGATTTTCGGATTTTTTTTTTAGATTATGTCTCTCAGAGTGGACATGCACCTAAGACGAAAATTTTAGACCCCTCCATGATTTCTAAGATTTCTAACTTACAAGTCACAGGGTGTTCAAATACTTATTTTCCTCACTGTATATATATATATACATATATATATATACATTCACACATAGATATATACTTTATCATTTTCGGAGATGTGTTGCTGGCATCAAGTTTTATGTGAGTTAATCATTTTTAATCATTTTCATGGTAAAATGTCTAATTTCAACATCTGATATGTGTTTAATTTTCTACTTTGAACAAAATGTGGGTTTATGAACCCATATAAATATGGATGTATATTAGAGGGTCATGTGATAAATGGTTACACAGTAAGTTGATAAACATCATTTTTTAAAGGAACAATATCATCACCACAGTGTAAAAAAAATCACAGTTTCGATGGCACCTGTCTTGTAATACCATGTTGTACTTATGAGGCAGTAGTGAGTCACTGTTGCATTGAGTTGAATCAGTCCAGTATCAGTGGATGAAGAAGTGGCACTGTCATAATGACGTTGGCATAATGAAGAGATTTGCGTATCATTGCATTCTGTTTTTATTTACATTTTACCCATCGTCCCACCCTTTTTCTGGAACTGGTGTTGTAATTCCCTGGTTCTCTCCCCACTTAGTGAGACCGACAAAGCACAGATGTTGAGAAAGGTGAAGGAATTCCATCTTAGAACGCAAGAAGTCAGTTCTCTCAGGATTCTGCTTCATGGCCCAATTGGAGCAGGAAAATCCAGCTTTATCAATTCACTCGACACAGTCCTTCAAGGTTGCAACACAGCTAGTGCATTAGTGGATGCAGCATCTGGTACAAGCTTCACTATCAAGGTATAACAAAGTTCCTGAATATTCCGTTTACACTGTTGTACCTTTGTGACATGCAACTTGTTCTGAATTCTGGTTTGCCACTGTCGAAATTCACTGAAAGACCATATGAAGTTAAGCGCTCCTTCTATACTTTAAAGAATTAATTCCTACAGAGCCCACAAGGTGTGGCTAGGAATTCATATACTGAGGCCATGTGGTCATAAGAAACCTAACTCATGGCCTTAGTATATTAATCTGCAGCCTCAGTATATTCCCTGATTTCGTTTTAGTTAAGGATTAGATTTCTCTCATATATTTAGCATGAGATTCACTTTAATAATTATGATGTTGATGTGCACATACCTTGTAGCTGCTTAATTATATTAGTTAATATATAGCATTATATTTAAATAAATTAACATTTTCACAGAACATGCCTCTATGTTTTATGTCTAGTATAAAGTCCACAGACTGAAGAAAGATGGACCGGGATCTTTCTATCCCTTCGTCTTCTCTGATATCATGGGTCTGGAACCAGGGAGTTCGCAGGGGGTGCACACAGATGATATAATCAGCATATTAGAGGGTCATGTGATGAATGGTTACACAGTAAGTTCATAAACATCATTTTTTAAAGGAACAATATCATCATCACAGTGTAAGGAAAACACAGTTTCAATGGCACCACTCTTGTAATACCAAGTTGTACCACTAGGTGGTAGTGAGTCACTGTTACATTGAGTTAAATCAGTCCAATATTAGTGGATGAAGAAGTAGCACTGTCATAATGATGTTTTCTTCAGTCTCTTGTCAATCAAGCTGAATGTCCCGCTACCGGTTAGTGCTTCTTAGGACAGACTGACAATGGAAAGATGAGCAATGGCAACCAAAGCTGAAGCTCTTGGCAAGCGTCTATTATTAGGGGCAACATAGATAGAAGGGGACCTGAACCTTATGCTACACCTCAGTAGACTGAACAAGTGATATTCAAGCTGCTGGTCTATATGACATAAACAAGGTCAAACTAGTTGAACCAAGCTAAGACAGTGTCACCGATACCTCAGCTTTGTGGTGAGGCAGTAAAATGTTATGGGTGACAGAATTAAAATCCAAAAGGGGTCAAATATTAATGAGATCAGTATGTGCAGAACAGAGGTCTGCCCTTAGAGGAGCAGTTACTGTTCTGGGAGCTGAAACCTGACTGGATTTAGATAATTATATTTTTTTTATCTAACTGAAATGAAGGTTAGAAATGTGTCAGTTACATCATAGTTGTTATCATCAAGTGCCTTCTTATGGGACTTTCCAAAGTGCAAAAGTGGATGGAAAACTCGGCATGTATGGTGGATATGACATAAATGGGTAATCCATATGGTAGGAAAATGTACTTAATCAATGAAACATTTTGAATGTGTAAAATATTTAAAAGGAAGTATGGAAAAAAGCAAAAGATGATATGTTTTGATATTTTAAATACTTTTTCTTTTTAAATCCAAAGTGTTTTATTTTTACATTCACACCATTAGCGTTGATGTTTGTGCTAGTTTACCTCATCACTCAACACTTCTTTTGTTGTTTCAGTTCAATGCTGCTTGTCCACTTACTAAAAAGAACCCAAAGTACAACCACAACCCCAGCCTGAAACACAAAATCCACTGTCTGGTGAGCGTTGTACCTGCAGACAAGATTTCCCTCATGTCCGAAGAATTGATCCAGAAGATGAAAGTTATCCGTGAAAAAGCTCGCAACTTGGGTAAGTCTTCACTTCCCTGCGTGCTGAACAGTAAAGTGTAAGATGTGCACAAACAGGTTTTATGCTCTTCAACAGACATACCCCAAGTGGTCATCATGTCCAAGGTGGATATGGTGTGTCCACTAGTCCAAACGGACCTGAGAAAGATCTACACCAGCAAGAAGATCAAAGATAAGGTGAGCATGATAGCCATATTGTTTTTATTCCTCCTATGTAGCTTTGGGTAGGTATTATAAGACCAAGATGTGTAACACACGTTGAACATGTAAGGCTATAACTCCTTTTTTTAAAAAATGCACAGCACCGTAAAACCACCTCAGCAAAGACCCCCCTCACTCAAAAATGCTTTGTTTTTTTAAAATGATTATCTCTTGATGGGGTACAATCAACTCTGTATGGGCAACATTCAACCTGTCAGTGAAATGCATAAACCTACTTGCTCAACGAATTCAAACCCACCTCATCAGTAAAATCACTTATGCACATCAACATACCACAGTGCAGGAGTTAGTAAAACTGGAGTTGGGGATGTGTGTGACACCAATTAATAACAACATCTGTGAATTTCCTTTTTATACATTTACATTTAAGTCAGTAAGCAGACGCCCTTATCCAGAGCGACTTACAACCGTGCTTAGTGTTCTGTTAGATTATATTCCAGCTAGTACAGGAGGGTTAGAACCTAAACTTGCAATGAGCTCAGACACTGCCCAGACAGGGGCCAGCGCTGATACCTAGAGAGATCGATACACAGACATATATAAAGCAAAAAGTGCACTACCTGGCAACCCCAGCCCAGCGTTCATACGTAGAGAGAAGGAAGGTCATTGTGAGTGTAAGTACCAAAACAAAGTATTTCAACATACACATATAACTTACACATCTACTAGTGCTCACTCACTTAAGTGCATTACAAAGAGAATCACATTACAAACACAAAGTTATTAATTAAGGGATCCCCTCTGCTTTTAGGGTCTTAATCTACAGCCAAAATAAAATGTGTATAAGATGCACAGCAGCCATCCGGAAGATAAATATCTTAGCAGGGTTAGGTTCCTCTCTGACTCAGAGGTAGATATTGGCATAGTAATTATGACTGCAAGGTTATATCTACATCACATTTCTGATGCTTCTTTTTTCAATTTAGTTCAATTCAACTTTTTTGTCATTATACCAATACAGGGTTGTACAGTGTAATGAAACACAGTCGGCATGCAGACTGTTTCTACAGATATTAGTGAAATAACTTTCTGCAGTCCATCGCTACAGACCTCCAAACCGCTACAGACCCTTAGCTCAAAACAGTGTGTAGAGAGCTTTATGGAATGTTTTTCCATGGCTGAGCAGCTGAATCCAAACGTTACATTACCCAGCACAAAGCTAAGTGTAGAACTCAGTTGTGTAAAATACATTGCCACTGGACTCTAGACCCCTTAGGTTCAGTTAAAGGAACTTATAATGCTTCAGCAGACCAAGAGATTTTGGACAATTTCATGCTCGCAACTTTGTGGCAACTGTTTGGGGACGGCCCCTTCCTGTTCCAACATGACTGTGCACTAGTGCACAAAGCAATGCCCATAAAGACATGAGGGAGTCTGGTGTGGAAGAACTGAACTGGTCTGAACAGAGTACTGACCTTAACCCGATAGAACACCTTTAGGATGAATTAGAGAAGAGACTGCAAGCCAGGGCTTCTCGTCCAACATCGGTGTCTGACCTCACAAATGTGGTTCTGGAGGAATGGTCAGAAATTCCCATAAACACATTCCTAAACCTTGTGGAAAGCCTTCCCAGAAGAGTTAAAGCTGTTATAGCTGCAAAGGGTGGGCCAACATCATATTAGACCCTATGGATTAAGACTGCGATGTCACTTATTTTCATATGCGTGTGAAGACAGATGAATGAATGCTTTTGACAGTATAGTGTGTGTGTGTATATACGTATGTATATATGTATGTATGTATGTGTGTATATATATATATATATATATATATATATATATATATATATATATATATATATATATATATATATATATATATATATATAAATAACTAGTGGTACAGTGCAAAGACAAATAGACAGTAATAGTAAGACGTGCAAAGTGTGTAAGGGCAGTATCTGTATGTCAGAATGTGAATACTACAACTGACATGCATTTAGCATAAGCAGGAGACAAAAACAGCTCTGTGTAAGTGTAGATGTAGGAGAGTACAGTGTGTTGAGGTAGCAAGTGTTCAGTTAAGTAAGAAGTTGTATAAGGAACAGTTTAAGGAAAATAAAGTGTACACTGCAGGTAGGAGAACAGCAGCTCAGTGTTAAGGTAAACAGCTAAAGATCAGCTAAACAGCTTACTGTACAGATGTGCAGTATATAGATAAACAGTGTACAGTACAGATGTGCAGTATATAGATAAACAGTATACGGTACAGATGTGCAGTATATAGATAAACTGTATATGGTACAGATGTGCAGCATATAGATAAACAGTATACAGTACAGTTGTGCAGCATATAGATAAACAGTATACAGTACAGATGTGCAGCATGTAGATAAACAGTGTACAGTACAGATGTGCACCATATAGATCAATAGTGTACAGTACAGATGTGCAGCATATAGATAAACAGTGTACAGTACAGATGAAAAGTAAATAGATAAACTGTGTACAGTACAGGTGTGCATCATATAGATAAACAGTGTACAGTACAGGTGTGCAGCACATAGATAAACAGTATACAGTACAGATGTGCAGTATGTAGATAAAAAGTATACAGTACAGATGTGTAGCATATAGATAAACAGTGTACAGTACAGATGTGCAGTATATAGATAAACAGTGTACAGTACAGATGTGCAGTATATAGATAAACAGTATATGGTACAGATGTGCAGCATATAGATAAACAGCATACCGTACAGATGTGCAGCATGTAAATAAACAGTGTACAGTACAGATGTGCACCATATAGATTAATAGTGTACAGTACAGATGTGCAGCATATAGATAAACAGTGTACAGTACAGATGAGCAGTAAATAGATAAACCGTATACACTACAGATGTGCAGTATGTAGATAAACAGTATACAGTACAGGTGTGCAGCATATAGATAAACAGTATACAGTACAGATGTGCAGCATGTAGATAAACAGTGTACAGTACAGGTGTGCACCATATAGATCAATAGTGGGCAGTACAGATGTACAGCACAAAGATAAACAGTGTACAGTACAGGTGTGCAGCATACAGATAAACAGTATACAGTACAGATGTGCAGTATGTAGATAAATAGTATACAGTACAGATGTGTAGCATATAGATAAACAGTGTACAGTACAGATGTGCAGTATATAGATAAACAGTGTACAGTACAGATGTGCAGTATAGATAAACAGTATACAGTACAGTTGTGCAGCATATAGATGAACAATATACAGTACAGGTGAGCAGTATATAGATAAACAGTGTACAGTACAGATGTGCAGCATGTAGATAAACAGTTTACAGTACAGATGTGTAGCATATAACTAAACAGTGTACAGTACAGATGTGCAGTATATAGATAAACAGTGTACAGTACAGATGTGCAGTATAGATAAACAGTTTACAGTACAGATGTGTAGCATATAGATAAACAGTGTACAGTACAGATGTGCAATATATAGATAAACAGTATACAGTACAGATGTGCAGTATGTAGATAAATAGTATACAGTACAGATGTGTAGCATATAGATAAACAGTGTACAGTACAGATGTGCAGTATATAGATAAACAGTGTACAGTACAGATGTGCAGTATGTAGATAACAGTGTACAGTACAGGTGTGCCGTATGTAGATAACAGTGTACACTACAGATGTGCAGTATATAGATAAACAGTGTACAGTACAGATGTGCAGTATGTAGATAACAGTGTACAGTACAGGTGTGCAGTATGTAGATAACAGTGTACAGTACAGGTGTGCAGTATGTAGATAAATAAACATATATAAATAAATACACAGCTCAGATGTTCAAGTATACAGGTTAGTTAAAGTGCAGTGCCTGCAGTCCTGTGAAGTGACTGGGCTAGTGGAGCCCAGTGTGTGGGCTGGGGTGATCAGGGCTGTAGTGTTGTAGTCATGTTCTGGTAGGTTCTGCTGGTGTGACTAGTTTGACTGCTCTAGGGAAAAAGCTGTAAATGACTGTACGCTGTATGACTTCAGACATCAGCATATGCATGTCTCATCATTCAGAAGCATGTAGGCTTTATGTATGGTAAGATTGTCCTATGCCGTTCTGTTTGTGTGCTTTATCTAGACAGTATTTAATATCCACATCATGTTTTTATAGACATGCTTTATTTAGAAATCTCAGACTATCTTCTAACTTCTATGTCTATCTTTAAAACAGTTCGGATCTTGTGCCAGCATTTCTGAAAATTTGTCTCTGTGCATGGGGAAAAGCACATCATACAGATGCAGACAATTGAAGACTTGGCCACACAGCCTTTCTTCAAAACATTCCGCCATTTTGAAGCCACTGAGTGCCTGAACTGCACCTTACATACAAGTAGCATTCATTTATGAGGACGTGCACAACTGACACACCAAACTGACGTAGGATACGTAGGGCAGTCTCCATGCGTAAGCAAACAGAAAGTTAGCAGCAAGTATCTTATCTCTACTCCTAGTTTTTATGCTAGCAGAGTTAGAGCAATACATATTTTCTTTGACTATAATGATTAAAAAATATCCTGGTGCTGACGGTGGAATGAAAATTGGGGCTCTGCAGACAGTTTGCATTGTACGGTACAATTAATCATGCATTAAATCACCAAGAACAAGGTTACAGTCGAGAAACATTTTGTGATGTGACACAACATTTAGCAAATTAGCAATTTTGTAGCAAGCAGGTTTTTCTTCTTGTTTTGCAAGACTGAAAGCTTGGTGAAATTCACCAACCACTGGAATAAGAATGTGACTTGCAGTGAAGAAACTGCACAGTGTAATTCTATTGTGTTTGTCCTACAGATGCAGCAGGGCAGTAACAGATTAGGTGTCCCAATGAACTGCATTTTCCCTGTGAAGAACTACAGTGAGGAGGTGATCAACAACTGTCAAATGGATATCTTGATCCTGATGGCACTGACAAATATCATTAGGTTTGCTAATGACTATGTAGAGGACCAGGCTTTTGCAGACAATGAATAATGACAACAGGTTATTGGGCAGTAGTACAATATATGTATATATATATATATATATATATATATATATATATATATATATATATATATATATATATATATATATATATAAATATTGTACAGGATGTTCTTTATACATATAAATGATTTCAATTTGTATCAACAAAAAAACCAAAGCCTCGTGGCACTGACAGTAATCAATGATTTGTCAGAATTATGATTTTCAATGGCTGAGTGACAATTCAGTTTATTTGCACTGATAAGAACTTAAACAGTAGATTCAGCTGCCGTTCCCATCAATAAAGTTCAACACACACATTTTTCAGGGTCTGTTTTTTTTTTGGAGCTCATCTTTACTGTTGGATTCATTGGTAGCTTCTCTGAAACATCTGTTGATTCACTTGAAACCTAGAAAGACATAATAGAAAGAGCATGTCATCACAATAACACCAGCACACATTAAAATACAAAATACAACAGAACACCTCAGTGTGGTTGGTGTGGTGCAGTGGATTACACCACTAACCACCAGAAAGCTATCATTCCATGTGGGAGGCTGGGGTTCGATTCCTGGTCTGGGTGACTATGCTGTGCTACACCAGTCCCTGAGCAAGACTCCTAATACTACACTGGCCTACCTGTAATATGATTAATCTTGTAAGTCGCTCTGGATAAAAGCATCAGGTAAATGTAAGAACAAGGGCTGTATTTTCCCAACTCTGGGGCTTTATTATGCCTCAATAACAGAGCTCAGTCGCATTTCAGCCTCAGCCTAAAACTGTAGAATGAACATATGTGCTACATTTCCACGTAATTAACAATGCGCGATAAAGCCAAAAGTATGAGGACACACCCTTAATTGTTGAGTTCCAATGTTTTTGTTGCTCCAGTGCTAACACATTTGTGAAACACTGTAATGCAATAATGCTACAGCCTATAAAGACATTTTAGACAATCATATGCTTCCAGCTTTGTGGTGACTGCTTTACTAAATTGGTTTTTGGCAGTCTGGACTAATAAAAAGCACATGACAACCAAACAGAACATGAAATTTTTCAATACAAATAAAAAAAATGTAATTCCAAACAGATCTTTACAGATACATCTCAGACTAGAAGCTCTGGCTGCTCAAATCAGATTTCAAAGCATCTTTTACATCATTCACAATGCAACAAACAATGAAGATGATCTCGAATCCAGACTTACCTGAGTCCAGGGATTCTAGAGGACCGCCAAAGAGTTGTAAACTGTGACTTGATGGAGTGATGAGGGAGAAATTTCTAATTAATTTGGAAGGCTACATGACACATCATTGTCTCTCCTGCCTCCGCAAATGAAAGCCACATCACCAGTGTAGCTACATAGTTACCAAACCTTACATTGTCACCAAAGCAGACTATGCATATAGGATGGTGTTGTTTGAACACACAAATCTTTTGGCTGCAGTCTGAAAATATCCACTATGGTTTAATGGGTTGAGTGTGGAGGAACCCCAGTGGCCTGCACAGAGCCCTGACCTCTAATAACATCTTTAGGATGAATTGGAATTAGTTGTGAGACCTATCATACAACCTCATTACCTGACCACACAAATACTTATTTTACTGAATTTATAAAAATTCCTACAGACATACTCCAAAGTCTCTTCCCTAAAAAAAATGATTTATTGGCCAAGCATGTTGACATACACAAGGAATTTGGTTTCAGCAGTTCTGTGTCTTGTGTCTTGAAGAGTACAAGTCCTGGAGGGTGGGAAGTGGAGCACCGATGATCTTTGCAGTTGTCCTTATGGTCATTGTAGTCTGTTCCAGTCCTGAACTGTGGCCGCACCAAACCAGACTGTAATGGATGTGCACAGGACTGAGTCAATGTCTGCAGTGTAGAACTGGATCAGTAGCTCCTGTGGCAGAAAAGTAAATTGCAACAACTATTCAAGAGGAGATTTCCGCGCTCAGAGTGGAGTTTCTGGCTGAACTGTGTTCATCCCATGACACACTTTTGAACATATTTTGATCTTTTGAACATACAGTTATAGCACTTCAAAGAACACGTGACCAGGCGGGCCCAACTCTAAGTGAGGGAAGGCTGCACGTCGACCCACTTTACGGGTAAGACTGTAGACCAACTAGCGGCCCAGCCAGTGGGGTATGAGGTGCCACCACCACCAGCCCAACCGCATGGGTCAACAGACCCCCTCCTCAGATCATTCTACAAGACCATGCCAGACACTTGGAGGGCAAGGACACATATGTGAGAATGCTGTTTATCGACCACAGATCAACATTCAACACGGTCATTCCAACCAAACTGGCAGGAAAGCTCCTCACCCTTGGACGACACCCACCCTCTGCAACTGGGTGCTGAACTTCCTGACTGACAGACCCCAGTCATCCAGAAATGGCAGCCGCACATCCAGCACAAGAACTGTTAGCATTGGGACCCCCCAGGGCTGTGTGCTGAGCCCCCTCCTGTACACACTCTTCACGTATGACTGCGTGGCCTCCCAGAGCAACACCAGTATCATCAAGTTTGCTGATGATACTAAAGTCATTGGACTGATCACGGGTGGAAATGAGACAGTGTACAGGAGGGAGGTGGCTGAGCTGGTAGACCGGTGTGACTACAACAATCTTTCCTTGAATACAGACAAGACCAAGGAAATGATTGTTGATCCAAGGAGGAGGAGGCAGGAGCTACACACACCCCTGTTCATAGGTGGAGAGGGTGAAAACCTTTAAATTCCTTGGCGTTCACATCAGCAAGGATCTAACCTGGTCACACAACATCGTCCGGAAGTCCCAGCAGCGGTTGTATTTTCTGAGAAGGCTGAGGAAATTTGGCATGTCAGCCCAAATTCTCAGCAACTTCTACAGGAGTACGATCGAGAGCGTTCTTACCAGCTCCATCACGGTCTGGTACGGAAACTGCACCGCTCAGGATAGGAAGGCTCTCCAGCGAGTGATCAAGACTGCACAGTTCATTTCCGGAGCAGCCTTCCCCTCACTGCAGGACATCTACAGGACCAGGGTCATCAGGAGGGCCCACAGCATCATCAGGGACAGTACACACCCCCAACACAGCCTCTTCACGCTCCTACCGTCGGAACCGTCCGTCCAGAACAGCCAGACTGACAGACAGTTTTTATCCACAAGCTATCAGGCTTGTGAACACCTCCTCCCCCCTTCCGCTCTGAAACTGGATGAACTCTGCCAGTCTGTAGCTGTGTTGTCCTGTGTGTTTGCTGCTTGACCTTGTTCTTATGAACCAGATGCTCACTGTATCTGCCAGTAAAGCTAGAACTCAACCTTCTGTTCCTCACTAAAAACCTGCTGTACATGTGGAGATGCTGATTTTTAAAGAAACACAGCAAATGTTTGAGAGATTGCAATTGTTTTTTGTAGTGTTTATCATGTTCATTTTAATGATAATACATTGTACATTATACTCAAACAGTAAAAAATTCCTTAGCCAAACACAGTTCTTTCTCATCTGGGGAGGGTCCCGAAGTCCAAACACAGAGCAGTACTCATCCCTTGACACTGACATGAATTGACATAAAAATCATCTTTAAGTAAACATCCTGTAAATCAAGTAATCCTTTTTTAATATATGTGTTTCAGAACATTAACACAATGAAAATGAAATATAAAAGACATGTAGTTTTTCCTTGTGGACTCCAACAACCATAATACCGACATATGTAAAGCACAATTTATTCTTTAATTTAAATGTGTTTTTAATCATGTACAGTCATACTAGGAATGTAATTGTAAATACTCAAATTGCATTTGAATGTTCACATTTTTTTATTTTCATACTTGTAATTTTCAAATTGAACTAAAATCCGGAATATACTTCCTAATGCATATTTTAAAGTATTTTAAAATGTCTGGAAAGCTGTGCCTTTTTTTTTACTTTAAGTCTGTTTTTTAAGTCTGAAGATGGCCATTTAGACAAACTATTTGGTTTGTCATTTATTTGTAATCTTTAATGAATTAAAATTTTAAAGTAATATTTTAAAAGTGCTTTATTTTAATGTAAGTAAAATTACTTTTATCTCATTTTAATGCAAAATTTGCATACCATTGCAGCTAAACTGTAGTCAAATAATGAGAAATGAATCTATTTTTCACCTTTCACAGTGTTAAATAAGACTGATAAGACTCTGAACTCTCCCTTTGAAATAACCTGATTCTTGAATAATATCCAGCGCCATTTGTTAGTTTTTATGGGATTGATGTCCATGAACTGGGGGATGCTGGGAAATTCCTCAATTACAGTTTTGGCCATCTGTAATGAAAACATAACTAAATCTTAACACACTTTATTTATTCATATTTTTCCCCATCACCCTTCATCCATATTGAGTGCTGCATTTAATATGAAGTAATTAAAAGATTTGCAGGCGACAATACAAGCACCAATTTTTTTCCATACTGAACTCCAGTCTACAATTTGACATGTGCAACAGTCTCTAAATGATAGACAAAAGTACATAAGATAAACACCCACAGTTAGCCACAATAAGCATTGCCGTGTTTTCACCTAGTTAACCCTTTGCATTACCTGCATCACAAAGACACCATAGCTCATTCCATCTGAAATGTGTGCTGTTTTAGGGCAGGTTTCCAGTTCTCTCTTCCATGCTGATTGTCTGGCATTTTGAAGTATTGACTGTAGTTCGGGTAGAGGAGCCCCAGGAGGAACTTCTGGACCCCCAGCCACAAAGAAAAAGAGAGCAAGGGAGCACCAGGAGAAGGAGAAGCATGCCAGGAGGAAGACAGTTTCCATCGATGCATCCTCCTTTGGTAGGGGGCATTGTAAACTAAATGTGGAGATTTTGAAAGAGAGGGAGTTTCAATCTCTCTTTAGAGATCACTTCACAGCCTGGTTGGGCTGCAGAGGTGATCTGGCCTCTCCAGCTGCATGGTGTAAGCACATTAAAGAGAGGACTCATACACTGGTGATCCACTATTGTAGCCAACGCAAAGCTGAAAAGCTGAAGCATGTAAGGGATCTGGAGAGGCAATTAAAAATACAATATACCCGTTATAATCAGGGAGGGACGCTGGATAGAGTGCAGACCCTTAGAGCAGAACTCAGGGTTCTGCATGAGCGGTCGGCGACAGATAGCCTGTTTAATGCCAGGATCCAAATGGCAGATGAAAATAAAACACGCTCTGTTTTTTTTTTTTCAAAGGGTCCGACCAGCCCCAAGAAGAGAGATGTTTTTCATCTCTCAAAGACTCAGAGGGCAGGGCCTGTTCGGACCCAGTCCGGATGACGGGGATTGCACATGATTTTGTATTCCAATCTGTTTAGCAAGAGAAGCACAAATAAAGAAACTGGGGAGCATTTTTTGTCCTTTTTGGAAAACTGCCTTCCGAGCACTGCTCGGGACAGCCTTGAGGCCCCCTTTAGTTTGACGGAGCTGAATGAAGTACTTGGCAAGATGAACTGGCATAAGGTCCCGGGCCTGGATGAGCTCCCTGTGGGGTTTTATTCCACATTTTGGGATGTCCTCTGCCCGGAGTTGGTGGAGGTAGCTGAGGATGTGCACCGACAGGACAAGCTCACAGAGAGCATGCGGTCAGCGGCTCTTTCTTTGTTACACAAAGAAGGTGATCCAAGTGATGTCGCCAAATGGAGACCCCTGACCATGTTGTGCGTTGATCTAAAGATCTTTGCCAAAGCCCTGAGAGAATGCCTTAAGAAGACCATGTCATTCCTTGTCCACAGGGACCAGAACAGTGGTTTCCCAGGGAGGTTGGTGACCTGCAACCTCCACCTAATTAGGGATGCGATCTCCTGGGTCGGGGACAGTAGGGTCCCTCTGGCGCTGGTGAGTTTAGACCAGGAGAATGCCTTTGACCGAGTGGACCACCACTTCCTAGAGAGGGTGTTGACAACATTAGGTTTTGGGCCCAACTTTCTGAGATAGCTGAAGACTTTATACACTGAGGTCGGGAACTGGGTCTAAATCAACAGCCACCTCAGTGAACTGGTACTGCAAGTGAGTGGGGTACGACAGGGGTGCCCGCTCTCTCCCATACTCTACGCGCTCTATATAGAGCCACTTGTGGCAGCCATCAGGGCCAATCCAAGAATAGATGGTCTTTCTCTCCCCAGGAGTGGAGGTAAGGTTGTTAAACTCGCCCCATATGCGGATGACACTACATTGTTCATCTGCTCGGACCAGTCACACCCTAGACGTGGTCCAGGCATTTGGGAAAGCCTCCGGTGGGCGTTTAACCTCGGCAAGTCAGTTGTCAAGTACTTTGGCAGCTGGACAGAAAGAAGGGACAGTGCTTGGGGGTTAGCCCTCAGCAACGGGCCCCTGAAGATACTGGGGGTCTCCTTCATTGCTGAAGGGGCTGCCTGAGCTAACTGGGAAGAACATTTAGCCCATGCCAGGAAAAAGCTGGGACTGTGGAAAGCCAGATCACTGTCCATCCTAGGTAAGGTATTAGCACTTGAAGTCCTTCCCTACCTGCTCTATTTAGCCCATGTGTACCCCATGCCCTGCTACATGTGGCACGGCCTGACCAAGGACGTTTTCAATCTCATCTGGGGGAGCAGGTACGTGAAGAGGGAAGTGATGTACCTGGGAAAGGACAAGGGTGGGAGGGACATCCCTGATTTCCCTCTCAAGCTGGACTGCCTGTTTTTCGCACAGCTCTGTGCATGCCTGGCAGTTCCCCTTGAACACCCCCATCAGTATTTTGCATGGTTGTGGCTGTCCTGGCCATTGCATCTGTTACTGAGTACGTGGTCTAACTCCGGCCCCAAGGCCAAAACCTTATTTCAGACAGATTATTACAAGCACCTGGTTAGATGGAGCAGGTCGCTCATGGCAAGGGTGCGGTCCAAGAGCTATGCCAAGCACAGAGCTTTGTATAAAGCCATGCTGGAGGGACGTGGTACTCACGCAGTTGTGGGCCTGGAGAAGGACACTTGGTCCAGGGTACAGCCAAAAGGACTGGACAACCGGCTGCAGGACCTGAACTGGCAGTGCGTGCATGATAAGCTGCCAGTCAGGGAAATCTTGTAAAGGCATGGGCTGATGAGGCACCCTCGCTGCCCCAGGCCAACGTGTGCCAAAAACAAAACTCTTGGGCATGTGTTTTGGGACTGTGGGTATGCGCAGGGGATATGGGCCAGGTTAGCCAGCCTGTGCAGTAAAGTAGATCAGCAAGTTTGTACTGACCAAAGAAAAGGTCATGTGGGGGTGGCCTCTGGACACCAGGTCTCCCTTCTTGTCCCAGATGTGGCTGTTGGTCAGCGTCACAAAGCCTGAGCTCTGCAATACTCAGACCAACTTCATCCGTAAAGGGACAAAAATGGATACCGAGAGAATGTACCGCAAGATCTGTGCTGTTTTGCATTTTTGGATGGAGGTTGATGTCACCAGATGGGGTTACCACGTGGTGAAGGAAAGCTGGAAGGGCCTTTTTAAGCTGTATTCCCACCGGTTTTCCCTGTTTTTTGGCACGACTCCATCCCGTGGTTCCTTGAACCACTTTTTTTGTTTGCAATAGTTTTTATTGTCTGCCAAAAGGAGAGGTGTTTTAACCTTTTATTGTTTTATTCAGTTGCCCAGGCACAGCCTACACTTGGGTTTTTCAGAAAAGCATTTTCAATTCGTTCATTTTAGATATGTGGATTTCATTATTTTATGTTTGTTTTATGAAAGACTTTTTAATATAGTACTTTTTATGGTTATTTTTAATGGGGGATGATGAAAACACATGATCTGGATGAGAAATTACTAGAAAATGGTTTTCTGACCCTGAAAAAAAAAATCTGTTCTTATCCGGATCGACGCTTCGGATCGACGCTGTGCTTGGGCTGTAGTTTTAGCTGGAGTTCCAAGGGTGAATGCAGTTGCAGCAGCAGGTGGCTTAAGACATCCACACCCAAGGTCCCACAAGAGCAGTCTTGTTGGGGATCCGAGGCTAGAGACACCAGTCAACCTCCGGACCCCAGATTAGTGGGGCTCAAGGAGGAGCAAGTGTCACAGTCACTACAAAATGACTTTTAATGTCCTTTTAAGGTACTGAGTTTACCTGAGCAGTCTCTTTTAAATGACCTTTTAAATATTTTCGACATGTCCTTATAAACCCTAGATGTTCATGGCTCTCACTATTTCAACCATTAGAGCAGAGAGTGTTTTGTCCTTTTTAAAAGATAAAAAGTCAGATGTGTTTTTACTGCAAGAGTGTGTTTTGCCATTTAGGATATCTTACAGAGAGTGTGAGCAGCGGTGGACTGCTGGCCCTCCCTCTGGAGCAGCTCCCACTACAACAGGGCCAACGATATTTTAATAAGAAATCCCAATATCTTGGTGAAGGGCTGCATGGTGGTAAGAGAAGGATGGGCTCTTTTAGTTTATCTGACTTTTTTGGGTACTGATTTTAACATTCTCAACATATATGGTTTTAACGACAAACACGACAAGTACGACTTGCAGCCCCACATGCTTGGGAGGGAATTATTTTAAGAAGTCAGGAACAGGAATTGGAAAAAGGGGAGAAGTGCACAAGGTATTTTTTCAAAAGAACTTTATCAAGAGGAGCTGGGATATTAAGCGTAATAAAGGAGGGAAGGGAGGAAAAGACTACAGGTGGTATTTTATGAGAGCCTGTATAGTGAAAAGAATGTGTACCTTGAGATTTCATGATTTCACAGGAGCTGAAGTTTTGAAATGTCTTAAGTGTTTTAAGAAGGGAAAGTGCCTGGTAGAGGATAGACTCCCATGGAATTTTACCTGACCTTTCAGGACATTTTATTGAAGGACATTTTGACTGTGTTTAATGAATTTGAAGAATGGGAACGACCTCCAGAAAGTTTTGGAATAGGTATAGTGAATCTACTATATAAGAAAGGAGACAGGATGGACTTAAAAACTGGAGACCAATTACCCTTTTAAACTTTGATTGTAAACTTTTTGCAAAGCTTTTATCTAGAAGAATGTCGATTGTTTTAGAGGACGTGATCCACCTGGATCAAGCTTGCGCCATGCCGGGAAGGAGAATCACGGACAGACTAGTACTGGTCCGAGACGCTATCTGTTTTGTGAGAGACAGAAACTTGCGGTTAGTAGTGTTAAATTTAGATTTTGAAAAAGCCTTTGATCTGGTCTCGCACCAGTACCTGTTTTAGGTACTGCAAAAAATGGGGTTCCCTTGGTGGTTTTTAAAGTGGGTGGGGCTGCTTTACAAAGATATCAGCTGCAAAATTAAGGTAAATGGGCATCTCACAAAAGCAGTTAGAGTTCGCTCTGGTGTCCGCCAAGGGTATTCGTTATCTCCACTTCTGTACGTGGTATGTATAGAGCCATTGGCGCAGATCTTGAAAAAAGGACAAATGGATCAAAGGACTCGACTTACCAGGGGAACTGACGGCGACTTGGACGACATCACGCTTTTATGTTCTGACTTGTCATCGGTCCAAAGAGCATTGGATGTGACTGACTGGTTGGGGAGGGCCTCAGGCCCTAAGCTCGATAGGCCCAGCTCTTTGGTCCTTGGGAGAACATAGGAACAGACCTGGACCTTGATTTTAAAGAAACAGATATAAAGATTTTAGGAATAAAATTTGACAAAGAAGGTGGGGGACGGGGTAACTGGACTGACGTGTTAGGAAAAGTAAGGAAACGTTTGGGGTATTGGGGACTGAGACAGCTGACAATTGAGGGGAAGATTTTAATGATAAAAGTTGCAATTTTACTGTTACTTCTATTGTTGTGTTCTGTTTTTAGTCCCCCCAAAAGTTTTCTTTTAGGTTTGGATTGGGTGATCTTTTACTTCATGTGGGGGTCCAAGTAGGGGAGGCTAATGAGGTTGGAAATAAAAAAGAAACCAGAAAATGGAGGGAAGGGACTTCTAGACCCCCACTTGTTTTTAGGAAGCAAGTTCACTGCTATGCACATAAAGTATGCGACAGACCCCTCCAGAAAGAAGAAGATGGTGGCCATGGCAAAATTCTGGATGGGGTCTTACTTGCGAAGATTAAAGATTTTGATGCCAGGCCTTAGGACCCCAGTCTTTTTTAACTCTGCCACGAGAATATGATTTTTTTTAATTAGTGTTGCACTTTCCATTACCAGCCACAGTACATACACAATATCACCAACAGCAGTTACATATAAAGAAAAAAAAGAAGAAGAGGAAAGAAAAAGAGGGGGAGAGGAAAAAAACAAAAACGCTCTAAGGCTCTAACTAAGATTTTCAAGATAATTCCAGAGAGGAGACCATATTTGCCATAACCTGTCTGGTCGCTGATGCATGTCATAAGTTTCTCCAGAGGAAGCAATGACACTAGTGGAGAGATCCACAACCTCAGTGTTGGGGCCTGTTGAGAGGACCAAAGCAGCAGAACACATTTCTGTGCTACATACACCAACCAAATAAAAGCCTGACTCAGCTGCCAGTCAAATGTATCATAGAGTTGACCATTCAATAAATACAATAAAGGGCACATATTAAACTGAATACCAAAAATGTGATCTATAACAGAATGTACTTCCTTCCAAAATAAGTTAATTTTTTACAGGTCCAAAAATAGTGAATAAAAATGCCTTTGTGTGCCTGGCACTTGAAACACAGGTCAGATCTGTCTGGGAATATCCTATATAGACGTACTGGTGTCAGATCGATCCTGTGAATGAACTTGAAATTAAGTTCCTGCATGTTGACTGAAGTAAACTTGGGATGCAATTCAGAAAAACCAAGGTCCATAAATCTTGGACAATCTTCATTTCCAAGTTCCTCTCCCAAATACCCTTTAAAGTTGTCAAAGAAGACAAAGCTTCACTGGACAACATGGTGTAAATCTTTGAAATCAGCCCCTGAAAAGCTGAAAAGAGAAAAGCTGTTCCATCTCTGTCAGACCCATTCGCAACTCCCCCTTATCTAAGAGAGAGTGAATGAAATGTCTTATTTGGAGATATCTTAAAAAAATCTGATTTAGACAAACTATATTTCTCCATAATTTCAGAAAAAGACAACAAGACTCCATCCGAAAACAGAGAAGAGATCTGTTTAATTCCCATCTGGACTAATTAAGAAGTCCTATATTATGGTGCTGGGAAGGAAAATCAGGATTAAGTGCAATTGGAGAAGACAGTGAGAGACATTTAGGTATCTTTAAATACTTTATGACATCCCCCCAAGTTAGCAGGGTACTGGATACAACAAAATAACCAGAAACAATTTTATATTTTTCCACATTATGAATAAATGGTAAAGAGTGAAGTGGGAGAGGAGAACATGTTATGAACTCCATATCAACCCATAATGAGTTAGTTCTATTGGTGCACCAACTAAAAATGTTTCATCAGGGGCCAACCAGTAGTACAACTGCATCTTTAGTACACTTGCGCCCCCTTTCTCTTTAAGTTTCATTAGACTAGCTAGTTTATGTCGAAGTCTTTTTATTATTCCAGATAAACTTGGAAAAATTACTATTTAAATCTTTAAAGAATAAACTGGATAAATAAACAAGAAAGAGACTAAAAACAAATACAGAAAACGAGGAAGAACATTCATTCTATTCATATCCTACCACATTCATATCCTACCAAAAAAGGACAACAAGAGAGAGCACCAGATACCAGATGGGAAACCGTCCCCAAGAAAAGATGGCAGATATGCAAAAGAACGAAGGGAGGAGAAAAGAGAGGGGACATTGAGGGGTAAAGCCATAGACTTTGAAAGGTCAATTTTATATGTACTGAAATGGGCAATATTATTTAATAATGCGGGAAGTGATCGGACAGGATTAGAAATGTACAATATGTCATCAGCATAAAGGGAAATTCTATGATCCTCATCCCCCATTTTAATACCTAAAATACTGGCATCCAGCCTTATAAGCTCAGGGAGTGGTTCAAGCACCAAAGAAAAAATGAGAGGTGAAAGAGGACATCCTTGTCTTGTGCCTCTTTTAACATGTACAACTTGTGACATTTGACCATTCAATAAAACTCTAGCTCGGGGATCGGAATATAAAAGTTTAATTAGATTAATAAAATTTGATCCTAAATTAAATTTCTCAAGTGGCAAAAAGAAAGGCCCATTCCACGCAGTCAAAGGCTTTTTCCACGTCAAGCGACACAATAAGAGCGGGATGCTTAGATGTATTAACGAAGTCCACTATATTTATATAACAGCATATATTGTCAGGCATACAATACTGCTTTGTCCCAAATCCAGTCTGATCAGGTTTAATTACCATTGGCAGAACCACTTCCAACCTGTGAGCAAGGCTTATTGGTCTATATGATGCATAGTCCTGAGGATCTTTACCCTTTTTCAAAAGTAAACAAATTGTTGCCATTTTCCAAGTTTCAGGTATTGTACCATGCTGAAGCAGATCCTGAAAAACAGGAAGTAAAATTGGGTGAAGCTCCAGTCAAAAAGTTTTAAAGAATCTGGTGGATAGCCATCTGGTCCAGGGGTTTTATTGGAAGGCATGGCCTGGAGTGTTTAAAAAAAATCTAAAGAGAAGGGGACATTTAAATCAACCCTGTCCTCCTCTGATATAAATTTATAAAACTTCTGAAAAAGTTTTGAAAAATAGAGCTTTTTTATGTGGTTTGTGTGATTCAGATTAAGTTTAGCCCTTACCTGGCATAACGAAGCCCAATTTGATTGAGTAGAAGATGATTTATGTATTTGTTCCAGACTAACAACTTCTGCTTCCAGATCTAATCATTCTTGATATAAGATATAATATCACCCCTGATTGTGGCCTTGGCTGCGTCCCATAAAGTAGCAAGTAAGACGCATAAAATCACAAAATGCTGTGTTAGTAAGCAGGGAAGAGTTAAAGCTTCAGGTCTTATTCTTAGATGTTAAAATGGCCAATTTTATATACATATAGACTGGAGCATGGTCAGACAGAACAATGGGACCAATTTTACTGTCTGTTACGAGTTGGATTGAGCTGTTGGGTATGAAAATATCATCAATACCTGAATATGAACTGTGATGGTTAGAGTAAAAGGTATAATCCCTAAGCAAAGGATTTAATTCCCTCCAAATATCAACCAGACCGGATTCCTTACATGTCTCGTTAAGCACCAATGAAAATTTAGAATTGGTTGGATTGGAGAAGAGAGGATTTGTCCAGATTTTGATCCAAAATACACTTAAAATCCCCAAGTTTCTGCAATTATTGATAAACAATATGATTATATCAGACCTAAAATTAGGACAATCCACATTTGTTGCATAAATATTGAGCATGGTAATATGCTGTCCATATAACAGGCTTGAGATTAGTATATGTAACGTGGCGAGCAGGGAGCTATAAATTATATAAGATTAAATAAGACCAATGTAGCCAACTACGCCACTCTGGGAATTGCACCCAGAGAATTTTTAAAGTAAGAACACAGGTTCGTGGGTACCACAATGGCACAAGGATTTCTCAACAAAAGTTTTATTTAATCCAGATCAAAAAAAAAAAAAAAAAGAAAAAAACTGAAAGACAAGGCAGCCACAAAAATCAGCATGTAATATCAGCAGAAACAACAATATAACACTAGAATAATCAAACTAAAAATAGAAATTTATTAATACTATAATTACTAACAACAAGAGAATTAATAATAAAACCGTTCGACTGCTAGCTGATTCAATAAAACAAACAAGCAAACAAACCAAAACAAAACCTGTAGGGCAGAGACTCACCAGGGGAGGCAGACTACCTAAAACAATTCCAAAAACGCAAATCACCCGTGCAAAGAAAAGCAAACCAAAATACACAAATTCCCAAAAGTAAAGTGAACACAACCACAAAATAAATCTCTCCCCCTGGAGCACTCAGCACCTACAATACAATTAACCCAACTCAAAAACACCAAAAGAGTGGGAGACAATGGCTGCAATATAGACTGCAATGCTGCTCAGCTAGTGGGTTACTGGGCTTAATCTTATGCACAGCCAACAAATGGCTTGAGCTGAACAAAAGTGGTTACAGAAAATACACCACGTGCACAAAACAAAAGCACTAGTATTTCTCAGTGGCCAAGTTCCCCCAAAACACAAATTACAGCAAAACAGCCAAAAGAACACAACAAAAAAAACACACATACAAAAATACAAGCTACTCCACTTAATAATGAGAGCGCACAACGGCAGAAATGGCTAGCTAAAAACAACAATCAACACGCTTTAAACGCGCCATGTCACGCCAGTTAGTTCTAAGTTTCAGTGAGGCCCAAAACGGCAAGCTTATACTACAACGATAGCAATAAATAATAGGGCCAATATATTATAGCGTTTATATGCCAGTGGGTAAGTCAGTCATCTGCCACATATATTCACTGGTCCCACTGATGCGGCATGAATGAAAAAAAAAAGAGAATGTTTTCCCGATTGGTCAAGCGCCGACAGCCCCACAGGTGAGTTAACTGAAACCAAACAACATACTGAAGATACAGCCAACGCGAAAAAGCTACCAACGTTACAGCTAAACCTGCACGTTTACCTGAATGCTGAAGCACCCTAGGCTCAGGCAAGGACGTTTTAGAACGGAGGCCAGTGGCGATAAACACAAAATAAAAAAGAAAATAATTAAATAAAACCGGCAAACGCTAACGACCATGTGCGTCTCAAACACACATACCTCAGAGCAGAACAGTGACCCGGAAGGGGATGGGGGGGACCAAAGGCAGAGACCGTGGAGCATTCAAAAGACCCTTTTATAGGGGCGCCATGTCACTCCAGTAAAATCCCCAGCACATTAAGCGGCAAGATTAAACTACTCATAGCAATAATAATAATAATAATAATAATAATAATAATAATAATAATAATAATCTGCCACATATATATCTACCTTCGGGATCATTTATTTGTTTTTCACAAATAAATGGCAAATGTTTATTAATTAGTATAGCCACAACCTCGTTTCCTCAGATTTAAATTACAAGATGCAAAATACACCTGTCCTACCCAATCTCTTTTAAGTTTTAGACGCTCAAGATCTGACAAAAGGGTTTCCTGAATCATGGTAACTGATGCTCTCTCCATTTTAAGAAAAATTAAAATTTTCTTCCATTTAATAACATGTCCTAAGCCTTTCACATTCCAAGTTATATATGTAAGAAAATCATTCCTATTCAGTCTCAAAAATGGATGAACAGGATGTAACTGCAGAAATGTAGTGTGCTATCTTAAGTAGGTATAAAGCTTGGAGTGCAACCATTTTTACAAACACAAAGAAGCACAAACACCCCTTCCCACCCTCTCCCAGCCCTGTCCCCAAATGACAGGACACACTAAATGACAATAGGTCACCAGGCCCATGGGGCTTAGAATGAAAAATAACCACAAAAAACAACACTATGCGGTTCAGCATACGCTGTAAAATAGAAAAGAAACAAAATGAGCAACGCTCTGGTACTATACTCTTGAACAATATTTGACCAAATCTCAAAAGAAAAAAAGAAAAGTCACACAGCATAATCTGTCATTTTAAGTCCGAAGAGACCTGGAGGAAAGGCTACCTCTAAAACATCTATAAAGCAGTTAGGTTAAACACCTAATTGCCTGCATTGTAAAAAGAATATCTTATCTTTTCCCAAACTGGACAGAAATTTCTTGGCCGCTTCAATCGCTGAGAACAGGTGGATCTGATTATTGTGGACACACTGGAGTTTCGCCGGATAAGCAAAACCTCTGTGCATCTGACGATCAGAGAACTCTTTTCTCAGATCGCTGAACTCTATGTCTTCTAAGGATCTCAGCGTGTGATAGAATCAAAGATGACTCCCTTCATGCATCACCTGGCATTTCTGCAGGGCAGCCCGCAGAACTGCCCCTTTGTCCGGATAGCGAAGGAAATATCAGCACGCTAGCCCCTTTTTAAGTTTAGCTGGCTGCTGTGCGCTGCTGAGTTCTCAAAAACAGTGGAAAGTCTAGGGTCTCTTAACTCTCTGTCACGCTTCCGGGTTTTCCCTGCTCCCGTGCTTCTCCGGACTCAACTTCCCAGAGGGCAATGTTCGATGACGCCACGCCAGCGTCCAATCCGGTTCGCTCTCCATCACCGGAGTTTTAGCGAACAGCTGAACCATATTATCGTTCTTCATTTATACCTCTCCACGCCGCTTCAGCCTTTGCGAAGCTTTGCCAACGTTGTTTGCAATCCTGAGCGGTCTTTCTCTGTGTTATCTCATTTCTGGTTCCTGATCTCTGTTTCCGTTTTCGACTACCCTTTTGCCTTCTCCTCTAAACTTGTTTGCCTCCGCTGATTGTCTCTTCTGGTTTCGACTTTGCCTGCCTCGACTACGTTTTCTAGCCCTACCCTTGTTGCTGTATTACATTGCTGCATAGTTTGATCACTTCCCTGTTTAATAAACATCCAGCCTTGACTTTTAACTCTGCAAGCATCGACCCGGAGTCTTTTGTCCTGACAAAAAGCTTTGCCGCCTCACGATGGCAGAGTTAAAAGATTTCCAGGAGGCTTTGGTTAACCAAGGCCGCCTGTTAGGCCAGCATCACCAGACAGTAGATGCCCTTTCTGTTTCTGTGAGTGATCTCGCTAAGCAACAATCTGTACAGCAAGCTCAGCTGGTGCACATCTCGGTTAATTTGCGAGATATTTCTGCACACTTGGCTCAATTACAGGTTCCGGTTCGGCCTGGGGTAGAACCAGCTGCCACTCCTCTCCCAACTTCTGGTTCTTTCCCTGTCAGTAAACCGGAGAAATTTGATGGAGCCCCCAATTTGTGTAGCGGCTTTCTGTTACAGTGCTCTATCTACTTTGCAAATTCTCCTCCATGCTCGGATAAGTCACGTATCACCTTTAAGCGGCGATTTTCAAGCGGCAATTTCAAGTCGGTCTTTGATCATCCAAACGAGGGTAAAACCGCTGGGGATCTGCTGTTCCAACTCCACCAGGGCTCCCGGTCTGTGGCGCAATACGCCTTGGAGTTCCGAACCGTGGCGGCAGGTAGCGGCTGAAACGAGCCGGCACTCCTGACGGTGTTCCGCAACGGCCTGCACATGGACATTCGCAAAGAACTCGCATATCAAGACGATGGCCTGACCCTGGAGGAACTCATCTCACTCGCTATACGCCTGGATCAGCTCAAGCACGGAGCGAATCCAGCACCTCGAAAGTTTCTCGTGTACCGCGCTCCCCAGCTACCACTGACACCATGCCCGTGCCCACCGCTGACCTCACGATCTACGCCCGAGCTCAGCCCTGAGGAGCCTATGCAGGTAGATACATCACGCTTATCCCCCGGTGAGAGACAGCGTCGGATGCGCAGAGGTTTGTGCCTGTACTGCGGTAACCTGGGCCACATCCTGAGAAACTGCAGTCTGCATCCCCAAAGACCTCCATGGTCATTCACCAACAGGCAGGATAGCACCGCTCCTCCGAGCGCTACTTCCCGTACCTCCGCGGTGAGTAGCCCCACTCCGAGATGGTCGCGAAGTCATTCATGATTCCAGTGACTCTATATTATGAGAATTTTTCCTGTGTGTTTCCAGCCCTCATAGACTCTGGTGCAGAGGGCAATTTTATGAATATACAAGTGGTCAGACTACTACAAGTGCCTGTATCTACTCTCAAGCGCCCCCTACGACTTTCTGCGGTGGATGGGGATCCCGTGGGCCCGGGTTACGTCACCAGCATCACCTCACCCGTCACCATGGACATTAGTGCTTTACACTCTGAAAAGTTACCGTTTTTTGTTTTGGAAACGGCCGAATACGCCGTTATCCTCGGACTTTCCTGGCTTAAGTTACATGACCGTTCCATTTCTTTGTCTAACCGAGATATCATTGCCTGGTCCCCGTATTGTTTTAAACATTGTCTCAGTTTTCCTAGTCTTGCCATTTCCTCTACTTCTATCGAGAGTCCTGATCAGTCTCCAGTATGTATTCCCCCTGAGTACTATGATCTGGCAGAGGTATTTAATAAAACCAACGCCACCAAGTTACCACCACATAGAGTACGATTGTGCTATTGATTTAATTAACGATCAAATTCCACCCAAGTCCCGTGTTTATCCGCTCACACAAGCGGAGGACCAAGCAATGGAGGAGTACATACAGGAGGCACTGGCCCAGGGTTACATAAGGCCTTCCACTTCCCCCGCGGCCGCTGTTTTTTTCTTTGTTAAAAAGAAAGACGGTGACCTTAGACCATGTATAGATTATCGTGGCTTGAACACTATCACTAAACCATTTTCATATCCACTCCCTTTAGTTCCTGTGGCTTTGGGGCAACTTAGAGGCGCAATGATCTTTACTAAATTAGATTTGCGCAGGGCATATAATTTGATCAGGGTCAGGAAGGGGGACGAGTGGAAGACAGCCTTCCTCACCGCTAGGGGGCATTACGAGTACAGGGTTATGAGTTTCGGTTTGCGTAATGCTCCCTCTGTCTTCCAATCGTTCATAAATGACATTCTCCGGGACATGTTGGGACGATTTGTCATTGCGTATATCGACGATATACTCGTGTATTCACCAGACCTCCCTACTCATGTGCAGCACGTATGGAGGGTTCTCTCTCGCCTCTTAGAAAATCAGTTATACGTCAAGGGGGAGAAGTGCGAATTTCACTTAAGCTCCATGTCGTTCCTAGGTTATATTATTAGCTCTGAGGGGGTCGTCATGGACGACCGCAAAATCACAGTTGTCGCTAACTGACCTATTCCCAATTCCATCCGTGAACTCCAGAAATTTTTGGGTTTCGCAAATTTCTATCGGCGTTTTATTAGGAACTTTAGCTCGGTCGCTGCTCCTCTGACCTCTCTGCTAAAGGGCAACGCCAAATGTTTGGTTTGGAACCCTCAAGCGGGGAGCACGTTCGAGGAGCTCAAAAGGAGATTCACCACTGCTCCTTTGCTCCAGCATCCAGACCCAACTAAGCCGTTCGTAGTTGAGGTTGATGCTTCCAATGTGGGAGTAGGCGCTGTTCTCTCACAGTGCAGTGGTGAGCCTCCAAAACTACGTCCCATCATGTATTGTTCTCACAAACTGTCTTCAGCAGAGAAAAACTATGGAATTGGGGATAAGGAACTCCTGGCCATGAAGCTTGCCTTCGACGAATGGCGGCACTGGCTAGAAGGCGCTCAGTATCCGTTCTTGGTTCTTACGGACCATAAGAACCTAGAATACCTTTGTTTAGCCAAACGCCTAAACTCCCGCCAAGCTCGTTGGTCCTTGTTTTTTTCACGATTTAATTTTCAAATTACTTACTGTCACGAAATACACACAAGTAGAGATCTAGATCTTTCTATCTGTCTATTTAGATTTTCTGGAAGTTTCTTGATAGATTGGTCTTGGTGTTCTAGGCATGATAAGGACCTCAGAGAACCTCTAGACATTGACTGGGTCCAGTCTGAAATCATGGCCTTAATGAACAGCCCGCTGAAAGCTGATCACTTCAAAGCTACTGAGTGTGAATAACTTAATCCAGCCGTATCTATCTGATCTCTAGGATTCTTAATTGACTGGTCCTGGCTTTGTGTTCTAGGCATGATGAGGACCGGCTTAGATGCCAGCCACTAGGGGGCAGCAGCGAACTGGCAATCCATCCTAACAACTTGTACCTGCTGAACTGGCTATATATACCCCTCAGGAAGCATTCTGGGTTGCTGTTTTTTTGCTACACCAAGTGTGTTTGAGGTTCTGGTCGGTAATGGTAGAGGACTGAGAGAGTTTGTGCTCCCCCCTGTCCTGAAGGTTTAGAGAGTTTGTGCATCTCTTAAAAAAAAAAAAAATCCTGTCACAAAACCTTTTTTTTCCTGTCTGCTGAGGGCTGTGAGGTCTTGTCATTCCTGTGTCTGTTTCTCTCTCTTTTTCCATAGCTCTCCCCTATTATATAGGAGTGAGTAGTTGCCCCTTCTTTTATTTGTCTTACTAGTATCTCCATCCCTGACTTCTGGTTATTTTTGTTGGGAGTTTTATAAGATTTAAACCTCTGACTTAGGAGTTGGCCAGTCTCCCCGTGGCATTCTTTGTTTCCTGCTCAAACCTTTCCAGATTATTTTATTTATTTATTTTTCTTCTGTTCTGTTTTGACTGCCTAGCATTAAGTCCTCTTCAAATTTTCATTGGCAGCTTGTCCAGCAGAGGCCTTAATTAGTAACTTCCCCTGACTGCTACCATTACTTGGGATCTACTGCAGCTGTCAGCTGCTTCACATCCATCATGTTTCACTGAAACCTAGTTAGACACAAGCACAAGTCATTTGTGAATGCCAGAATGCTGGATAAAAAAACATGGACTGCCAAATATGGCCAAGGTTTAGCAGGCTAACAATTGCAGTGCTGCAATTCATGTGCATGTAAAAAGTACTTGCCTCTTCCTATTTCTTCTGTTTGTGTGTCGCACTAATCTGGTTGCTTGTAGTCATGTCTTGCCCAAATATCTGAATCCCTCACAGGAAGACACATGGGGTTAAGTGCATGTAAACACCCCATGTCAATGGCCATGTGGACAGCATACTTCAGAAATCCCTCTACTCAAGAATTACTTTCTCCTCTAGAAGTCCATATAGAACCACCTTTTCTCCAGATGTCCTCATGGTTAAGAATTACCTTAAACTCGAAAATGCTTCCTATTTTCAGACCTCCCTCTAATAAGGAACGAACTTGTCCTCCAGATGTCCCTCTAGTGAAGGAGTGCCTTTTCCTTCAGGCATTCTGGGGGGAAAAAAATTCTCAATTTCACAGGAGAAGGATAAAACACTTTAAACAAGTCCATGTAACCAGGCTTTAGTTTTCCAAATAACTTGTGGGGACATCAACTGAGTTGAACCCAGCAAACTGACTAAATACAAACCACAGGTTACCCCACCAGTGAGAGTAGTACTTTAGATTACTGCTATTCTGTATTAAAGGGCATTCATTTTCCAAAACCCATTGAATTTCACTTGCCAGTTATTTAACCTAAATCTTCTTAAACTTGTCAAGTGGTCTGAATTTATAATCATTTTAGTTTTGTATTGTAAAACTTTAAATATTCTATCAATTCTAGTGTTGGGTGCATACCCATATCTAGTAAAATCGATCTTGTTTGGGTATCACATTTTAAACACATCTTATTATTTTTATCCTTTTTTTTTATCTTTCTCTAGTTTTTAAAAGGCTTTATTTTGACAATGTATCTTTCTTCAGTTAGTGTTAATTACACCACAAACTATTACTGGATAACCAATATAGAGCAGTTTTTCTAAAGTGAGGAGCATAAACATTTTATTTTGTGGGGGATTTTGGCCAGGTGCCCACACCCCAGGCACTTTCTGCATTTCATGTCCTGATGTCCATGCTGAAGGCACTCCTTACAGAAGGTGGGCTGCCTGGGGGTATAATACAACCCCTCTTGCCATCCTCCTTTAAAATTCACCAAAATCTGGCGGCGCCCGTTCTATATTCCCAGCTCATTACAGGCCATTTGTTCACCAGGCCGAACCTCACTGTACTGTTGTAGGAACCCCATCTGGGTCCCTCCACTGGAACCGTATGGTACGGGCACACCTCCGACCAGATCCTAATGAAGGAAATGTCCTGGTGATTGGGGCTGCCAGTAGTGCCCCAAGGTCCTGAATCCTGCTGGCAAGTCCTTTGGCTGATCTGTCCACTCTTGAATGTCAGATCTTCTTCCAGGGATGCTAGGAGAAAATAAAAGAAACTGAAAAGCTAATAAAATGTATATAATGGTCCAAAGATTCCCTGCGACAGCAGCGGCTCTTGATAAAAACTTACCAAAGAGTTTACAATCCAGGTTTAAAAGGCTATATGGTCTCCAGTCTTATGACAAGTCCTTGCACCCACTAACCCCTTGTCCGTGTTGAAGGCACCCCTACAGAAGGTGGGCTGCCCCTTGCAGTAAACAAAAAAAAGTTAACCTTTGTTGCCCCAGAGAGAAATGGGCCAGGGGGGTGTATGAGACCATGTATTTGCCACCCCCCATCCGTTTGCTAACCAGGCTGCCGTGTGATCTCTAAAGACAGTTTGAAACTCTTTCCTCCAGTATCTCCAGTTTTCAATACCCATCAATGAAAAATGTGGCCTCCACCATGATATGATCAGAGTGCCATTGTGGAGACAAGGAAAGCTTCTTAATACCTATGAAGGATGATGCCAAAATATAGGGATCTGGCACCTATTATGTTGTTGCTGTTATGCCAGGTGTGGCCCAGATTCCTGGGGTTGCAAAATTTCAACCCGTCAGTCAGGCCAAAGACGCAGATCAGCTTTTTAAAGTGTTTCTGACTGACGTCAACCCCCCCTCTCTAAATTAACATTAAAACCCCATGCCAAAAGAAATTTTGACGAATCTTTCACTGGAGCGTAGATGCACAAAACTCAAAGGTTTTGGCCTCTCCATGTGGCGTCTAACCCCAAAGCCCTGCCCTGAAAGATGGTAATGGGGCTTATCTTCTCAAAGGTGCAGTCTCCCAGCAGGATACCCACTCCTGTGGAGTGGACGCCACCCACACTCCAGTAGGCCATACCTCTTTTCCACTGTTGTGAGGAAAAGAGCCTCGTTTCACTGGTCCCGCAGGTGAACCTCCTGCAAACAGCAGATGGTCGGTGAGGTGGATGCCAAATCCTGGAACACAGCTGTCCTCTTGGTCGCATTTCTGAGCCCTCTGACATTCATGGTTAAGATTGTAAAATTCTGCCATAAAAGACAAAAACAGGTTAAAACCTCTAAAAATTAATTAAAGGGGAGCCCCTTCCACTTATGACAATTCCAAGGCCTCCACCCCATCCACGTAGGATGCTTCATTGGAGGAGGCCTCCCTGCCCCGTATTTCTCGGGAGGGATCACACTCTGCCACCAACCCACTTTCCTCCTGGCTTCTTCTCCTTCTCCTGGTGCTCTCTTGCTCGCTTTTCCTTTGTAGCTGGGGGTCCAGAGGTGGGGGTGCCTCCCTGGCAGGCCGAGGCTGCGGTTCTGAGGCTGAGCGCCTGGCCACCACAATGGTACTTCAGAGGGCCCCTCCTGTGACACTGGGGCATAAGACTGCCCTTGACCAGGGCAGAAGTGGGCCAAATGTCCCTCCCTGCCGCAGCGTCTGCACCAGCAGGGGTTTTTACAATCCTTGGCCAGGTGCCCACGCCCCAGGGAGTTCTTGCACTCCATGTCTTTGCATCCCTTGACCTGATGTCCATGTTTGAGACACCCCTTGCAGAAGGCGGGCTGTCCTCTATAAAAAGGTATCCTTTGTTGCCGGCTATTGTGAAATATGCAGGGGGTTGCAACAAACCCACCTTGCCGTCGTCCTTAAAATTTACTATAAATTGGCAGCGCCTCTTCCAAATTCTCTGCTCATCCCAGATGATCCATTCTCCCAGCTGGAGTTCTCCATATTGCTGCAAAAAAGTGGCAGACAGACTCAGCTGAAACAAAAGGGTTTAAAAATGCCGGTTGCTGTTCCACATAGACAAAATAAAGTACTTGCACAGGGGATAGTCCCCCAAAGGTTAAGCCCTGCTCCAGGACCTGCCGGAAGTTGCCTCCAATGCAATGATTACATTGAAGAACATCTGGGCATTCGTCCGCTGAGCACAGATGAGGTCCTCCAGCTTGAGCCCCAGCGCACTGAAGAGTACATCCCGGATGAAAGGGATCTGTTCAGTGATGAGGGCCCCCCATCTGGGTCCCTCCACTGGAAGCAAATTGTGTGATGCCCAGAGGTCCCTCCATGGCACTGTTAGCGAGATCAAGGGCAGGTCCCAAAGCCTGAAGATCCCCTGGCTGGTCCGTCCGCTCTCAATGGTCATCCAGCCTGGGTCTCTCCTTAGCAGTTGTCGTCATAGTCTTTTCATAGTCTAACTAAGTTAAAAAACTAAAGTAAATAAAGGAAAATAAAATGAAGCTCAAGGGATCCCCTGTGGCAGCGGTGGTCAGGCCACCTGCTGCTGCACCTGCTTTCACCCTTGGATCTCCAGCTAAAACTAAAGCCCAAGCACAGCTCCGATGCTCTCTTCCAAATCAATAAGAACAGATTTTTTTTTCTGAGATCAGAAGTGACATTGTTGGATAATTTTTCATCATTCCTCAACCTTCATCTCAGTTTTAAACATTTTGTGCAGGCTGTGCCTGGGCAAATGAACAAAATAATAAAACTAAAAAAAATTGTAGTGTTAGCAGCCTTGCCCAAGGATTGGTGTAGCACAGAGTCACCCAGACTGGAATTCGAACCCCAGTCTCCCATGTGTAGAGGAACTCTGGGTAGTGGTGTTACCCGCTGAGCTACACCAACACCTTCTCTCAGGTTAATCGGAACTGTGGGTCTACAGCACTGCACAGGGCGGACAACTCAACTTTGCATACCCACAGTCCCAAAACTCATGAACAAGACTTTTGTGGGTCTGGGGAGCGAGACTGCCTAGTGAGCCCGTGCCTGTACAGGACCTCCCTGACTGGCAGCTTGTCATGCACGCATTGCCAGTTCAGGTCCTGCAGCCGGTTGTCCAGTCTTTTAGGTTGTGTCCATCTAGGCCCGGGACCTTATGCCGGTTCATTTTGCCAAGTACCTCGGTCAGTTCCATTAGACTAAAGGAGGGCTGCTAGGCTGTTCGGAACATTGCTCAGAAAGCGAGTTTCCACATTTCAGCATCTGTGCTTCTCTTGCTAAAAAGTTGTTAATCTTGAGCAATCCCCATTGGCTGGGTCCGAACAAGCCCTGCCTTCCGAGTTTGAGAGATGTAAAACATCTCTCCTCTCTGGCCTTTCGGACCCATTGAAAAAAATAAGGCAGAGCAGGTTTTGTTTTCCTCTGCCCCTCTCCCCTCTGTAACCTGGCATAGAAAAGGCTATTGGCTGCTGACCGCTCATGTAGTTCCCTGAGCTCAGCTCTAAGGGCCTGCACCCTTTCAAGATCATGGTCCCGCCATTGTTATAGCTGACATATTGATTTTGTAACTGCTCCTCCAAATCCTTCACACGCTTAAGCTTTTCAGCTTTGCATCGGCTGCAGTAGTGGATTGTTAAAGCACAAATTATCTACTTTATATGCTCCCACCACGCAGCTGGAGAAGCGAAATCACCCTTGCAGCCTTGCCAGCCTCGTAGGCCCTACCTCTTTTTCTACAGTTGTGAAAAAAGAGCTTTGTCCCGCTGGTCCCACAAATGAACCTCCTGCAAGCATTAGATGGCTGTCAGGGCTTGAAACACAGCTGTCCTCTTTGTTACACTCTGTAGCCCTCTGACATTCATTGTTAAATTGGTCAAATCTGTCAAAAGGTAAAAAAGCGGGCTCCTGGCCTCTGCTGGGGAGGAGGTGGCAGAGGCTCATGCCTCCAAAGGCTCCTCCTGTCCTCCTAATCGTACAGATACCTCCTCCCCTTCTGCTTCTTCTTCAGGCCCTCCTCCTGCCCCTGCCAACACCGTGGCATAAGAACAGACCTGTCTAGGACAACAGTTGGCCAAGTGTCCCTCCCCACCACAACTTCTGCATCTGCAGGGGGTTTAGCAGTCTTTGGCCAGGTTGACCCTTCCCTAGGCAGTTCTTACATGTCAAGTCCTTGCACCCACTGACTTTATGTCCATGCTGGAATCACCCTCTACACTGGGTGGGCTGCCCCCTGTAAAAAAAAAAAAAGAAAAAAAAAGTACCCCCCAGGGAGAAATATTGTGTATTAGACCCCCCCTTGCCATCCTCCCTGATGTCCACCATGCATTGGCAGCACTTGTGACTCTAGCTCATCTCGGACCATACACTCCCCAGGCTGGAACTCAGCATACTGCTGTAGGAACTGGCAGACGTAGCAAGCGGATGAAAAATATTAATGGTGACCATCCGCCAGTTGCTCTGCCACATGCCATGGACTGCAAAGAGCTTCCCCGGTATACTGCCTCTGAGGCAATGGTGATGTCGAAGAACCTCAGGGCATTGTTGTGCTAGGCACAGATAAGGTCCTCCAGTGTGAGCCCCTGCAGTCCAAACAAAACCTCCGGAATGAAAGTGACCCACTTGGTGAAGGCCTTCCCCGGCTCTGCGTTGGTCCACTGGAACCACAAGGTGTTGGGGAATGACTTTGGGAAGACTTTGCGTGCTATCACCTTGCCTAGGAAGGACAAGGACCTGGCTTTGTCCCAGCTTTAGCTAGGTGTTCTTCCCAGTGTATCCTTGACTAAACCTTGCAGTAAAACCAATGTCTTATCTATTTTAAACTTATCCCCGCCCTTCTCCTGTCTCTTTTTGCTGAACAATTAAATTCCTGGATGTAAAAATACGTAATAAATAGGAATGAAAGAACAACTACACAGGTAAAAGGAATTAAAAGGGCATTAAAAGCAGTGTGTGAGACCTGCTCCACCTTAATCCCCACTGTTCTGGGGTTTGGAGGTTTACTGTTGTCTCCAGAGCCCTCAAATCTGCTATTGCTTTAATGATTTTTACTAGAAGCCATGTAGAGGTTATAGTTATAAAAGGGTAGAGTCAGGAGATTGAAGGTCGGAGATGTTGGAGTAGTTTATTTTATGGCGATCACAGTTCACTCACAGCTGCATGTTTTGAAGTCCGTCCAAACTCAGTCTGAACTTGGTCCAACTCAGTCTAAAGTCTAAACACTGTTTCACCACCCACTTATGGTCACCAGATGGTCATCTCTCCTGAGACTGATGTTTGACCTATGACCTGTAGATCCCTGAAGTCAACATTCTCCCAGGGACTCCGTCCTCTCGTAAATGTTCTGATCTGGTAACGCAGCTGTTCCCGAGCTCTTGTAGAATAGCTTGCAAGCATGCTTTTAAAGCAGACATTTCTGATTTATAGGATCTGTCTGGGTCGGGGAGGCATTTATCTGGGCTACTTGCTGGATGAGTTGGAACAGCTTACCTGTGACCTCTGGTGACACTGGTCCACCGCACAATTGTGTGTATCGTGTGGCAATTTAATAACCTTTGTGTATTGCACTTATAATGTCCTTTGTCAATGTGTATTGTGTTGCACTTATAATGACCTTTCTCTAGGTACCAGCACTGACCCCCTGTTCAGGCAGTGTCTGAGCTCGTGGTGAGTTTTAGGCTCTAAACTTCCTCTACTAGCTGGAATATTATCCAACAGAACACTCAGCACAGTTGTAAGTCGCTCTGGATAAGAGCGTCTGCTAAATGCCTTAAATGTAAATGTAAATGTAAATGCAGAAGCTAGACTGCTCCTTCAACTGACCTGTATCACAAAGCTGCTTCCTTTTGCAGTTCCGCTCCCAATGTCCACTTTTCCTACAATATCGGTAAAAACTTTTTGTTTGGGTGTTTCTGGTTGCTTGGTTTCTGGCCAGCCGTTTGTGACACAGCAGAGAGGTATAATTTCACATTAGAATCTCTCTCGTGTCCAGCTACTGATCTAGCAGTTCACCCAAAGCAGAATTGCACCATTTAGCCTGCAGCAGAGGCAGAACTCTTCGCTGTTCTGGGGTTAAACCATCAGCCCACTGAGCAACAGCTACTTTGCCTTCCAAGACATGTTTCACAGTTTTATTGTCTCTCTGGCCTCCTTGGATCAGAAATATTTTCGCAAAATTTTGTGTATACTGACTCACAGGCTCATTCATGTTTCCATTTTCCCAATTTCACCTGGCAGTAACACCTGTCAGACTGTGCCTCAACTTTTCCCTTGAATTGTTTCAAGGAAGGGTAAAGTCTGACCGTAGGCTGATCATGTAACTTTTTTCCCTGCTTTTCCAGAAACTCAACTTCAGTTTGAAGAGCAGTGAGAGAGTGTTGCATATGCTCACGTTACAATTCTTTCATTAATAGAGTATGCCACTGACAGAATATTGAACACACTTCTTAAAATCTCTTTTCACCACACATTTTGCCAAAACTGTAAAACATTGCTCATGTGTCCATTCAGATTCTTGAGCAATGCTGTATTTTTCACACAATTTAGTGTTTTTTTTCTTTGCACACATTTTATCGAACATCTGGCTTAAGTTTTTTTCAAATGCCTCTCTATCGGCATATTTTGACGGCATAGATGCAGCAGCACATGCAGAACTCTTTGTGGACAACCAGGAAGACACTTTTGTTTGGTCTACAATTACCAAAACCGCACAAAGAATACTCTGAAGTAGTGTTACTGCTACTTAAGTAGTGAAGATTCATTCACATTGTATTTTAGTATGATCTCATGAGTATGCAATGTAGACCTGGAATGACACAGTTCACAGGTCTTTGTGATACTCGCTCACAATACATGATCGAGTGAGCTTACCTAAAACACAACACTGGTTTTTACCTGGACAACACAGTTCACAGGTTGGTGTGATACTCACAATAAATGATCTTATGAGTTCACCTAAAGCCTAGCTAGGACTTTTAACAAGACAAAACAAACGAACTGACTCTCTTTCTTTTCTGGTACTTTGCTCATTCACCAAGCCAGCAGCTGAAGAGACATCCGGATACTGTCTGTGACGCCAATTTGAAGTTTCTTTTCTTGCTTGCACAGAAGGGTAAAGTCAGGAGACTGAAGGCTGGAGATATTGGAGTAGTTTATTTTGGTTTTATACACCATGTCACCTCACCCATAATGTAAGAAGAATCTGGTTTTACCAGATGGGTCAGCTTCCTCCAAATTACTTTTGGCCTATAACCTGTAGACCCCTGATGGCAACATTCGCCCAAGGGCTCTGACCCTGTTGTAAATGCATACAATTCAGGTTCTGTTCTAGAAATGCATTTGTTCCACATGGTGAACTTATACACACTTTATACATACACACTGATATTAAATACAATCAATAGAGGCAGCTCTCAATTGCCCCAAAGCCACCTATAACTTCAGAAGGTCCCCACAATGCAAGACCAAAGAAGATGGGGAAACTAATACTATCCCTAAAGCCTCACTTAAAACCATCACAAATTTATACAAGACAGAAAATCTGAGCATAAATAGCTGCAGCACTACCAAATATTTCAGTCACTACATGGGTATTAAAGACATTACATACACAACACATAGACAAGTGTAAGCTCAAGCACTGGCCACGAGACAAGCTGGACATGAAACTGATTTGTTAGGTCCTCATATACAGACTACAGAGATTTCACATAATCACAGATAAACATTTAGAATAAAATAAAAAAGTGAGCCTGTCCCAGCTACACCACTACCTTAAAGAACAATAATCTACACCAAACAGGCCATATAAGTGTTAAACTAAAACAATCTGTTATACCTAAAACGTAGACTACTCCAGTAATCACATGCTGTAACAGGAGAATCTCCATTACTATTTGGAGATAAAACTTCTTTAAACTCCTTTTAAGTCAGACAAGGAATCTCCAGTGCTGGTCTAATGAAGCTGAGTGGCTCTGCAAACCACATCCATCATGTTAACAGTGTCCTCATATACAGTCTACAGGAATTCATATAATCCCAGATCATCATTTCAAACAGGTCACACATATGAACTTCAGTCTTTAACACGCATACTGATCTGAAGATACCCAACACCCATTCAACTTTTTATCATTAGAACAATATAGGTATGTACAGTATAACAAAACACTATCAGGTTGCTTCAGACAGTGAAGTGATTTAAAATTAGATAAATGGTAAGTACAGTGCAAAGACAGGATGAAATCCTCTGACCCCTTGTCAGACCCTACGCTGGTGCAGTGGGTCCTGGGTTCTTCCTGGTGCACAACAATGCTCCTCTGTAGGGTGATCATTTTTATCAAACGATGTGGCATCCTTTAATTCCTAACACCTTACCCAGTCTATATGAGGAAAGATATTCTGCATGATTTTTTTTCCCAGAGATCTGATGTGTTTTCAAAGTGTTCCCTTTATTTATTTATTTTTAGCAGTGTACATTGTACCAACAGGAAAAGACTCAGTAACTTATTCATGAGTGTGTGCACTCATGGGTAGTAAATAAAAAGTTGTTTGGAAACCTTTTGTTCCATTATTCAAACAAGCGATTTTAAGATTTAATGTTCAAAGTTCGATTTTTTTTGTAATGGCCAGTTAGTTTAATCAACATAACAGTTGTCATGGCACAAATACTGCAGCCTTCCATTTGTCTACTAGAGCCACCTTGTGGTGGTTAATTGTAAAATAATTTAACTGCAACAGTTTTCCTATTGGTTTATTCAGACCATGTGGCTCTAAGGTTAAAGGCTTACCAAGAAGCCTACGGTAGTCAGTAATCTCTCCATGCGGTTAGACAGAGAGCATTCCTCCTTGTTGTGCCTTGGAAAGCCTTTGCTTGTAAGTTTGTTTTTATTTCATAGTTTGTGTAATGAGTGAATACATATGTTGTATATATTCTGTTGGAACAAAAGGTGACAGTTCTTTTGTTAGAATGCTAAAATGCTAAGATAAGCTAAATACAGTTCATTAGGCTAACTAGCCTATCTGTAAGCAATGGAAGGGAATGTGTACTGTATTTTGAATGTAGTTTGTAAACATAGCATTGTTTATTTGTCTTCATTACAGTTTACATGAAAGAACAAACTAATTAATGTATTAAAGAACGAAAGAAGAGGAAAAGAACTCTTTGAAGCACTTCAAATCAATTCTGCGTTCAACTTTCTCTGGAGTTTGTGTGTTAGCTATCTGTCATTGGTGCGTAGAGGGAACACGTATTAGGGACAGAATAACAGTAGTATATCTACCAACTAAAACACAAAATCACTTTTTTAGAGTGTAGGTCACTGTGATATGATCTGCTGTTAAAGGGGAACTGGGTCTTGTGGAGGAACACGCAGGATCTTCTTTACAGTAATGGTGATGGGAACCAGGGATCTACCTAGTTTATGTACCCTCTTCACACACATTTCTATCCACAGAGACTTTTATTATAAACCAATATTACAAACTTCTGAGAAAAAAAACCTGGTCCTGATATTAAAGGACTTAGTTGAATGCAGTGCTATCACTAAACAAATTAAAAAAGTAGAAAGAGAAAAAGAAATGAAGGAAAGAGTAAGTCAAGCTAGAGTAGGACTGTGGATGGTAAATAAGTGATGGAATGGGCCATCTGTGACCCAGAAACACCAGGCTGAAGCTTCCTAGTCTGATCCCCCCCTAACCCTAACCCACAACTTCATAGCCTATTAATGCAGACCCTATTTCTAAACCTCCTCTTCATGCTCTAGCTAGACTTAGCTGCCCGTGGTGAGGCTGGTGCTGAGGGTGGTGGTGGTAAGAGTAAGTGAAAATGCGATTAAAGGTAAACAACATAGATTAGCTACACAGCATCTGTCAGCCAATACGTGTAAAAGGCTAAGGGAAGGAAGAAGGAAAAGAAGAGGATGGAATATGGGTAAAGACAGAGGAAATGTTACGTTATGAATGGATAATTTCTCTTGTAGCCCAGAGCAAGATAGCGATTTAGTTTGATAGTGATGGCTAATTTAATAAATACGTAGCTAGGGTCAGTGTCAGTTACTCCCACCCTTAAGCTGACCTAAAGTCTCCCCTGAGTTTCTTTTGATAATCCTTTAGTTACAGGCCATTAAACGCTGTTGGCGTTTTTCTAATAAGGACATACACCAACTTCTTGTTTTAAAAAACCCTGTTCCACCTTCAATAGTATAGCATTTACCTGGGGCACCAAAATGAACTTTCTGGCTATTTAAGGTGGAACAGGAAAATGTAGCTTTTTTCATTATGCCATTCAGTATAATAATACTAACCATCAAGCATTTTACTGTGGTTTACTGTGAAACCATTTCATCACTAGTAGAAGGTAGTTTGGAAAAATAAACATATTCAGTTAATATAGGTGATAATGGTGGAAATACAAAGATCATTATTATCATTTGACCAGTATATGACCAGACCATGTATACCAGCATTGATAGACATTATCAAGGATTTATTAAGGATTATCATCATCATCATCATCATCATCATCATCATCATTGTCTAATCAGTTTGAGGTTTTTAAACATCAATCAACTGAATATGTTCTATGGATATGTTCTATGTGGAAAAATGTTTCAGAAAGATCAGCTCTGTTAATATGCTTACTTATTACTGTGCAGTCAGTGGTGTCACTTGCCACTAGATAAGTTAAAAAGACTATTTGGGGCCCAGGACAGTGAGGAGCTCCCCAAGGGTATATCTATATTTTTGAGTTACAAGTTTTTGTAATGTTCTTTACATGTATAATTTGAAAATTATTACAGCAATTGGAATTTTTTACCTAGGGCCCCTACAGAATCATCACTGTTTAGAACAGACACCACTTGAAAGCAGCATTACTAGGTACCATACACTGTGTTTTTAAATTTGCACAGGGTAACATCTTAAACACCCTCTTCACACACACCCTTCAGTAACCCTTGAACACTATGGCTGAATTCCAAATAGCTCCTTACTTCGTTCATAGTGCACCATGTGAGTTCTGAAATTTGGACCTCTACGCAAAAACACTTGCAGTGTATATATACACATTTTGCACATGTGGCTGAATCTTATGCTTCTTTTAGCCAATTTCCACCAATAGGTTTTGTTCCCATTCCTGCACCTAATTTGAACTGTTTTTAACCTGAAAAGTTAGATCTCAGATGGGATTAAAGAACCACAGGTTCTTTAATACAAACTATGACTGTAGGTGTGCAAGTTGTTGAGGACAGAGTAAAAACTCTAGTTCTCCTTTCAGTTTAGTGAATATTCATGATGCACAGACCAATAGAATTGCTTGTTATCATCCTTCACTGCAGGTTAAAGCTGGTTCATCCTCCTGTAAAGCTCCATTTCGGAGGTGTCTAAAGAGAACCGATAATTCCATGAGTGCTATTTTATGGTTTGATGTCACTTTTATTCTGAAGTAAAGCTTTAAGATAAACACAAGGAGCCACGTCTAAACTTCTGACAAGTACTGTATGAAGTGAGTAGGGGGCTAATTAGGATACTTTTATTTCTTCACCACATAGAATGTAGATGAGGGAATAATATTGTACCCATGTAAAGAATGTGTGTTAATGACTTGGATATGTGGGCACAGTTACAGTAAATCCCATGTAGTTAAGATAAGATCCAGGATGGAAAATCCTAGTATAACCTGACCCTAAAGGTCAAGGGGAGTGTTTACATTGCATGATGCTAGAAAAGTGCTTAATTTACAATATAGGAGTAAAAGCAAACAATGGCAACCTAATTTGTAACTTCAGCATATGTTTAAATAAACAATTACTGTATACATTTGTGGGTAGAACCATGAGATAATGGGAGTAATGCCTCATTTGGAAATGTAATGCCCCTCCCACCATCATATACATCAACTCCTGAAACACTGTAGAAGTATGGAAACGCTGTACCATATAGTGGCCATTTGAATTCAATCCACCCAGGAGTACACTCTTTAGCATACACCTGAGAATAAAGCTTGGAACCTTTTCTCTTTTTTTCCCTTTTCTCTTGTTTTTGGTTTTGAGTAATTTTATTTTCTAGAAATTGAGATGTTTATGTTGATGTCTGACTAAGTCAATCAAGTTTTGTGATGTGGCTGAAGCATAGAGATCAGATATTTCAGTCCTGATGTTACTATAAATATTAATAGTTTCTCCAGTAAAATGTTTCTCTTCTAATAAGAGTGATGTATTAGAAACCAGTCAACTGTTCAGCTACGCACTCATAGGAGCTGAAAGTGGTAAACAAAAGCCTGAGGAGCTGACAGTGCAGGTCTGAAAGGGGATAAAGATGTGGAGATGCTTTACTGAGAGCCGCAGCTAAAAGAAACTTTCACTTTCGTTTCAGTGTTTCTTCCCTGTCACCCAATGCTGCTTTCTAGTGGTAAGAGAATACTAAACATTCACAATGTTGTGTATATCTCTCTCTGTTTTTTACTCTCTCTTTGTCTTTGCCTCTCTGATCTCCAGTGTATAAAATACAGATATAAAGGCAACTTTAAAGAACAACCTACAATTTCATAACTTTCAAGGTCACTGCATAGTCTTATTTGAAATCATCCAAACAGGAGTAAAAGAGCGGTATTTTAAGCATACAGTATTTCATGAGTCACATATATTCTGAAGCACAGTTTAAAAAACTTAAATGAAAGAATTGAAAACACTGATCAAAATTAGAGAACACTTTCGGTTACCTCCCAGTCATTAGTGTTAATCTGGAACCTGGTGCTAATTTCCTTCATTATCTGTCAAACCCTATTTAACTGGGAGCCTAACTTCCCGGCTTTCACTGACTTTGCAAGATAATGAGTCATTCTAAAGTGACTGAAACCTTCCGGCAGTAAGTTGTCCAGATGAAGGTCAAAGAAATGACCCTATCAGCCATAGCAAGAGAAGTTTGTCGTTCCAAATCTGTGATTTCTGAGAATGTTGCATCTTTACGATGTCACAAACTCATTTGAGTCCCCCAAGAAGGCTGGTCGTCCACGAAAGATGAGCAATTGTTTTAACACTGCAGCTGGAATTGCTTGCCAGTTTAGCATTGAACAGGGTAAGGATCTGTCTCGTCATACAGTGGCTTGACGTTTAAGAGCATTTGCACTGAAAGGTGGAGAAGGAAGTGTCATGATTTGGGGAGTGTTCTCAGCAGCAGAATTTTGGCCTCTTGTACATCTACATTGCAGAGTGCATGCAAATGTTTATCAGAACCTTCTTCAACAGCATGTGATTCCTTCCCTGCGTTCATCAACCAATCGGCCAGCAATTTTCCTACTAATTGTGGACTGTTGTAACCTTCATTAATTTAGTTATTATTTGTAGTAATCTTTCTCTGTGCTTCATTACTGTTCTCTAATTTTGATCATAGTGTTTTCTGCAACATAATTTTTTTTTTTTGTTGAAATGCCTTCGCAATTTTATAAAACACTGTTCTAGTAGCATGGTAAAGCCACAGTTCAAAAACTGAGCAATGAAGATTATATTGTTTCTGAAAAAATCAAGAGTTCATACACTGTTTCCTAATTTTAATCTACAGTGTACACATACACACATCTGTGCACATCTGTATGAGTGCCAGCCAAACATATTTTGTTAACCCTGGAGATGTGGAGTGGAGCAGGATCAGAACCAGGTGGAATATTTTTTTTTTTTAATCTTATGAGGGTAGTTTAATACATAATAATATTTAAATACTAAACATTGCTAAAATTCTACTTCTCTCTCATATTACTACTGTTATGGTTATTATAAGTAGTGGTAATAGTCACAGTTAATAGTACTATTATGATGCATAATTGCGTATTTGGAAAACTTTAACTACTACGGGCTCAGATTTAAATAGTGGTAGGAAAGTGGAGTCACAGTTAAACCTGAGATGCACAACCTCCCACTTATTGTTCACCATTTCATAATAACTGATGGAATGATGAACTATCATGAGGTGCAGACAGGCACTTTCATCATATTAGAAATTGAAATACAATGTGGACAAGTTGAACATTATTGATACTCATAAAAATCAAGATGATACAGTACAAATTATATTTCAACATTTAAAATGAAAGTTTTACTACTTGAAATTGGGTTCCTAGAAGAATGCATGGCTTTTTAATAGGAGGAAAGTCCTAGGTGTTCAGTTATAATATAGGTGTCCAGTTATAATATTTGGTAAAGTTAGATATAAAATGTTAGACTTGTAGAAATCATTATGTAATCAACCTTTTTAAAATTAAGTTGTAATTTTTACATGTAGGAAAGAGGAAGTGTTTCTATAAATAAGAGCATGTGTTAAAGTTGAGACAGTATGTAAAATGTAAATGGAAAGCAGTGATTTATAAATTCACCTTTCACATTTACTTGTGGATATTTTTGTCTACTCAATTTCATTAAGACACTCTAAAATTCTAGACAGGTAGACTAAGGTAAATCTATTTACAATATTGAATGTTTCATTATTAGTATCATTAAATTCATTAAAATTCAAATTTGCCATATCTCTCAGTAAATGACTGTTTAGCAAAAATATAATATATAGTTTGAAATATAGTTATAAAACATCTATGAATATGACTGGTTATCATATTTATCCTTCAAAATGGTAAGAACAAGGTGTCATAGCTGTTGAAATTTGATCTAAACATAACAAACCTCGGAGGCCCTGGCTAGTTGACTAACCTGGTGTAGGAGTGAGGAACATGTTATGTGGAAAAGCTTGTCGTAGTCGGTCTATATATTTACACTACTAGTTTGACTTTAGTTTTGAGGCCCATTAAGTGACCTTTAGATCAGGACTCGGAGTGGAAACTAATGTTCAAAATATACATTTATAGATTGTTAAGACCATGCCACTTCCTGGAGTCCTACGATACGACCCCTCTCCAACTGTCTCACTGTTCAAATTACTTTCAAACTCTTCTCTAAGGCATTCTTCACTGGCAAAGAATGTTACCAACACAACAACATGAGTCAGAATGCATGCGCAACAAGACAACATTATTGTCACGGTGTGATCGGTCAGATCTCCATTTCAGCCACAATTATCCAATCCCGTCCCGATTTCCAGATCATTTCCCCACTCTGCCTTACCCTTTTGTTATGTCCGCTTTGCTGTTGTTGTGTCTAAATACAAATCTGTTCGATATACATCTCCTTGATTTTAACTCAGCACTTGTCACAGTTTGTTTGTGCATCAACACAGAATATTTCCTCGAAAAAAAAGGAGTTATGGCTGAGGTACACGACCTTCATCAGGCTGTTCGTAACCAGGATTCACCTCCCGAAACCTGTCCGTCTGATCATCCTTGAGCCCGTCCACTGGCTGCCAACGTGGTCGTCCGGGACAATTGTCCTTGAGCCCATCTGCTGGTCTCCGACGTGGTCGTCCGAGAAGGTTGTTCTTGAGCCCATCGGCTAGTTGCCGTAGAGGTCAGTCCAGGTGGTTGTCCTTGCGCATGTTTATTGGTTGTCAGCTGGGCCATTCCATGAGGAGGGTCCTCTTTCTATGCCACGACTTATAAACTTATAAAAAGACTACTAGTGTTAATATAAACATGTAGAATCCTATGCACGCTCTAGCTTAAATTGTTTAGGAAATGCTATTTCATGTTTTCATTTACCAAAAGGCATCACTAACCTATAGTGTGGTATACTTCTTCAGGTCCTTTTATACAAGATGGCAAACAATTTAGAGTTCTGCAGGATATAACTGATAAACAAGGTGATGTGAATATACTTATTTATTCTAAACTCAATTATTAATTTGCCGGTCAGCAGGAGTCTTTTTTTTTTTTTTTAAGAGCTTTGGTCCCATTTTATATTAAGTGTTTATTAAGTGTTTTATATTATACTGGTTGTTTGCTATATTGTTCACAAGTGTATATTAAATTGATGTGTACATTTTATGTTTAAAAAAAAAAGCAGTGTAACTACGGATGTTGCATTCATTGTTACAGAAGTAGTACAAAATTAGTACAACTGAATACATAATATTGTAACAACCTATTAGTTGCTTGTGTCTTATGTAATTACACATGTAGTAGGTTAAACTACTATGATGGACAGCATATGTGTCATCATATAATGAAACATTTATGCAATTTATTAACATGTATTGGCCCTTGCCACAGGGCATCATGCAACAAACAAGAAGATTTACATTTACAGTTCCATGACCTATGTTTACACTTCTTCCAGGCCCAGTGTCACCCATTGAGTTTGTATTCAGAGAGTAGAAAGAGAATTACTTTGAGATTAACTCTACATTATACTGCAGTTCTCCACAAAGATTTCTTGGATGATATTAAAAAGAAAAATAGAACAAGTAAAAGCCTTTGGGCTGAAAACATAATATCCAAGTAAGCTTATTGGGAGAAAACCTTTAGGTTGGTTGGTTTGAGTTTTGAAAGTGGAAATGTGAAAAGTGATTTTGTATGCATGGTAACTGTCATGCCTCTGGGTCTCCCTGACACTGCGGATCTCCTGGACTCCATTCCCCAGAGTGCATTACCTGATGACATCACACCCACATGTCCCCAGTCATCCAATTAGTCACGGCCTAGGTCGCCTGAGTTATGATTAGCGTCACCTGTCATCATTTACACACACCTGTATTTAAACCCCTCTCTGTCTCTCTGTCTCTCTTTCTGTCTCTCTCTCTCACTCAAGACTCTCTCTCTCTCCCTCGAGACTCTCTCTGTCACTTATTCTGGACCTGGTGTTTCCCAGTTTTTATGTGTGCTTGTTATTTGCTGTTGTACTCAGCTACATGTTTGTTAAATAAGAAAGTGCCAAGTTCTTTATGTCTGACAGTAACTCTCTTGTGTCTTCATGTGAATACAGCACACACTGGTCCAGGTCAGAACTCCACAGCTCAGACTGGAGGAACAGTCAATGCACCCTATCTACATAGAAGTGTATTTCATGGACCAGTTATTATCACTCTTGGAGCTGACTCTAAATATACAGGTAATTAAGCCTGGTTGAATGCTGAATATACATAAAAAATATATGTTTAAAAAAACAAACTAACACTTGTCATACCTTAATCACACTGTATATTATTAACAAAACATATATATGTACATCTGGCACTCGGTGTTCTGAATAATGAAGTTCTAAACTCAGTAAGTACTCAGTAAGTACAAAGCATTGTGTTCACATGCCTCAGTTCATGCTGAGATTCAGTAGATGAAATAGATGCTCAACAGATTAAGCAACATAACAGCATAATACATTCAGTAGATTATTAAGATTACCATGCAAATATAATTTAAGCTTTTGTAGACATGCTTCTGACACCATCCTGTAACTAGAGTTTAACTGAATTAAGGGTTTTGGTTAAGTTAGGGGCCAAGATTAGTTTTTGGGTTGAGGTTAAGGTCAAGGTTTACATTCGGACCAGGCTGTGGGGTATGCAAAGGACTGTCTGTAACAAATGGATATCTATGTACCAAGCAAACAGACAACAGGTGAGAGTCATTAGTACTCAGGGGAGAGTAATCTGTAGACCTATTACTGATTGGTGGCTGTGGGACATGTGACAGTGGTGTCATACACCAGTGACTCCTGGGAGTTGTATTTTGAATGTTCAGTGAGAGCAGAAGGAGAACCGGGAGGTGTGAAAGAAGTATGATATTAAGACTATTTGATTTAACATATCAACAGTACATCTACTTTGTGTAAGTAATCTATCAACAGCACATCTTCAAGATTCTTACTTTGGTATATTCAGATGCTTCACTACTTCTACTGCACTGACATTGTTGATGTAATACTGACACCTTGTTAAGAATGTATGAATCATCTACAAAGGACCTCTCAAATTAAAGTATTACCAGTTTTTTCTTTTTATTTGCATTATACTATACTGATCTTCACTCTCTCAGGTGGAAATAGAGGAGAAGATGTAAATAGTAAGAGTACTGTAGATTCTTACACTGCAAGACAGATGGATGCTCTCACCGCAGGTAAACTCAACACGTCATCAGTATCACTTTCACTAATGCAAGGTAATGATTAACAATTATTTTTTCATCTAAAATAATTTAGTCTATTTAGTAAGTCCTTAGCATCTGCATGTGCTATTATTAGATTGTATACTGTGCGCTGGTTTAATGGACGAGTATTAAGCCTATTGTTTGACATAGGACCATGACTAGGTTTAATTTATCTCTGTGATGAATTAATAAAAAAAAATCTTACAAGGTTAATATTATAGCAATTAATGCTATATTAGTTAATTAAATAGTCATATTTGATGTCGGATATCATAGTTTAGCTTATTTTAAGCGTAAACAATCTCAGTGTCAGGGATTTGTACACAAGACATCCAGTGATCTGCACACTTGTCACAATATTGAGCCACATGTCCAAACTAGTTTTAATTGAGTGTAAGCTTTTTGTGGAAAATGAGCTGGTGCATAAATGCAACAACTAATCTAAAATCATATCAAGAAGCAGAACATCAATAAGCACACCACCGAGGACTGGACTGGACTAGAAGTGCATGTTGTGTGTGTGGTCACCTTACTGGAAGCTCAGGAAGTTTACCGCTGGTATGAGTTGAGGAGGTCCTGGTCTTTGGCATGGTCAGGGAAGGGTGTCCGTTGACCAATGCGGTTGTTGGATGGCTTCTGGTACTGGTTTGGTCTCTGGTTGGCCAGCAGACTCCCCTTTAAAAGCGGGCATACTTGCAGGCTTCATTGGAGGTGCCTTAAACCACACATGTATTGTTGTGTCTTTTGGCGTCTGGAACCCCTGACTACATCTTGACGTTCTTGAGGTGATTGTCCTTGAGCCTGTCCATTGGTTGTCAGCGGAGCCATTCCATGAAGAGGGTCCTCTTTCTATGCAGCGGCTTATAAACTTATAAACAGACTACTAGTGTTAATATAAGAGTGTAGAATCCTATGCACCCTCTAGCTTAAATTATTAAATTATTACTAACCTATAGTGTGTTATCCTTCTTCAGGTCCTTTTATACTCTGTTGGCTACCTCTTCCTCTTTGTCCTGGGGCCCTCTGGTCAGCCCTTGTGTCACAGCTTAGGTTCACTTAGAGAAAGTGGAGCATGAGAGAGCGTTGTGTGAGAGAGTGTGGTCTTAAGACTTGAAAGCCTCCTTTGGATTCCCTGATTCAGCGAATTAATGCTCAGAGTGAGACACTGAGAGGGTCGAGTGAGACCCCTGAGAGACTTCAAAAGAATTCACAGGGAGACTTGAGAGAGACTCCAGAGAGAGACTGATTTTTCTGTGTGTGAGCTGAGTATACATACAGGCAGACTAAAAGAATGGACAGTGTCACTCCTTCATGCATATCCATTTAGTCTGCTCATTCTTCCACAAAAGAGTCTTATGCATTCATGTACATTTGAGAATTTCAAAGCATGGTTGTATCATTAAAATACCAGAAGCAATTCATGAGTAGAATGTAGGTGTTAATATGGTAAACAATCGGAGATAAATAATCTAAGATCTTATATATTCTAAGTCTTCCATCTTTGTACTAGGTTTGCAAACAACTTATTAACCTCTAACAATCATACTGCTAAGAGGACACATGGGAATAAAGAATAGCATGGTTGCACAAAAAGGGAAAGTAAATTAAAATCCATGAAGTTAAACATAATGTAGAGGAGTCTATTCTAAATCATGACTCAGTTTAACAGTTCACAGTTCAAATTATTACATACAGTATATGAGATCCTAAACTACTTATAAAATGGGGAAGGCATAATCTATAAACGGGGTGCAGTTTAAGAATCATAACATGTAAAGAGAGATGGAAGAAGAAATCAAAATACTCAAATTGAAATTTCTAAAATGGATTCTGACTGGATTTGAATTACAAGTTGACATTTTAATAAATTATCAACAAAGCAATTAACAGACTAATTCTAGTACAGTTTTATTATAAAGGGAAAATCCTGCCCTTAAAACTTCAGCTCTACTGCTAAGGGCACAAGTCACAAGCATGTCTTATCAAGACCTTATGTTAACCAAAAGGATATAGGAGCAGGTGGTTTCTGTTCTCCTACATCTTTAAGAAGGAGAGAAGAAAGACAGTGGCCACGTCTACATCAATAATCTGTTTTCAAAATGAATCGTTTGTCTTTTTTAATGAATAAAAGAACAGCCAACATGATACAATATTAATCTTTTTGGCCCAGAACCCCACTAGCAGTGATGTCCTCTAGCACATGTTTACCCTCTAGAAAAGTCCATACTTGTGTTTGAGATCTTTAACCTTAGGGGTGTAAGATAATATTGAAAATGTCAAATATCATATGTTTTTTGGTAACCTAAAGGGGTAAATTTTTGTTGTGTTCAAATCGCCGACCACTAGATAGCAGTGTTGTAATCTTGTTTAGTTTTTGTTCTTTAATGATCCTATAAGTCATGCCTGTCAGCAGCTATAAAGGAACATGCACATACATAGTAAGAAAGCATGTATAACACGAGCCCATTCTAACAATATCGCTTGTTTGTACTCCAATATAATATAAATAATGTATTTTCTTTTTACTTTTCAACAGCCAAAGAGAGTGATGGTGTAAAAATCAGCATGAAAAGAACTTTTATCATGAAATTTACAAAGTTATATGAGGGGACTTCACAAGAAGGATGTCAGTTGCTTTTGAACAACATTTACACTGAACTCTATGTGATTGAAGGATGCACAGGAGGAGTGAACACTGAACATGAAGTGAGACAAATAGAGAATTTTTACCCCAAAATGGAGGAAAAACCAATCAAATTCAGCAACATTTTAAAAACACAGTCTGATCAAAATATGCTTGGAACTAAAGTACTTACACTGGGAATAGCAGGAGTGGGAAAAACAGCCTCTGTACACAAGTTTATTCTTGACTGGGCTGAGGAAAAATGCAACCAGGATTTAGATTTCATTCTGTTCCTTCCCTTTCGGGAACTGAACTTGATAACAGAGAAACAGTACAGCCTCTGGACACTTCTACTTTACTTCCACGATGAGTTGCGTACTGCAGATGTAAGGAAGATCTTGAATGACGTGTGTAAGGTGGTTCTCATATTAGATGGACTGGATGAAAGTAAACTTAATCTAGACTTTAATAGAAAGAAGCTATCTGACGTAACAGAGAAGACCACTGTTGATAAACTAATAACAAGTCTTATCAAAGGAGAGCTGCTACCTTCTGCTCTTATCTGGATAACCTGCCGACCAGCAGCAGCCAAACAGATTCCATGCAAGTACTTTGATCATGTAACAGAAATACGTGGGTTCAATAACCCACAGAAAGAGGAGTACTTCAGGAAGAGAATCAGAGATGAAGATCAAGCCAGCAAAATCATTTCCCACATCAAGACAGCAAGGAGTCTTTATATCCTGTGTTACATACCAGTCCTCTGTTCAATCTCAGCCACTGTGCTTCAGGAAATGTTGAAGGATAACAAAGACATGAACGATGCTCCCACGACTCTCACAGAAATGTACACACATTTCCTGCTGTTTCACATGAGGCAAACAAGAGAAAAATACAGCACAATGCAAAACAAAGACTGCGCAGTTCCACCATCGAGTGACAGACTAGAAGTAGAAGCCATACTGAAGCTTGGAAAATTAGCCTTTCTTCAGCTACAGAAGGATCAGGTTATATTTTATGAGAATGATCTGAAAGAATGTGGCATTGGTGTTGATGAAGCTGTAGTGTACTCAGGAGTCTGTACACAAATCTTTAAAAAGGACGAGAAGATCTTCAGCTTTGTTCATTTGAGTTTCCAGGAGTTTCTTGCAGCTGTGTTTGTGTTCCTCTCATTCAGAGACAAAGGTAACCCTCTGCTTCAAACTACACTGGAGAAAATTAAGTGGATGTTTAAACATAAACAGAGTGACCTGCTCATGACAGCAGTCAGTAAAGCAATGAAGAGTGAAAATGGACACTTGGACCTTTTCCTCCGCTTCCTATGTGGCCTTACTCTGGAGACCAATCAGAGGCTTCTCAAGAGTCTACAGCCAGAAATGGACATCAAAGAAGAGAGTCTAAAGAATGCTGTGGACTACATTAAAAGAACGATTGGAAAGAAAAAGTACTCTGATAAGAGCATAAATCTCTTCCACTGCCTGAGTGAACTAAAAGACAGCTCTCTTGCAAGCGAAATCCAGAGGTACCTGATCTCAGGAGATCTCTCAACACAGAAACTCTCATCTACAGAGTGGTCAGCTCTGGTGTTTGTGTTGCTGATGTCAGAGGAGACTCAAGAGAAGTTTGAACTGAAGAAGTACAGACCATCAGATGAAGGACTGAGGAGACTACTGCCAGTAGTGAAAAACACAAGACGAGCATTGTAAGTATTACTGTATTTTTATTAACGTTTTCCTTCAGTTTATTGTAAAACCAAATCCTAATAGCTATATGAAAACAAAGTTCTGAGCCCTGCAACTATATAAAGACAGAACTGATGGACAAGGACAGCCTGCATGTTTTATGGCTTTTTTAATAAAAATCACTTTGTTTACAACAGAACCCTCTGCAGAAAACTGCATACTGTGAAACACACAGGTGGTCCCTGTCCATCAGTTTTGTCTTTTGGCCACAATTCCAAGGAGAATTTCCTGTAGACTGGGATTTTAGCAACTGCTAGTAGACCTGTATGACCATACGCCTCCACACACCTGCACAGAGGAATTTGTCACACACACACACACAGGGAGCAGTTGGGGGTTTATGTGCCTTGCTCAAGGCCACTTCAAACATTACTGTCAGTAACTGGCTCCCTAACCTTCAGCCAACAACTGCCTCCAATTATATTAAATGCACAAAAAAAACAAGGTTGTAACTTTTTAGCTTACGCAAAAAATTACTCAGCACAGATGTATGTGAATCTTTTTTTAAAGATAAACTCTTTAAGAGTGCAAATTTATTTACAGTTAACTCATAAACAATACAAAGCCAATACAGATTAATTTACAGAAAGTATAAACACAGTAACTTAAGCACACCACTCCTGACAAAACTCTGCAACTGCACTGTACAATATTATTGAGGTGACCGGTCACTTACTACAGTAAGAATACTACCCTTTTAAAGCTGGCAAGGTAAACAAAGAGTAAACCTCGCAGGATTATTTAACACATTGCAGAACAAAGGGAATCCATTTTTAGTGGCTAGGCAAACTCACAGTCTCAGCGCTGCGTGTGTCCATCTCGCGCTAAACGTCAGAAAAGTGTTCCAAAGCACCTGTTTTCTCCACCACCGTGAAGCTGCACCCCCAATGTGGTCAGAAACGGAATAAAAATGCTACTGTTCGTTTGTGCTGGAGGAATCAGAGTTTGTGCTGGCTCTGTTTATGAGAAATTAAACATTATATTTTATTACCTCAGTCCCCCATTAGAGTCCGAATTGGACAAATACTCTGATTCATTTGTGATATGTTTGTGCTGGTTTGTACTGCTAAAAGAAATATTAATGCTGTTTTAATTCTCACGTTAGAGACTAAACAGTAGTTTTTATCAAGTGACATCACTTAACCGCCCCACACCAGCTGTATCTCACCAAATTATATCATATGTTACTGCTACGTTTGTGCCATTAAAAAAAGAAAAATTGTGCTATTTAAATTCCCCAAAAACCCCAAATAAGACTCCCAAACCACTCCAAAATGTTCTCATCCATTAGTGCTACGTTTGTGCTGATTTGTGCTGCTAAAAGAAACTTTTGAGCTGTTTACTCCTCATGTTATTAATCCGCAAAATTGGTGAGTGTCTCTAAAAGACTAAACATCAGTAATAAAAAACTGAAGCAGAGTTGGACTGTTCATTGTACAAATAATGAACTCTAAATTTCCCACTGAGATCAATAAAGTCTCTATCTATCTATCTATCTATCTATCTATCTATCTATCTATCTATCTATCTATCTATCTATCTATCTATCTATCTATCTATCTATCTATCTATCACTGCATAAAGATGATCAGTCAATGGGAATGTCTCGATAAGAAAGCAAGATGGTTGAGGGACTTTTACCTGAGTCATGGCACAACTTCTTCAATCTGTAACAGTCCGGGATGTTAGGCGGCTCATCCAGTCCACTGTTGTTGCACTGAGTGAAGCTGAGGGAGACATCAAAAAAGGCATGACTGTCATCTCAGAGACATGGAAAAAAAATAAAAAGAATGAATACTCAGGAGCCTGTGATAGAATGTACCACTGATGTTTGGACGTGGGTAACCGACAGATTCTTGCTGTTCATGATGGTGACAGAGATAATCGGCATTTTCTGCCACAATTTATCCCCCATCTGATAAGACTCTGTTCATATTTACCTCTTTGTACAGGTGTAATGGTACCAATTTTTAAAAGTGACTATATCACAGCAAGCGCTGCACATGCTGAGGCTGAATTAAAGAATTTGAAGTATAGCCTCTTCAAAAATGAAAGCTTGCCAATTCGTGTGGATCGCTTCATCTTTTGACACCTCGGGTTTATTGAAGGGACCATGAGGCTTTCCTCAGCAGCCAAACCTGCAAACAATGAAACAACAAACTTCAGTCAGTGAAAGTGGGCACCCCTTTCCATACAACACCATTTGATCCATGAGATTCAACAAAACACTCTATTAGAGCAGTCTACAGAAGATCTACTGAAAGAGGAGCCACCGACTGAAAATTGGAGCGGTCTTGGACACTGAAAATATAAAATAAAACCTTCATACCTTGAACATTGTGCAGAGTGGCTACTTTTTGATTCAGCACCTAATAAATAGAGAACCCAAATTGGTGTTTTAACAAATGGCAATTACTTTGATAAACAGCCCATTAAAGTAGGCAAAACACTTGAGCGTGATCAATACTTGCGCCTTTGACTTCTATTGCCGGTGCCTTCGCTGTGCCTTCTGTGACAGTCAAAATTTCAGCTGTTATGTAAACAAACAACAAGGCAATGCTGAAATGTTTAATTCGGTTCAGATCTTCACCACAAGAGGCGTAAACAGCGTGCGTACAAACAGACGACAAAAAAGTTGTTGGACATATCTGACTCTGTGCAGCTTAAGTCAGGTGTGGTGCAAGTAAATGCAGAACGCAAATATAGCCCTTACCCAAGCATAAATTAAAACTCAACTATGCCACCTAGGGAATTTCACCCCAGGAAGTCTAATGCAAATTCACAGGTCCACTTAGAAAGCTGGAGGCTTTTGCTAAATACATAAAAGATTAAAATACACCTACAACTTCAATTTTACATCACTTTAAAAATCTATAAAAGAAAATCCAAAGTCAAACAGGTCCTCATCCTCCTGATGCTACTAAAACGAAATATAGCAAAAATTTACGAAAAGAACCTCTAAACTGAAGTTGCCAGTGACAGTCAGACTGAACAGGCTCTATAATCACATCACTTGTCTGGAGTGGACGACCGTGCTCTGGGCCTTAGGGCGCTGATTTCTAAACTCACCCAATTTCAGGCACTGCCCGTAATACCACAATCAGCAGCTCCAAACTCAGCATTCTGGATATTAGCTGGTGCTAACCTCTAATGGCGTAGCCAGCCAGAGAGAGAGAGAGAAGGATGCCTGTATTTAGCAGCCACCTTGAGGCAGAACATGCCCCAGCAACAAGGTCCTGCCATAGAAGCACATGTCCATAAAAGACCGGCTCCAACACAGAGCATCCTGCTGTGCTTATATACGTGGGCGCTGATTACTTACATCTAAAGTGCAGGACAAGGCGTGGGGGTCTGCTACTCCAAACTACGGTGGCTGTCAAGCCCACAACTGACGACAACAGCTCTACCTGTTACACAATGTGGCTCAGGTTGCACTTGAAGAAGGTCTATGACCTCATTCCTCAAAATATCTTTAGCCACTAAAGTGTCCAGACAGCTTAAAAACAGAACACCCATCAGAACTAAAATTCAGGTGCACCGGTTTGGTCACACAGATATGCTAGTGATCCAGCACTGTTTATTGAAACAGCAGCGGAATTCCTATTTTTCCCTGAGTGAATTCCCTGTCAACATCACCCTGAGCAAAGAGATGTTCACATTTAGAGGTATTGTGGCTTTTCTCCCAGGGCCAACCAAATATCTAATATCTACTTATATGACTAATATCTACTTAATACATTACCATTCAAACATTTAGACACACCAACTGAAAGAACGTGAAAGCATTTTCTACATTTTAGAAATACTATAAAATTAGTTGCGCAGAGGCTAAACAATTTAATTTAATCTAAAGCAATCCAAGTTACTATGATTTTGATTCCTCACATTATTACCGTCGTTGGCGAGTGTGTAAGTAAAATATGCTACATGTGCTGTTGAATGCCCAGAGGCTTTTAAAATATTAAAAAACATTAACGTTTGCATTTGTAGAAAAATATCTAGATAGTGTTGTCCGTACCCCTCCCCTCTTTTGGGGCACAACACCTTGCGTGTTCGTTTGGATGGAAAGAGTCGCAGACAAGTGGAGTGAAGTTGAAAGCAAACCAAAGTATTTAATTAACAATACTGGATCCAGGAGAAATACATTTCAAGTTTTACAGCCGTCCCAAAGAAAGTTCCGACCCCTCTCCAATCTTACTCCATTTTATCCCCCAAATGACGTGAAACCTGCCGATGAGGCGTTTCTACAGATTAGCTCATGTTAATATGCATAATTTCACGTGTTAATACTCAGATTCACGTGTCTGACTCTACCATCATGCTTGACCTTGAGTGTGTTTTTGTATTCTCTAAGAATTGGACAGTGTGGCATTCTCTATGTGCGTGTGCATCATCCCCCTCCGCTTTGAGGCACCTGCAGGTTAGGGAGTTACCCACACATAGAGAGAAGGCCGCTTTGTCCGTCTTCAATCTCCTCTGTATCAATTCAGTTCGTACAGAGTGCACCAGTCGATGATTGATGACAGTGAGTTAGCAACATGCAGCGGCCTCATCTCTCATTCCCATAAACAAAAATGCCTTTAAGCATGAGTAACATACCATACAATAGAAGTCTATATGTTATATGTTAATATGTCTTAGGAGTAAATATCATGCGGGTTAGCATGTGTTAGAAGTGAGTATCGAATAATCATTTATATAGATGCATATGAAATATAAGATTTCATACTCTGACTATGTAATTGTGAAGGCTAAGTTAAGTAATCATTATTTAGAGATATTTGTCAACAAACACAAGGTATAATAAACGTTTTCCACGACACATTCCACAAATCAATGTGTAGCAGCGAAGGAGCAACTGAAGGATGGTTAACTAAACTATAGCTTTAATTTAAGGTGTATCTAAAATAAGAGGTAAAGCTGTCCAACTCTTCACTAGTGCTCAAATCCAATATAATCCCAGCCACGGTTTAGCAGCGACATCACTGACACCGGCTGCTCAGGCCTCTCCAGAAAAGTAGACTTTGATGGGAGGATCCCTCGCCAGTCAACATATCCCGAGGTTCTTTGGGTGCAGGTCTACAAAACCTTCGAAGAATACGCCTTCATAACCCGTGCCCTTTGAAACATGCGCCCCCTGAAATGGTGTGTGTAATGCCACTTGCTGGGAAACTGCTTATTAATATAATTAATAAAATTTTTACAAGAATTAATGTAAGAATTAAAACTGTACAAAGGTTGTTTTTTTTGGCACCCCAAACATTATGTAAAAGTGGATAAGAAGTCGTTGTTCCGACTCAGACTTGGGCTGTGGGTTAAGTTGCCGATGGGTAGCGTGGTTGAACAGAAGGGAAGGAGACACGATCATAGACTTCACTCTTTAATGCTGAAGGCTCTTCTCAAGCTACTTGTAACTGCAGCTAGACATGCTCCGCCATATTTTCGCTTACTTACTCACCCACTCCACCTACCATTCTACGTCATGAACACATACAGCAGATTTTAAACAACCATTTACAGGATGTTGTTTCCATATAATAATTAATAATTACTGCTCTTAGGTTATCACTAACGAATGAGAAGATTTTGGTGCAGTGTGGGCATTCATGGGGGGTTAGTGACATCACAAAATATAATGTATAATTTCTCAAACAGGGTCAGCACAAATTAATAGGAGCATTTCAATTCCATTTCTGACCATATGGTGGGCTAGCTTCACGGAGGTCTTTTCTCCCTCTGGATACTGACAGGAGAGCTGAACTGTAGCTAACCCAAGGAACCTGCAACATTTCCAGTAGTTCACGGGGCTACTGAGCTGCATAAATGTCCCTAGTAGGCTGTACAGATGAACCCTGAGCTCTCCTGTAGCTCCGGGCACTATCAGACAGCGTCTTAGTCCATTGAGGTTGTTTTATCATGGCAAACTTAAAGTTTACACTCCACAAGACTCTGTTCTGAATGGGCTCAGCCCGGGGTACTACCAGTTACAGCTTACGTTAGCAGCTAACAGCCAATTCTACTGCTCCATACAGCGAAAACTCACGAATTTACAGGTCCTGCACACCCGTTAGATTGCAGTACAAGTTCTCTAAACATACAAAGAAACAGAAAAGTACCGAATGGAGCATAACCGATCTAACTCTCTCCTATCTCCATCTCTCTCCTGATGTGATCTCTGTGGGACCTGATGCAGGCATCCCGTCCCCCGACCACTCTGTTAGGAGGAAAAGGATGACACTCTGACACTCTGTACCCATTGGTATTATAGAACTCTGGACGTTAATACTAGGTTTTGCGAGCATATGGAATTTTAGTACTCAGTACAGACTTGTGTTCAGTTATCAATGTGAATGTTTTTTTGGTTTTTTTTACTTTTCAAAAGCTTATTTTTCTTGCAGTTTCCACTGCCAAGGCACCTGGTCTTTCAACAGTCTATATAACGAAGCTAGCTCTGTGCATAGTAATTTACCAATCCCACAAAAGCTCTCAGTTCCTTTACACTCGTGTGTGCTGGGGGGTCTTTGATCTCTTTGGCTTTGTCAAGAGGTGGGTGGAGCTGTCATCCAAGTAGACCACCACATTGAGAACTTTTAGGAGATTTTCTGTTATTCTTTGGAAAATTGAGGGTGCTGAACTCTATACAAGGCAAATCCCTGTTGTATTCGATACACGAGCAGATTGTGTTGTCCCTTCATTGTTTTTCTCTGTTGTGATTATTAGCCTTCTGAAAGTTTACCAAAATTATAACCTTGCCATTTCCATACTCAACAAAACTTTGAATGCCTCTTTGAAGTTAAGATCGATCTCTGATAGCAGATGTTGCTGGCAAGCTTTTTTGTGCCAGATGTCACTTCCAAAGCTGCCATTCAGTTTGCTTTGCTGCATAATGTGTTATGGTTTCTTCTGCCTTTTAGTTGCAGTGGTTTGAAACAAAGTCCTTCAATCTTTTGTCAGTATATCAACAAAGTTTTTGTCACTTGCTTATCTTCATGTTGTTAACCACAAATACTGATCCAAGTGTTCAATAAATGCCCAAAAGAACTAGCTGACTTTATCCTTGTTGCAAGTAACTTTTGATGATGGGTATTAAGGAGGTGAGTGGTCCTGAATTCCAGCCAGACATTTCATTCTTGTGGTGGCATTTGCAGAACAACACAAAATGTTTTAATATGCATTGAGACAGCACAACTACAGAAAAACTTATGTATCAAAATACAAATAACCCAATACACTACAATGCTAGTACAAGAAAATAAAGCATTGAGCTGCACATTTTTACAAGAATATATAAATATATATTCTTGTAAAAGAAAGTCAAGGTTATATGTCTTAAACCCAATACAGTACAAGGCTAAAAGGTACATGGTATCATAGATTGTGCTTTGTGTTTTTTTTTCTTTTTCCTTCCTTGCAGACTTGCTAACTGTAATCTCACTGCAGTGTCAATTGTAACATTAAGTGCAGCACTGCAAACAGAAAACCCTTTCCTGAAAGAACTAGACCTCAGTAACAATGGTGTACAGGATTCAGGAGTGGATGTGCTCTCTGATGGACTGAAGAGTTCCCATTGTAAATTGGAAATACTCAGGTATAAAAATATACTTTTATTTGTACTTTTAAAAATATATTTTCTTGCATGTTCTGTGAGATGCAATGCATTTTGTCTTTTGCAGACTTGCTGTGTGTAAACTCCGTCAAGAGTCCTGTGATGCTCTTCAGTCTGTTTTGCAAACAGAAACCTCCTGCCTGAAAGAACTGGAACTCAGTAACAATGACCTATTGGACTTGGGGGTGGAGAAGCTTGCTGTTGGACTTCAGAGCTCACACTGTAAACTGATAATACTCAGGTCAGAATCCCAAGATGTCATGAAAAAGGTGACAGATGTGCATTTTTCAGGGTTGATACAAATATAGATTATTAATATGATGTAATTGTAAAGATACAAGAACATTTAAAAAAATAAAAAATGTAAAAAAAGAATACCTTCCAACAATAGTTCAGCAAACAGAATTTGAAATATTGTAATGTACATAGAGCATCTAGCATAAGCACCATTTTAAAATAAACTTTCAGTACATAAAATTTACACAACAAGGTACTCTTTTGATGATGATGATGATGATGATGATGATAAATTTTCAAAAACAAACATGTAAAATGATATGGGACAAGCTTTTTTAGTGTAAAACAAATCCCTATAAAATTAACCTGACAATGGTAAATAAACATTAAGGTCTAAAGTGAAGTTCTTGATGGAGAAACGTGAAAAACAAGGAAGATTTCTAACTGCACACTGAACTTTTTCAATGCACAAAGTTTTTTACGATCACCAAATGTGCCGTTTTAGGAAGATTTAGAGCTGCAGCCCTCGCATGCTGCAAAATCAACAGCTGTCAACTCAAACTTCATTTGCAAGAGATCTGCATCTACTTGTGCCCTCATGGCAAATGGCAGTGTGCAGCTTTTCCAAAAGTTAGGAGAAATCTTGGAGTTCACCAAAATTATTGCCTTGCCATTTCCATACTCAACAAAACTTTGAATGTCTCTTTGAAGGTAATACCGATCTCTGATAGCAGATGTTGCTGGCAAGCTTTGTGCCAGATACCACTTTCAAAGTAGCCAATTAGTGCTTTGTTCAGATGAATCCTAAATTTGCAGTTTAGCACACACTGCTTCAACAATGCTGCATAGTGTGTTATGGTTTCTTCTGCCTTTTGGTTGCAGTGGTTGAAACAGAGTCTTTCAGACTTTTGTCAATGTATTAACAAAGTCTTTGTCAGTTAGTTGTTACTTGTTTATCTTTGTCGTTAACCACAAAAACTGATCCAAGCGTTCAATAAATGCTAAAAAGGTCTCTGTATTTGGAGCAACCCCCCTCCCCCAAGGACCTATATGAGACATTACACCCACTCCTAGCTGACTTTATTCTTGTTGCAAGTAACTTTTGGTGTTGGGTATTAAGGTGGTGGCAAGAAAGCGGTCCTGAATTCCAGCCAGACATTTCATTCTTATGGTGGCATTTGCAGAACAACACAAAATGTTTCAATATGCACTGAGACAGCACAACTACAGAAAAGCTTAAGTATCAAAATACAAATATCCCAATACACTACAATGCTAGTACAAGAAAATAAAGCACTGAGCTGCACATTTTACAAGAAGTCAAGGTTATATGTCTTAAACCCAATACAGTACAAGGCTAAAATGTACAAGGTATCATAGATTGTGCTTTGTGTTTTTTTTTCGTTTTCCTTCCTTGCAGACTTGCTAACTGTAATCTCACTGCAGTGTCAATTGTAACATTAAGTGCAGCACTGCAAACAGAAAACTCTTCCCTGAAAGAACTAGACCTCAGTAACAATGATGTACAGGATTCAGGAGTGCAGACACTCTCTGATGGACTGAAGAGTTCACATTGTAAATTGGAAATACTCAGGTATAAAAATATACTTTTATTTGTACTTTTTAAAATATATTCTCTTGCATGTTCTGTGAGATGTAATGCATTTTGTCTTTTGCAGACTTGCTGTGTGTAAACTCAGTCAAGAGTCCTGTGATGCTCTTCAGTCTGTTTTGCAAACAGAAACCTCCTGCCTGAAAGAACTGGAACTCAGTAACAATGACCTGTTGGACTTGGGGCTGGAGAAGCTCGCTGTCGGACTTCAGAGCTCACACTGTAAACTGATAATACTCAGGTCAGAATCCCAAGATGTCATGGGAAAGTTGGCAGATGTGCATTTTTCCTGGTTGATACAAATATAGATTAGTAATATGATGAAATTGTATAGATACAAGAACATTTTAAAAAAGGAAAAAAAAAATATAAATCTAAAATATTGTAATGTACATGGAGCGTGTAGCATCAGTAACATTCTGAAATAAACCTACATTAAACAGTATAAAAAATAATGATAAAAATAATAATAATAATAATAATAATAATAATAATAAATAATTAACTTTCAAAAACACACATGATATGGGACTTTTTTATTGTAAAACAAACCCCTATAAAATGTACTTGACAATGGTAAATAAACATTTAGATCTAAAGGGAAGTTTTTGATGGAGGAAAAGGAAAAACAAGATATATTTCGAACTGCACACTGAATTTTTCCAATGTACTGTCACCAAATGTGTCATTTTAGGAAGGTTTCCAGCTGCAGCCCTCACATACATCAACAGTTGTCCTCTTATTTGCAAGAGCAAATTAATTAAAATGTTACTGATTTGAGCTTTTTTAAACAAATGTGATACTGCATGTTCTCACTGCTGTACTGAATATTGAAGGGAATGCACTTGCACAGCATGTTACCTGTGTCTCTCACAGGCACAAGAAATGCTCTGTCTGGGACATTAAGACAAACTACAGATACACATGTGGAAAAAATTGCTGGTACCCCTCGATTAATGAAAGAAAAACCCATAATGGTAACATAAATAAATAATTTAATCCTGACAAAAGACAAAAAAAATTAACAAATGAAAGTCAGACATTGCCTTTCAACCATGCTTCAACAGAATTATTAAAAAAATAAACTCCTGAAACAGGCCTGGACAGAAATGATGGTACCCCTGAAAAATGAGACCAAAGGGACATGTTAAATCAAGGTGTTTTCACTAATTAGCATCACAGGTGTCTACAATCTAGTAATCAGCCAGTGGGCCTATATATAGGGCTGTAGGTCATCACTGTGCTGTTTGGTGACAAGGTGTGTACCACACTCAACATGGACCAGAGGAAGCAAAGGAAAAAATTGTCTCAGGACATTAAAAAGAACATTATAGACAAGAATGTTAAAGTGAAAGGTTATAAGACCATCTCCAAGCAGCTTGATGTTCCTGTGACTACAGTTGCATATATTATTCAGAACTTTAAGATAAATGGGACTGTAGCCAACCTCCCTGAATGTGGACGCAGGAGGAAAATTGATGACAAATCAAAGAGACGGATAATACGAATGGTAACAAAAGAGCCAAGAAAACTTCTAAAGAGATTAAAGGTGAACTTTAAGCTCAAGGAACATCAGTGTCAGATCACATCATCTGTCGATGTTTGGGCCAAAGTACAAAGGCACATTAGCTCTATTTTCACAGACAGAAAAATGAAGCATATCAAGAAAAGAACACTGTCCCTACTGTGAAACATGGAGGAGGCACTGTTATGTTCTGGGGCTGCTTTGCTGCATCTGGCACAGGGTGTCTTGAATCTGTGCAGGGTTCAATGAAATCTCAAGAATATCAAGGAATTCTAGAGAGAAATGAGATGCCCAGTGTCAGAAAGCTTGGTCTCAATCGCAGGTCATGGGTCTTGCAACAGGTTATTGACCCAAAACACGCAACACCCAAGAATGGCTAAGAGGAAAAGACTGGATTATTCTGAAGTGGCCTTCTATGAGCCCTGACCTAAATCCTATTGAGCATCTTTGGAAGGAGCTGAAACATGCCATCTGGAAAAGGCACCCTTTAAACCTGAGAAAACTGGAGCAGTTTGCTTATGAGGAGTGGGCCAAAATACCTGATGAGAGGTGCAGAAATCTCATTGACAGATACAGGAATCATTTGATTGCAGTGATTGCCTAAAAGGTTGTGCAACAAAATATTAAGTAAAGGGTACCATCAGTTCTGTCCAGGCCTGTTTCATGACTTTATTTTTTTAAATAATTCTATTGAAGCATGGTTGAAAAGCAATGTCTGACTTTCATGTGTTCTTTTTCATAGAATTTTTATTTATTATTACTTTTGTCAGATTAAAGTTTTTTTTGTTACCATTGTGGGTTTTTCTTTCATTAACTGCGGGGTACCAACAATTTAGTCCATGTGTGTATGTTTATGCTTGAAATTACAAACATATTTTGACCAGTCTGTTAACAAGAGGAAAAAGTCAAAACACTGAAAAACAGAGTAAAATATAATATTGAGACAGGCTAAAATATGTTCACTGGTTGTTCTCAGTGTGTGGGGACATGGAGTGATGCTTAAAAATGCCATTTCTTCTGCATATTTTAGTACACAGTTTCCATTTGCTAAGTTTAACATATGGAGAAATCTAAAAATATAAAATAAACCTTAACCTTTGCCCAGCCAAAACTTAAATTTAATTACTTGTTTAAATACAACATGTTAAAATAGTTAATAACCAGCAATTGTTTATTGAAATGTTCAGAAGGATGTCTTTGTAGACAACATATTCAATTATTTACCCCTGGAAAATAAACAAAAACATAATTTGAACAGAGGCACCCAAACGTTCAATTATAACTTTACAAAAGGATGACAACTTGAAAACCAACAACCACTAGAACAGCTTCTTTTTGCCTTGGCCTAAATTCTACATGTCTCTGTAATTTAAAAAAAAGACTGTAATATAATTTGTTTCTTTCGTCACTCATTTATATTTTCATTTATGCATGTGGCTGATGCTTTTTTTTACAGTTATGTTACAAATATAGGCAAAAGTAACCTTATGGGTCTTGCATAAGGATTCTTGGTGTAGAGTAGGATGTATGAATGAGTGGAGATTGAACCCCAGTGTGCTGTCTGGAGGCCAACAGTATGCAACTGCTACATATAGTTGTATGCAAAATTACAAGCACCATTGTCACATTACATCCTTTGTTGATTTGTTGGGTGAATTATATTATACAGTATTATAAGATGGCACCCACTGTGGCAGACGTCTTTGTGTGTTCTCCCGTATTAAGTATTTATTTTGACAGTAGAGAGTTTGGTAAAGTTCATCGTGAACTTACCTTTAGCCTTTCTGACTTCGACTTTCTTTTGTGCTCGGACACCGCCGACACCAGTCAGCAAGGCCCAGGAGCACCGAGGTGGGCTACACGCTAGGCTTAAGGCTAGGGCTATGCGTCCGCTGCTACCTAGCCTGCTGCTAGCTAGCCTGCTGCTAGCCAAAGTTCGCTTCCTCGAAAACAAGCTGGATGAGCTGAGAGCTAGGATAACAACACAGCGAAGCCTGGGTCTCAGACAGCACGCCTGACTCCGCGATACAAGCGCACTCCGTCCACCGCGGGGAACGCGCGGCGGTGTCCGGGAAGAATAAAGGTGGCAGCGTCTGTGTCTTCATAAACAACAGGTGGTGTTAGGACATAAAGACTGTGGAAAAACACTGTTTAACGACCTAGAACTGCTGATGGTGAAGTGCAGACCCTTTTACCTGCCGAGAGAGTTCAGCGCTGTGTTTATTCTGGCTGTTTACATTTCACCATGCGCGAACTCGGCGACGGCGCTGGGGCTGCTGCGGTCAGCAAGCAAGAGACCGCACACCCGGATGCCGTGTTCATTGTCGCGGCCGATTTTAACCACTACAACCTAAGGACTGTCCTCCCCAAATACCACCAGCACGTGAGCTTTCCGACGAGGGAGAACAACATTCTCGACCAAGTCTACAGCAATGTGAAGGGTGGCTACAAGGCTGTGGCTCGGTTGCACTTCGGACAGTCCGACCACATCTCCGTGTTCCTCTATCCAGCATACAGGCAACTCCTCAAGCAAGCCCCCCCAATAAGTAAAACCATCAAAGTGTGGACTGAAGAAACTGATCTGGTGCTTCAGGACTTCTTTGACACTACAGATTGAGAGGTGTTCAGAACTGCAGCTGTTAGAGAGGACTGTACTGTTGACTTAGAGGAATATGCCTCTGGAGCAACCAGCTACATCAGCACCTGCATAAAAACCATTGTTCCAACATAGCGCTGCAGAACTTCCAACCAAAAACCCTCGATTAACCTTTGATGTTCGGTCCATGCTACGTGCTCACTCCACTGCATTTCTCTCAGGCAATGCTGAAGACTACAAAAGGGCCAGATATGACCTGCGTAGATCTATCAGACAGATCAAGAGACAGTACAGGGTGAAGCTGGAGGGATGCTACACCTCTGTGGACTCCCGGAGCATGTGGCAAGGACTGAGACACATCACAGACTATCAACACAGAAGCAGAGAGGTCACTACCAGCCACACTACACTACTAGATGAGCTAAATTAAAAATGCTCGATTTGAGGCCCTCAACCCTAACAGACAGAGAGGGGTTATGGCCGAGGCGAGCATGCAGAACTCATCACTCGCTGTGACAACAGTGGAGGTGTGCAAGGCTCTGAAAAGAATAAACCCACAGAAGGCTGCTGGCACAGACAACATCCCTGGGCGTGCACTCAAGGTTTGCTCTTCAGAGCTGGCTGGCATGTTTGTGGATATATTCAACTGGTCACTTGTACAATCTTTTGTGCCATCTTGCTTCAAGACCACCACCATCGCCCCCCTCCCTAAGAAAAGTGTTGTAACCTGCCTGAATGACTATCGCCCTGTTGCACTCACCCCAATTGTGATGAAGTGCTTGAGAGGATAGTCATGAGTCACATCCAGGAGACCATTCCCAACACTCTAGATCCGCTACAGTCAGAACCGATCCACTGACGATGCAGTCAACACTGCCATTCACACACCTGGAGGGCAAGGACACATGTGAGAATGCTGTTTATCGACTACAGATCAGCATTCAACATGGTCATTCTAACCAAACTGGCAGGAAAGCTGACTGACACCCAGACTCTGCAACTGGGTGCTGAACTTCCTGACGGTCAGTCAGAATTGGCAGCCGCACATCCAGCACAAGAAATGTTAGCACTCAGACCCCCCAGGGCTGTGTGCTGAGCCCCCTCCTGTACACACTCTTCGCGTATGACTGCGTGGCCTCCCAGAGCAACACCAGTATCATCAAGTTTGCTGATGATACTACAGTCATCGGACTGATCACTGGTGTTGATGAGACAGCGTACAGGAGGGAGGTGGCTGAGCTGGTAGACTTGTTTGATTACAACGATCTTTCCTTGAATACAGACAAGTCCAAAGAAATGATTGTTGATCCAAGGAGGAGGAGGCAGGAGCTACACACACACCCCTGTTCATAGGTGAGACAGAGGTGGAGAGGGTGAAAACCTTCAAATTCTTCGGCGTTCACATCAGCGAGGATTTAACCTGGTCACACAACAAGCACTACATTGTCCAGAAGTCCCAGCAGCAGTTGTATTTTCTGAGAAGGCTGAGGAAATTTGGCATGTCAGCCCAAATTTCTTTAGCAACTTCTACAGGAGTACGATCGAGAGCTTTCTTACCAGCTCCATCACGGTCTGGTACGGAAGCTGCACCGCTCAGGATAGGAAGGCTCTCCAGCGTGTGATCTGGCCCCCAGCATCATTAGGGACAGTACACAGCCTCTTCACGGCGTCGGGCCGACACTACAGGAGTGTGAAGTCCAGAACAGCCAGACTGACAGACAGTTTTTATCCACAAGCCATCAGGCTTGTGAACACCTCCTTCCCGCTTCCGCTCTGAAACTGTCTGAACTCTGACTCTGACATGCACATTAATATGAGCACAATACATATTCTGCTGCTACTGTTATACCATACTGTTTACTTTTGTACTTGCACAACGCACTTTGCACATGCATATGCACTTTACTTTACTTGCATCCATACAGTACTGTACTCTCCCTTTTTTTACTTAGTGTTTTTTTTTTTACTTGGTCGTACTTAGTGTACAAACATTTTTGCATTTACTCTTATTTTTTAGACTTGCTATGTGTAAACTCAGTAAACAGTCCTGTGGCAATCTGCAGACAATTCTACAGGCAGAAACCTCCTTCCTGAAAGAAGTGGATCTCAGTAATAATTTCCTGCAGGACTTAGGAATGAAGAAGCTTTCTGCTGGGCTGAGGAATTCATATTGTAAACTGGAGATACTCAGGTCAGTATTTCAAAATGTTATACAATGCATCATTTCTGCATCATAAAGTATATACTAAACTACATTTCACTATATTATGCTATATAAAAGTATCAAGTCTCAAATTTGCTACGTTAAATATTTTAGTATAGGTACGTTTTGAATGTCTACAGTTGCTTTGTATCCGCTCTCTTACACCTAAACAACTACATTACTTAATTATTTTATAAAGGTTACAAGATTATTATCTTACTGTATTATAAACATCCACAAATTTAATAATCTGCAGCCAAATTATATGCTTTCTGAGGCAGCCACCATTTGGTTATATCACTTGAGGATGTAGCACCGCTAGTTGCCTGGTAATGAAGTGTTTTTGTGGTCTTTTTTGTTGATATGTAAAACTCAATTTGAAAGAAGTGAATGAACTGCGAGCACCCATGCTTTTTGTCTGTTTACATAAAAGCCACTGACAACAACTGATGATGAATCCAGTTTATGAAGGGCTGTCCCATTTTATAGGGGGCAGATTTCAACCACTACCCCTTCTAATGGATGGGGGTTTGGTGGGACATCGAGAACCATTTATGTCTTGTTGCATGTATTCTAGTAATCAAAAACACCCTTGTTACCAACATAAATAGTTGTGATTAGGCTCTCTTGCTCTTGACTCCCATTCTCTGACTACCTTGTTTTTTGTGTTTGTCTTTTTATGTCTTCTGCTAGCTGTGTGAGAGGCAGTTTAACTTAAACTGTCAAATTTTTATTTTATATGTTCACAGTGTAAATTTTTCTTTTAACAAATTTACTTTCAGCATTTTGTAGAATCAGTTGTATTTATTCTTCTTTTGCAGACTAAGTGGCTGTAATCTTGGGGCAAAGTCATGTGAATATCTTGGATCAGTTTTAAAACTGGAGAATTCCTTGAAAGAGCTTGACCTAAGTAAGAATGAGCTGCAGGATTCAGGAGTTGAGCTCCTCTCTGCTGGACTGAGGACTTCACACTGTAAATTACAGATACTCAGGTCAGATTTCTGTGAATTTATTACTGAATTATAAAGATGAATTATAGAATTATAAGCTGTAATATTCAGTGTTTAGTGTTTTTACGTCAACACAAAAAGAACAATATATGTTTGGAAGACATCTGTCTAACGCACCCTTATTCGTCAAAATTTGCTTGTGGTTTTAGACATTTGGTGTGACTCTGTTTGAGCAAACTTGCATCTTGTAGCAATGTATGTAACAACCTTAAAATGCTTTATTTGCAATTAACAAAAAGGATTAATTATTATTATTATTATTATTATTATTATTATTATTATTATCAATATCCTTAGAACAATATGTCAGGACATTAATTCATTGAAACGCTTGTGGTAAGGCTAAGGTAATTACCCTATAGCAGGGCAGCATTAATACACAAACCAACTAAAAATACTAAGTACACTAGATAGATAGATAGATAGATAGATAGATAGATAGATAGATAGATAGATAGATAGATAGATAGATAGATAGATAATTTATTGATCCTGAAGGAAATTTAGCAACCAGTAGCGGTTTCACAAAAAAATGCACAGTATAACAACTACAAAACAAAAAAACAGGGTTGTGCAGTATGTAAACCTGAATGGGTAGGTATGAGCTCAGCAGTATTATTAACAATAAACTATACATAGTACAGTTCACTATGGAAAAATATAAATATTCAAATATTAAATCTTTTAAAAATTTGCAAGGAGGCAAGAAATATATACAAATACAAATATAACTGCAGACCTGTAGAAAAGGCAGTGTAATAGTAATAATAGCAATAGTAAATGAATGTGCATGAATGTGCATAAATGTGCAAGGGGCACATTTATGATTTATTTATCAGCAGATAGGGACTGAATTAAAATAATAAACAAGTGCATATGTAACGGATGTACTTTGCTCACAAAATCATCAGAGACTGGTACACAGAAGCACCCACAGACACGCTGAGATCTCTTCACACGTTTTATTCTGGAAAACAAAGATAATTTCTTTTCTTTTTTTCCACTGGTGTGACGACCGCAGGTTGTTCACAGTTGAACTGCAGCATGGAAAACTCAGTATGCTCTGAGAACATACAGCTCACTCTTTGCATATTACATACATTTACAATGCATGAAGTTATAAAGGAGGTTCCCCAACAATCCTCCATCCACCATGTCCACGCTACCACATACAGCTCAGTGAATAACCAGTAAACATACAGTTATAATTAAATGAACAGAAGAACGTATTAACAGGACAAAACATACCTGGAAAACAAAGATAATTTCTTTTCTTTTTTTCCACTGGTGTGACGACCGCAGGTTGTTCACAGTTGAACTGCATGAGGAAATATTTATTTTAGTAGGAGAAGAGTGCTTCAGCCTACTAAGATGACGAAGAAATAAACAAGCTAGCCTAGCTAAGCTCCACGTGAAGATATGAACAGAAAAATGCCCATAACATCCTTTATACAAAATATATCAGTACACAGCCTGCGAAAATACTTGCTAGGCTTCATAACTTCAAGTCATAACTTAAGGATTATTTTTAGATTTAAACATGTTTTTAATCATGAAATTACCAATGGATTATGAGACAAAAAGCTAGACGCTCCTACCTGCAGCATGGAAAACTCAGACAGCTCGAGTGGAACAAAAACGCTGCAGTTCGTCACAAACCAGTAGGGGGCTCCAAAACACCATTACATATAAAATGCATGTTTAATTCAGTGAAATTCACATACAATATACTGTCTATTCTCTCTCTGTTACACATATATTGGTATTTAAGTAAAGTAGAGTGTCCAGGAGTTAAGTACAGTATATAGTCAAGTGTAACAGTGCAAACAAATAAACTTATGATTTAACAAGAGAATTTAGTCCTTATCTGTCCTCCCCCTTTTCTGGCCCTGCTGGCAAGAGTTGAAGAGCCTGATGGCTCTTGTGACAAAGGATCTCCTGAGTCTGTCCGTGGAGCAGCTCTGTGACAGCAGCCTGCCACTGCAGTGTCCTCTTCTCCAGCTCCACACCAACAACTGACCCTGTTTGCCGACAGGCTTGTCCAGGTGTCTCTCTTCTAAATGCTTCCTCCACAGCAAACCACAGCAAAGAGGAGGCAGCTGGACACCACAGTCTGACAGAACATCTGCAGGAGCTTCATACAGATGTTAAAGGATCCCAGCCTCCTCAGAAAGTGGACTCGGCTCTGCCATTTTCTATACAGAATATCAGTGTTGGCTGACCAGCCTATCATCCAGGTGCATTCCCAGATACCTGTAGGTTTTAACCCTCTCTACTTCAACCCCCACAATTGAGACTGGCTGTGTGAGTGGCCTGGCCCTGCGAAAATCCACCACCATCTTTTAGTCTTGATAGTGTCCAGTAGCTGGTTGTTCCTGTGGCACCATGACACAGGTATCTATTCTCCGCCTCCTGCCCTCCCCTTACAAAAGCCACAATAGCAGTATTGTCCGAGACATTCAGCATGTGGCACGTCTCAGAGTTGTACTTGAAGTCTGAGGTGTACAGTGTGAAGAGGAAAGGGGAAACTACAGTCCCCTCTTGTGCCCTGGTGCTGCTGACCACAGTCTCTGATCTACAGTCCTTCAGCCTGACATACTGAGGCCTGCCAGTGAGGTAGTCAATATTACAGGAGACCGGGTGCAAATCGACTTGGGTCCTTGCTAGCTTGTCTCTTAGTTGGAGGGGTTGAATGGTGTTAAAGGCACTGGAGAAATCAAAGAACAGGACGGAACATGACACAGCGCTGTTCCCCTTCTCCAGATGAGAGTGGGCACAATGGAGAAGGTATAGCATGGTGTCCTCTATTCCCACTTTCTCCCTGTAGGCGAACTGCAGGGGGTCCATTGGGTGTTGAACCTGTGGTCTGAGAAGGTGTAAAAGGAGGCAATCCAGGGTCTTCATGACATGTGATATTAGGGCGATCAGACTGAAGTCATTGAGCTCAATGACTTCAGTCAGTCAAAAGTAAAATTGGCTGTTCCACAGGGATCTGTCCTGGGAGCTATATTATTTAGTTTATATATGCTACCACTCAGTACCATAATCAGAAACCATAACATAAATTTCCTCTGCTATGCCGATGACACACAACTGTATATTTCAGTTAGACCAGATGATCCAGTTTACCTTAATAAGATACAGGACTGTAATAAAGACATAAAAGACTGGATGTCAAGTAGCTTCCTCCTACTGAACTCTAACAAAACAGAAGTTCGTCTTCTTGGTCTCAAAACTGTTAGAACCAAGCTGTCTGCATTACTATTTAATCTAAATAACTTCTTAGTTACACCAGGTACCTCGAGTCACGATGGATCCTGATCTAGCCTTCGATGAGCATATTAATAATATTACTAAAATAGCTTTTCTACATCTCTGCAATATTGCGAAGTTAAGAAATGCAGGAATTCAGGATGCAGAAAAACTAGTTCACGTCTTTATTATTTCAAGGCATGTTCACTGATGTTAACCCAGGTTTGTTGATGGTGGAGCAGAGTGGCGCTGACTTCTCAGGGAGCCATCATGTCTTTGCGACCTTCTGGCTCTCCCTTTTAGTTATGCTGTAATAGCCAGGCCTGCCAGAGTCACTGCTGCACTCTGTTAACATCATATAGTGTGTTCAGGTATTCTGTCAAAGCTAACAGTCTGTCTGTTGTCTGAGCTGAACTGCTGCCCATCCTGTGTAGCCTGATGCTGTTGCTACATCTGCTCTGACTGGGAGCCACTGTTTGCCTTTAACCCCTACTGAGCTCCTGGCTGTCCTGCACTGTGAAAGCTTGGCCTGCTTCCTGCTGACCCATCTTATGACCCAGAAACTTAATTACATACTAATCAGACATTTATTATTCTACCCTACAACCATTATACGCTCATTCCTTGTTTTCCTTTCTTGTTTCTGGTGTTGACTTAAGGAGGATGGGTACCCTTTTTCAGTCTTGGTTCCTCTCGAGGTTTCTTCCTTCCTTACTAAGGGAGTTTTTCCTTGCCGCTGTTGCCCTTGGCTCACTCAATGGGTGCCAGATTCTTTGTAAAGCTGCTTTGTGACAACATCTGTTGTAAAAAGTGCTATATAAATAAATGTTGACTTGACTTGACTTGACATTGCCAAAAGGTAGGGAGGGGCTGGTCCATTCTTGGCTTTATAGACGAGCATCAGAGTTTTAAATCTGATGCGGGCAGCAACAGGAAGCCAGTAAGGGGAGCGCAGCAGTGAAGTGACGTGGGTGAACTTGGGAGTCGAGGTGCTGCATTCTGGACCAGTTGCAAGGGCCTGATGGCCCACATGTATTGGTAAACAAAGAGGCAGAGAAGACAAATGTCGCAATTATTTCACATTTAATTATTTCTAAATAATGTCATTTTAACAAAATGTTTGCTCAGTAGGGGGAGAAGCAATCTCACTGCTCAACCTTAAACTCGGGTTACTAGCATAACAAGTAAACATTGTTTCATTCAGAATTCTATATGTTTGGTGTATTATGATATAATAATGTCATGTTTTATTTGTGTTTGATTACTGCAGTGTGTGAAATTACTGACTAGCAAAGCAACATGTGCTAACTTCAGAGTCAATCTACTGGTTAAATGAGGCTCACATCTGACATGCACTAGACAGAGTAAAATATTTCTGCTACTTTGGCAGGAAAAACATTTGTATGCTACAGTTTTCACTGGATTATAATTAAAACACAATTTTTGTTTGAAGGTCCAATGAAATATTTTCAAACTGTTGATAGTGCAAGTAGCTAACTTTTTTCTTTTACATTTTCATATTTTTATAACACTTATAACACAACACTTAAACGGGCTAACTTAATCATTAATAAGATATCATGTGTAAGACTTTAAAATCCACTGTTTAAATTATATAGGCCTTTTTATTACACTTTACTGATCTTCTAAAACCTCTAATTCTTAATTTAAAAAAAAACATTCCACAAGTGTCACACACTAAGAACTCGGACCAACGCAAGCAGAGCTAAATATCAAGTAAGCTTTATTAAATAATCTGGCAGTTGAACACAGCAGCAAAACATTAGCAAACATGAAGGTGAGGCCAAGTCATGATACAAGCTAAGGTCAGAACCAGTGCAGACAGTCAGTGAGGCAACCAAAGGACAGGGGAGAGACAGAGAGAATAGTCAGAGAACGAGTGGAGATCGAACAGCCAGAAAATATGAGAGATTGAAAAACAAAGGGGACAATAAAGAGACCGGTAGTCAGAGAACAAAGGAGGTCAAAGCCAGAGTAAACAAACAGCAGAAAGAACACTAAGAATTGCAAACAGGGTTTGGCAAAACTTCACAGTGAGGGAGTGTTTGAGTGGGGTTTATATACAGGGAGTTAAATGGACAACAGGTTGGCCTTTTATTTAGCAGACCTAGTGCAGGAATAATTGTGGGTGTGACGTCATTGAGCAGGAGGTTGTGTCCAGAGGAGCAGTGGAGCCAGGAATACCCAGAAGCATGACAACAAGTCATGAAAATTTTATTCTTTTTGCAAGGCTATTGTGTTTCTGTTTTGTGAGATTCCAAAGAATATTATTTCTTGTCACTGAGTCTATGTCACTATCTTTTCCTCTGTCTGTAGATTATCTTTATGTATGGTAACAGAGAAAGGCTGTTCTTTCCTGGCTTCAGCTTTGAGTTCAAACCCCTCACACCTGAAAGAACTGGATCTGACCTACAACCACCCAGGAGAATCAGGAGGAAAGTTGCTCTCTGCAAGACTGGAGGATTCACACTGCTCACTCAGCATTCTCAGGTATGGCACTCTCAGCTGTGTACAGAGATGTGTCCCTGTGTGTGTGTTGGTTCCAGAATTATTGAATTTTTCAAGTCAGTGATCATCTGCTACTTTGATGTTTCTAACAGAACCTTTCAGCATATAGGTCCTAGTTTAGTTTGTGTTGGCCCAGCTCTCTTTCTGTCCTACACTGTGCTTACTCTTCTAGACTGTTGCTTACTCTGCTATAGTGCAGCTATAGTGCAATTTCCTAGAACATTATATAGATCAACAATATATACTTAAAACTGACCCATTAAACCAGTGATCCATATCCTCACATTGTTCTTTGGTTCTGGATTAACTTTATGCAAATGAAATGAATGTCAGTCATGTTGTGCAGTAACCAAATGTGTCAGGCCCACAGTAAATTTTAACACTGGGATGCAGACCAAGTCGGAGATGTAACAGTTGTCTTTATTGTTACATTAAATAATTTCTGTTAAATATGAAAATATTATTAGGCTATTTTAGACCTACAAGCTGACCAACAGCTTTACAAACAGTTTTAATAACACTGTTTGCACCTAAACATGCATGTGCTTTATATACATTCCCAAAGGTGCCAGTAATGTTCAGCTTATTGTAATGAAAATATGACATTCACTAAAACAATATAGGTCTATTTCAGATATTAAGAATATCAACTATAACATGAGTTTTTATAATAATTATTTTTAAAAGGCACAATTCAGAAATCCACCTCAGCACTATAACAACAACAACAGCAACAACAACATTTTATTTGTAAATTATGGTGGAAAATAAGTATTTGGTCACCCACAAACAAGCAAGATTTCTGGCTCTCCCAGCCCTGTAACATCTTCATTAAGAAGCTTGCCTGTCCTACACTTTTTACTGTTTTAAGTGGCACCTGTTTGACCTTGCTTTCTGTATAAAAGACACCTGTCCACAGCCTCAAACAGTCAGACAAGTAGGCGTTGACCAAATATCAGCCCAAACAATAATCAGTGTCGATATTCAGCATTTTTCAAATTTTGGAGAATCAGCATATAAATTTGCTGATAAAACTGAATAATATGTTAAAATATGTTAATACATGCTTGTTTACTGCAATGTTCTATAAAGGAGACATGTTTGCTCCTAATGAAGAAAACATATGATTACAGCAAGACAGTTTGGGACTAAAGTAGCAAAATAAAGTTAATAAAATGTCCAAAAGGAAGAAACATGTAAGTCTAATTATCAACTACAGTGTATTATGACAGAAACAGTACTGAGGACCCAACTGCAGAACTATAACAATTTTCATAACTAAGAATTACTAGCAGTAGTGCAGTAGTGCTTACTGCCTAAATTCACCATGAGGAGACCAACTCTGGTAGAGAGAGTGAGAGAGAGAGATAAAAAGGTGAATGAAGACATGAACATGAAAGGAAAATATTAACGTAATTATTAAAAAATAAACAAATTCTATTCATATGTGTGTATGCTTATGCATTTAGACTGGAACATGGAGATGAGATCAGAATCAATCCAGGACTGAAGAAATGTAAGTATACACACACGCGAACACACACACACACACACACACACACACACACACACACACACACGTTTTTATGAATTGTGGGGACAACTTGGAATTGTTACATTGTGGGTACCCACCTTTCCCACAGGATCCTACAGACCTCTGTCATATGTGAATCCCAATATCCCTTCAAATTAGACCTACCTTAGACATACCATAATGGATTTTGACCTGACCTGCGGGTCACTTGTAAATATGAGGACCATCAGATACTCATGTTAAAACATGAGCAGACAATTAATAAATTAGTAGTTTAGAATTAGAGAGATTTCTTTAATAATATGACTTCAGTTTACTCAGTTATAGGCGTTAGGTACGTCTTTTTATGACTCAGAATTGTACCAGCTGATTCAGATTTTACTGTTCAATGGGTCTGGGTATGGCTCAGAGTCTGGAGTCATTTGGACTTTTGAAGGACTCACAGTGCAACACTGATGGCCGGTTCGGTAATGATCTGGTCTGATTTACTACCGAACATGTACACACACTGCAGCAGTCAGTCTGTTTACAAGGCAGAAATGGGCGGAGCATGGTCACTAGCCAGCAGGAGAAACCAAGAGCAGTAAACCTTGTCTCAATTCAGAAGCAGACAAACAACTGATCAAACGTGTTAAATCTGTTTATTAGTTTAATATTTATTAACTATGATTAAAGAGAAATACAGCAGCTTAATAAGCCCATTTAGACGGAGGGGAGAAGGTGTTATTCCAGAGCGGACAGTGCTGTGAATCTAACATCTTCAGACCTGCTGTTTTTATTTCCATCTAAAGATATTAAGGACTTTCATTTATTATTAGACTTTTCATTTATTTATGTTTTTACACATGATGGAGTCCAAGAAATAATATCTATCAGAATGGATTAATGACCTCCCTTTACATCTTCTATTTTATTCTCCTTATTCCACCTTATTATTCCATATTATAGTGTTTTATTAGCACATCTCTATCTCTCTCTCTGTACAATCTCTCTCACCCTCTCCCTTTCTAATCTCACTCTCTCTTTCATTGTAATGTCCCTCTCTCTCACACTCTCTCTATAATCTCTCCCACTCGCTTTCTCTCTCTCTCTCTCTCACTCTCTAATCTCTTACACTCTTTCCCTCTTTTATTCTCACCTGCTGTCTTTCACTCTCTCTCACCCGCACTCTTTTGTTCTCTCTCACCCATTCTCTCTCTTTCACTCTCACTCGCTTTCTCTCTCACTCTAATCTCTCTCACTTTCTCTGCCCCGCTCTTTTTCTTTCTCTCCCTTTCTTTCTCTCCCTCTCTCTCACTCTAATCTCTTTCACTCTCTCTCTCAACCATTCTCTCTCTTTCACTCTCACATGCGCTCTCTCTCTCTCTCTCTCTCTCTGTGTCTGTCTCATCTCTCTCACTCTCTCTCCTTGTTTGCAGATTACTGTGAGGTCACTCTGGATCTAAACACAGCACACAAATATCTCTCTCTGTCTGACGAGAACAAGAGGGTGGAGAATGTGTGGAGGGATCAGCAGTATCCTGATCATCCAGAGAGATTTGAAGAGTGGGATCAAGTTCTGAGTAGAGAGAGTCTGACTGGATGCTGTTACTGGGAGGCTGAGTGGAGCGGGAGAGGGGCTTATATATCAGTATCATATAAATCTATCAGCAGGAAAGGAGGCAGTAATGACTGTGGGTTTGGACATAATGTAAAGTCCTGGAGTCTGGACTGCTCCAATGACAAATACTTGGTCTGGCACAATAATATCAGCACTGCTGTCTCTGTTCACCCCTCCGACTGTAAGAGAGTAGGAGTGTATGTGGACTGTCCGGCCGGCACTCTGTCCTTCTACAGAGTCTCCTTCGATCCATACACACAGACTCACCTACACACCTTCCGCACCAGATTCACTGAACCACTCTATGCTGGATTCTGGATTCTGGGTTCTGTGTCCCTCCCCTGGAATGATTCGTAATTTTTCAATTTGGGTTAGTTTTTTTTAAATTTGGGATAATTTTTCGAAATCTGTCAGTGTAAATTTTGCGTGTTTGAATCTCTCACAGTGAAGTAGAAAGTGCATCTCCATCTTGACCTCACCTGTCATACAGTGACCACACCTCCTCTCCTCTCTGGGCAGCCAGGACTGTTTATACCTACCCCTTTCTATGGCCAGGCTGTGGTCACTGTACTGTACAGGCTGAGTCTGTACTTGGTCAGGATCTGTCTCTGTTTTGTATCTCTGACAGTCAGGAGATACTCTTTCAGTCCATATTGTGTTTTTAGGGCCTGATAACGAGTTTGGATTTCTCTCCCCCAGTGTTTTAGATAATCTCTCTGACAGTGTTTGATGATCTGATGGTTTTTTAGTCTGGACGGTAAAGCAGTGCTGGAGTGAGGCTGCTGTCTGTTAGGTGGTGTTAGAGGGTTAATAAGCCTCAGGACAAGCTGACTGAGGGGACTCTTCTCAGGGTTCAGTTCTTGGTTCTGTAGTGCCTTACAATGCAGCGTTTCTCTGGGACTCGTCTTTAAATGCATCCAGAAATGTAGAGCTCTTTTTTGGATGTTGATTAACAAAAGGAATCTGCCTAATTCTGCCCTGCATGTGTAGCAGACATTAACAGGACGGGAAGACAATTCAGCCAAGACAACCACACCACACACAGGAACACGGATATCTGTGCTGTTTATTCCAGTTCAGCATTCACAATGCTTCTCCTGAGCGAGAGATATGGGGTGGAATTAGTGCACACGCACAGACACACTCTCTCTCTCACTGGCCGGTTCAGCATTAGCAACACTCTGTGTTAATTTTTTTATATGTATATATACACATACACATACAACAAGACAAAAGAAAATGTAGCCCACTCACATAAAACACTAATATTAAATCTAAATGAAAAGAATGGTTGGCTGTGTATGATGCAAATACAGTGCTCACACTAAAACACACATGCACGCATTCACTGTTAGCTAAATAATTGAATACAAAGCAGAGCTTTAGCTAGCTTGCTACAACAGCAACTTTGACATGCAAAAACTATATCCACTTAGTGTTGCAAACTAATCATTTTTCATCAGCAAAAACATACCTGAACGAGAGATATGGGGTGGAATTAGTGTGCACACACACAGACACACTCTCTCTCTCACTGGCCTGCACGAGGCAAAAAATAAGATGAAGCGAATGAAAACAGCATTTAACTTCAGCATTAGAAAATAGAGTTCATTTCTACTAAAACTGCAATTCAACTACACAATACAATGTTTGAATCTTCAAAAACGATGTAGAAGCTAGATTTTACACTGTTTGGGAGAGAAATGTATGGGAGAGAGCAGGATGCCTGCTTACCGGTTCAGCATTAGCAACACACTGTGCTAATTTACCCGCAAACACGCAGCACATAGGCGCTGTGTCTGTCACACTACTACCCATTGCTTTACGCCCCACCCCACCTACAACAAGAGTAAAGGGAACCCCAAGAAAACAGGAACCATATACATAGGAAAGGGTGAAATACAAAAAAATATTTAAGTGAGGCTGAGTGAAGTTCACTATAAAACAAAAATAACAACATCATAACATAAAAAACATTATTACTACAGCTACACATGCATTAGTTGAATTTTTTCTTTTCGACTTTTAAGATCATTCTGTAGAATTCTGTAGAATTCCGCATGCAGGACTTCTGTTGTCCCATCTAGTGTAGCTGTGCTGACTGAGGGACCCCGTAGTTTACTCCCATATAGCGCAATGGGCTGAATTTACACCAGATTGGAATGGGAATGTCGATATTGTGGAATTTCCTCTGGATGGTATACAGTGTTCTGCAAACTTTTTTCATTAATGTGTTCACTGCCGTACTGAAACTCCCGGGCATTCCGGGGGTTGGAGTTCCGGGCTTTAGTTCCCTCAGAATGGCGCCACCGCTGCCACCTTCGGCTAATATTTGCATAACAGGAAGTCCAGGTTCATCACATTCACAGAGAGACTACATGAGTTTACTAAAACTCAGAGGAAGTTATTTTGCGAAAAAGAGCTGAACAGGAGCATAAACCTGAATGCACCTATTAATCTAAGATCATATTACCAAAAAAACCCAGCTTCAATATGTACAGCACCGAGGACTGGACCACAGACGGAGTCTGTGTCAGGTTACTGGAAGCCCAGGAAGTGAAGGGGCTTAATGCAGTCTGGCCTGGTCAGGGGAGATGGTCTGTTGACCCATGCGAGTGGGCTGGCAGTGATGGCACCTCACCCTACGCTGGCTGGGCTGCTGGTTGGTCAGTTTGCTTTGAGTTGAGCCTATCTCTGGTCATGTGTTCTGGCGTCTGGCAGTTGGTACAGGCTTATCTCTGTTGTCAGGTAAACGTACCTCACGCTGGCTACATCTTGATTTCTTTGGAGGGCTCCTTTTGAAGGGACGTTGAAGGGAGTCTGCTTCTAAAGGACCCATCTTCCACTGGCCGTCACCTTGGAGTAAAGGAGTGTGGTCTTCAGGTTTACTGAGATCGGAGTGAGCCCATGAGGGACGTGGGCCTCAAAGAGAACTCAAATAAAAGAAGAGAAGAGCAATGCTTCTGTCTGAGACCTGAGTTTAAGTACAGGCTGGAACTAGGAGGGGCCAGTCATGGACATGAATATGCACTTAGGCTGCACATTCTTCTACAAGAGTGTCTTAAAAAATCCTCATAGATTTAAGAATTTTAAAGTATGGTTGTATCATTAATAAAAGAAGCATCCAATGCGTAGAATAAACGCATCTTATGGTTGACCAAAATACCAAAGCAATAAAATGTATTTAGGGTATTTATAATTGTATTTAGTGTCAACAAACACTTATTAACCCTTAACAATCCTACAGCTAAGAGGTTACATGAGAATGAAGCATAACATTTAGTAACACAAACACAGGACAAGGTCCATGAGCTAATCCATGAGCTAAAACATAATTCAGGTGAGCATGTTCTAAATCATGATTCAGTCAACACAGTTCCAATAACTACAATTACACATGTGAGATTCTAAATTACTTATAAAATGGTAAAAGTGTAAAGAAAGTTAACACTAATGTTGATTAAAGAAACAAGATCACAGTTTAAAGAACCCTAACATGAATAAAGAGAGAGATAGAAGAAGAACTATTCAAATGACAGTTCCTAAAATGGATCCTGGACTCACTGACTCACTCATTTTATCCTGCTGGTTCTGGGTGGCGGGGCCTGGAGTCTAACCCAACGATTACAGGTCAGAGGTCAGGATACACCCTGGACAGGTCACCAGTTTATCACAGTGGTTTAGATCAGACTGGTCGGATTCCTGTCCTAGAGGACCAAAGACAACAGTACAGAGTTCATCACACCGGCTCATTAATATTCCTGATTCAGCTCATCTGTGAGTGTTTCCCTAACACTTCCTAACACTAAGAATGTCCCCTAACCAAAGTCCCCTCACTCATATAATTGTACTAGTGATATCATCATAATGATCTGAGCTGTGTTAGTGGACATTCCTGTTGCTATGATCATCAGCTATGTGGTATTAATACAGTCAAAACCTCTTACTTGACCTGGAAACTCTGCAGACCTCTTTATATGACTGGAAATTCCTTGGAGGTTGTCAAACAAATGCCTCATGTTCATATTTGCACTGGCCATAATTTTCTCCGATTTTTTTGGAGAGGCTTTTCCACCTGAGAAGTCTCCTAAGTATTTGAGTGGGTACATGTGTTGTTCCATTAAAAAAACATTTGCCATTGAATTGTTTCGAATTTTTCAGGAGAGGACGTGCAACAAAATCTGCAGAACATATCAGTGAATCGACTTTACTTGTGTGTTTTCTCTTTTCTGAGTCTTTTTCCATTTAATTCCAGTTTGTTCCAGATCTTTAAGCGTTCAAACTGCCACCAAAAGCAGTCCATAATCGTGATCATATTTTGGCTTGCTCTCAGCACCTAAAAACAATCAAACTTAGCATGGGATACACAAGCTGGCTTGCTGATCTTTTGGTGAGTTCTATGATTTAGCACTAATTATTACTCACAGTTCCATAAGAGAAAAATGTCATCATCTCCCATTTTGCCATTTTAGGTGTCTATATTCTGGTCCACTTATCACAAATACTTCCTGTTATTGACTGTTTTTGAGTTACATTTGTCTTGCATTTCTCTAAAATGTCCACTATGTGGCTTGCAAGAGTAAATACAAGAATATAAGAGCCAATTCTAAGATTATAGTCAATGCCAAATTCATATTTACAAGAAGAACAAGTTTGTTGGAGCTGTCTTACTGGGTCCTATGTAGCTTTCACATTTAATGCAATAAAAAATGTGCCACATAGCAGCCAAAGTCACCAAGCTTTATCAAAAAGATACATGGTAGCTGGCATTAAGCCAGGAAGATGATTAATAAAAATATCAAGATGTTGAAGAGCTACACCAGTCAGGTCGTGCCTCAGTACATATGACATGAGTAAAAGCAGGCTCTGTCCTTTTGTGAGGGGAGCACCAGGGTACTCAGGGTCATCACCATGTTGCATCTATAAAGGAGTCAAATAAAGAGCAGCGCATATTCATGCAAAAATATTTGGACAGACTTTAATCTTTGATGATTACATAATTTAATTATTACATGAAAACATGCCTTATTAAATGTTAAGTTTTTTTGTGGAGTTAGACGTGTAGGACCCTGATGGTGACCCCCGGGAGCAGAACCCTAGAAGAGAAAAGACAGAAAGAAATTTTTAACTCTATATTAAAGCAGTAGTTCAGATAACACCCAGCTTTAACTGCTCACTTGACTACTAGCTTTAATCTTAGCAGCGTGGTTCTGCTGTGATAACAGTGTTATATTAGTGGATAACAGTTAGCCATTTATTAAGTGTCTAGCTAGCTAAATATAGCTTATAGCTATGATTATAGAACATTTAAAAGTTCTTTTTTTCTTAAAACATGAAAATTAGGCTACATAAATCACTGGCAGGCTGTATAAAGACCCACAGACTGCTGCACCACACATACAGCATTAGCTCTGTTTAAAGCTAAATCAGCTTCATTTACTTCTTACTCTTACTGTTTTCCACAGCAGTGCAGAATAAAAAAAACGCTGGTAAAAATAAAGTAGATTTTAATGTACTAAAATATATGCATATATACAGAACCCTCCAAAATTATGGGCACCCCAGCTTAAGGTGTGTTCTTTGGCTTCTAATGAATTCTTTTTTAAATAATACACAATGTAAAAAAAGAGAACTCCAACCGTTATTTCAACTGCATTTATTCAGTGGGAAAAATCCCATCTTAAGAAATAATCATTCTACATGAAATCACCTGTGCCACAATTATTGGCACCCCTGATAATACTTTTTACAACCCCCTTGTGCCAACAGGATAGTACTTAGTCTTCTCTTATAACATTTCACAAGATGGGAGAATACAGTGAGAGGGATCTTCCATCATTCCTCTAAATGCTCCAGAGTCCTGAGTCCTGTCCTATGCACTCTCCTCCTTAGCTCCTAGAACAGGGTTGAGGTCTGGGGGCTGAGATGGCCATGGGAGGAGATTGATGTTGTGTCTGGTGAACCATTACTGTGTAGATTTGGCCACATGTTTAGGGTCATTATGGACGCAGTGATGACCCATCTTCAGCTTTCGGGCAGAGGCCGCCAGATTTTGATTTAAAATGTCCTGGTATTTCAGAAAGTTCATGATGCCATACACCCTAACAAGGTTCCCAGGGTCTTTGGAGGAGAAACAGGCCGACAGCATCACTGATCCTTCCGCTTACTTCACAGTGGGCATGAGGTGCTTTTCCACATACTCATCATTTGTGTCACGGCAGACCCACTTAGTGTTCCGCTGTGGTTCCACTGACAAGTGGCATTACCTAACCTATGAAGTTTGACACACTTCTGCCTTACTCGAATGGTGCGTTCTCTCACCTTCCCATGTTGAAGAGTCTATAAGAGAAATAGGCCTCTGTGTCACATCATATTTATACCCCAGTGAAACGGTAAGTGATGAATTACTAATTAAAGGTTCCTAGATACTCTGATCAACCTCATAAACTATATTTCTATGCACCTGTTGAACAGGTAACGTGTGTTTCTGTGCAGGTATCTGTGTTTTACCTTTGTGTTATAGCACCTGTAAACTGTGCTTATGAACCCTAGAAAAACTGGCACGTATAAGATGTTAGCATGATCTGCTAACTAATTTAGCCGTTCTGTTAAAAATGGCTGCTAGTCTGTTCGAAGGTGTTAAAGCTGTTTAAAAGTGACTGCCAAGCTGAGTAAAAAATATGTAACCGCAGGACACAGACAGTGTTTCTGCATCGTGGACGCTGACGGGGTTCTTGGAAGCTTTGTTTCCGCACTGAGGACACGGACGGTGTTTCTGGAGGCTTTGTTTCTACACCAAGTAGGACAAGAGGGGACTGTTTGACTGCTTGGACATTTTATCATTCTGCGCACCATTGCTCTTGGCCTGTGCTGCTACTAGGACGGTCTTCATGCTGTCCACTCCAGGGAACTTTCCAGAAAGGGAGTACTGTGAGTACTGTTTCACTCCAGAGGAAAATCGAAAGGGCTGCACACCTGTGGAGTTGCTCACGTTGTATGAGCTAAACGCCGGCTGTTTCCACTTAGAGCCAGACTGCTACCAAGCGACAATTCAGGCCTGCAATGTTTTACTTATTTTGTTGTTTGTTTTAGTTATGTGATTTTCTTAGAGGCTACTACTTCAATGTGTATGTAACCGAACCTTAACCAACGTTGAGTATCATTCCCTGCTCAGTCGTAAATGTGGTGAAGCTACAAAGTTACATACCTATAAGGAGCGCAATTCCAAACTGTCATATCCAGTCTCAACATTGTTTCAATAAGTAATTTTAATTATCATGATATTAAAGCCATGAAAAAGTTTTTGTTTTTTTTAAGGGCACATACTAAAATTACACACCGCTGTGTTACTGGGACACAGCTCCCTGCCTTTTATTCCTAGGTGTTTAGGCAGGGTGTTACATATTGTGAAATAGACACTTACATGATGAATACAGTGCAGTTGATGGACGTTTGCAGTTGATGGAGGCTTGTCTGATCTTGTGATGCTTGTCTGATCTGATGACTGGAATTTGGATACACCTGTAATGTGGTTAAATGTGGTCCAACTGGTTTTCTCTGTTTAAGGAAAAGGAAACTGCAGCTAGTTTATCATTCAGTCTAAACTCCAGTAGAGAAGCTGAGTGTGTGTACAGGTGTGTAATATAATAAACGGATCTATTGTGAGAAACTACAGTATTAAAAAATAAAAATAAAAAAAGGGATCATGTGATTATATATGAGCTGATGTGTCTCTGATGTAGGACTGGATCTCCTGATGAAAATGGACCTAACCTTTTTTAACTGAAAACCTTGAAAGACTCTGAAGGTTGAGCTCAGAAACAGGTAACTTTGCTCTCAGCTTTATGATGGATATGATTACTGATTTCACTGCTTGTGTGTTTGACTGTAATGTGAAACAGACTCTCAGACTGAACTGAGAGGTGAGGTGGTGTGATCAGTTGGTGAAATGTCTTCATATGAAATATAGTATCAGCACTTCCTTGTTGTGTTCTGTTGTTGCTCTTTCTTCATCTTTAGAATGTTCCACACTGTATGTTGTGCTGTGTGCAGCTTCTGAAGGTTTAGTGCTGAGACTGTGTGAGCTTTAATACCATGTGTAAGTGTTCAGAGATGTTCTGTGATAGTGATATAATCACTGTAGGGACATTATTAACCTTTGACTGGTTTAATATTACACTTTATGGAACAACATTTGTTTATGTAAAGCTGCACAGATCAGGCTGAATCAGACTCTGTGTGAATTCTGACTTTGTCATTTCAAACTGCTACCGACAGTGTTGAGTATCTTAAAACCCCAGTGAGAGGTCAGGGGTCAGTTAGGCTGGTTTTCATTGGTAAACTGGACTGCAGATTTTCTACATGTGTATCTGTGTGTGTATCCTTCTTGGAATAATCAATCCCAGAATTCTGTTCAGTGAATCTGTAGTACTGCAGCTCGTGTACGACTCTGACAGTGCACAGCTGAAGGTCGTTTCAGGTTAACATGCTGTCCAAGAGGTCCAAAACCAATGAAGCCTGCATCTCTCTCTCTCTACTTCTCTCTCTCTCTCTCTCTCTCTCTCTCTCACGGGCACACACACACTTCAGCTAAACCTGTTGTTACTTTCTCTTTCACTTTGAACCTGAACTGGAGCCAAAGACCAAGCATCACTACTACCAACAACACCTACAATCCCACCCTCATTCCCTCTCTCTCTCTCACACACACACACACACACACACACTTCTTCATTGTCATTGTCTTTTCATTTAAACAGGTTTTATTTATTATATTCATTACTAAGTAAGTTTACTTTATTCTCTGTCCCCTGTATAGTCTGATCTCGCTGTCAGGTCACTACAGACTTTCTCTGACCAGATCGGTCCACTAAACACACTGAACTGTAGATCTCTCTGTAGCTCCTCCTCTTTCTGTCTCTGTGAATGTTGAAGTCCTCCTGAGTGTGGAATGTGGTTTGTGTGTAAACTGAAACTGGTTCTGTTTTTCTGGTGATGATTCTGAAACTGATGTCTGTAACAGTAACACTAGGAACACAGTCGAGGTAAATTCATAAATTATAGAAAGTTTAATTTGTTTTTTTTATATTTATACAAATAGAGTGAAAAAAATAAACTTCATCCTGACGGTTACTGGTGCTGTCACAGTGACAATTCCACATAGTACAGCTGTGGTGTGTAACTAGTATAACTAAGCTAAGTATCAGCCTCATCAGAAAACCTGCAGTGTGAAAGGAAGATCTGTGTAGGCTATTTAATTTATATCTCTTAAAAGTCAAAAGAAATCATATGTACTAGAATGAAACCGTTCAGGAGATGTGATTCCAATTAATACCTGCAGACATTAGTAGATAGTTAGTGACATGTGAGTGACATGCATCTCTGAAAGGTGGTAAACTTGCACACACATGATTTGAATGTAATTTCAGTATAAAATACCTGTGATCTAATTCTGACTAATAATTTATTTACTCTCTAATATCCTGATTCTGAAATGTAGCTGCATGTATTCCATTACTACCTGACTAATATCCTGAATGATCCTCAGATGATCTGCTCTCTGTGAATGATTCTAATAATAATGAATATGTATGATGAGTTCCTCCTGAAGTGTGTCTCAAGATGTGGATACTAACTGTAACTAGCTGTGCCAAAGCAGCTTTAACACAGAGATATGTAGACCTGCTGTGAAGATCTGTGCTCATATTATTCAGTACCATTATTATTTAAGCAGCTATAAATCAGATATTTAATTTAGAGCCCAGGTTGCTCTGATAGTGGCCTTGAGCTCTTCTGCATTGTTGGGTCTGGCGTATCGCATCTTCCTCTTCACAGTACCCCCTAAGATTTTCTATGGGATTAAGGTCAGGCGAGTTTGCTGGCCAATTAGGATACCACGGCCCCTAAACCAGGTACTGGTAGCTTTGGCACTGTGTGCAGGTGCCAAGTCCTGTTGGAAAATGAAATCTGCATCTCCATAAAGTTGGTCAGCAGCAGGAAGCATGAAGTGCTCTGTAACTTCCTGGTAGATGGCTGCATTGACCTTGGACCTCAGAAAACACAGTGGACCAACACCAGCAGATGACATGGCATCCCAAACCATCACAGACTGTGGAAACTTTACACTGGATCGTCAACAGGTTTGGCAAGAATTGTTGCAACTGCTTTGTGGGTAATAGGAGGCCTTTTTCAGGAGGCCTAATAGGAGGCCTGTTTCAACTTCTCCATTAACCAGTGCTACACAAACACCCCAAAAAGTCTTAACTTCAGGATAAACCTCAACAGTGTCCTAACTGTTTCTATGATTTCACAGACAGCAGTTCAATGTAACTATAACAACTTAACAGTTACAGTTACAGTTATTCAAACTTCATTTATTTTCTATCCTTTAGGGTCACAGGGGAAGGGGGTGGTGTACATGTAATATCAGATGTACTAGATCAGTTGTGAAAAATGAGAACTGTGGGAGTTTTAAAAAGTTATAGTGATATGTTTGATTTAATAAGATATGTTTGTGACCAGAGTACACAGATGGGAAAATAATGAACAAACCCAAAGAACTAATTGTGTTTAAACACTTTTCATTTTTCACCTTTCTGGTATTTGTCCTGTTGTTATGCTCCAGCCACAAAAAAACTGTGTACTACATGGTAGTTAACTACATAAACAGCCTACAATACTACACTGTAAACCAAATAAGGAAAGATCAGATCAACATTCACTGTGTTTTAAAAGTGCTTATGGGCATAAAACAAAGATTGATTGAAATATTAGCCAACAATACCTACTTATACAAAAAAAATCTGTAAGTATTTATAACAAAACATATACAGTATTATCACTCCAGTTCTGCACAGCTAGGGGAAGCGTTGTGTTTATTGTTGTTCTCCAATATAAGAGCCTGGAGCTAACTTTAGTGAAAGTTTAGGGAAGGCTTGTGGCTCAGTATCCATCTGGAAAATGTAAATTTTTTGCAGTTTGAGTGGATTCGAAATTTGGTTTTGATGTATTTAAACAACAACATTTATTTTATAGCACAGATGTTGTCACAAAGCAGCTTTACAAATGCATGCAATCAGTAATTTATATTTTATTTTGACAAGTTTTACCTTTTAACTCTTGCATGATTTATTTTGGTTATATAGAATGATTTTGTATGAAATGCATTACAGAGTTTTTCATTTTTCTAGAAAAGTGATTTGTGAGGTGCTATTTAGCAGCTTAAACCTATTTATGAAATGAAATTGATCACCCTATAGAGCGTTGAATTCAAAGACACCCTGAAAATCAAAGCGAAAGAAATGATGCAGCAGGCTCGTCCATTTAACTGAAATTCCATTGCACCAACTCAAAATGGTACTCACTAGTTTGTATTGCCTCCACATGCTCCTAATGAGACGACGGATGGTGTCCTGGGGGATCTCCTCCCAGATCTGGACCAGGGCATCACTGAGCTCCTGAACAGTCTGAAGTGCAACCTGGTGGCGTCCAATGTACCGAAACAATGTCCCAGAGGTGTTCTATTGGATTTAGGTCAGGCGAGCTGGTGGGCCAGTCAATGGTATCAGTTCCTTCATTTTCCAAGAACTGCCTGCATACTCTCACCACATGAGGCCGGGCATTGTTGTGCACCAGGAGGAACCTAGGACCCACTGCACCAGCATAGGGTCTGACAAGGGGTCCAAGGTGTAAGGGTCCGGGCTGTACCGCCTGCAGCCAGCAGGAGGCGGCAGCAGCGGCACCGTTCTCGGGGAACTAAAGCCCTGAACTCCAAACCCCAGAATGTCCCGGGCTGATTAAGCCAACAAGCAGCACCTGAGGCATCACCCATATAAGCCCCCACCACACAAACACCTCTGCTGCACCTTTGTAGAGGGGTAGCCGTTCGGTACAAAGAGAAAGCCAAGAAAAAAGCCAAGAGAAAGCAAAGCGAAAAAGAAAGAAAAGAGAAAATGAAAAGCAGCAAGTGCTAAAAAATACATAAACAACTGTGCAGAGCAGACAGCGTTTCACTCTGCACGCAGTGAACTATAATTCCCCTTTCTGTTAAACCCTCTCCTGTTTATTTCTGTTCCTGTATAAGTGTCATCTTGTCGTCTCCTTTGTTTGCTTTTCCCGCCGTTTTTCCCTCTCATTTATTAAATCCCATCCTGACTAGCCTCATGTGTGCTGCCGCGTAGCGTAGTGGTAACACGTGGGGTTACCGCTCCGAAAGTCGGGGATTCGATTCCCGCCTAGACCTTTACAGTCAAGCAAAACAGTTCACTTCTCACACACACACACAGTTTCACATGCATCCACATCCAGGAAGTCCGTTTGCTTGCAATTTACATTGCCGCAAACGGATTCCCGCCCTCCACACCCCCAACCGCACCTTGACACAAGGATTTCATCCTGATACCTAATAGCAGTCAGTGTGCCGTTGTCTAGCCTGTAGAGGTCTGTGCGGCCTTCCAGGGATGTGCCTCCCCAGACCATCACTGACCCACCACCAAACCAGTCATGCTGAATGATGTTGCAGGTGGCATAACATTCTCCACAGCGTCTCCAGAGCCTGTCACGTCTGTCACATGTGCTCAGGTAAAACCGGCTCTCATCTGTGAAAAGCACAAGGCGCTTATGGTGGATCTGCCAATTCTGGTGTTCTATGGCAAATGCCAATCGAGCTCTACGGTGCTGGCGTCGGGCCCTCAGGCCGCCCTCATGAGGCCTGTTTCTGATAGTTTGGCCAGACACATTCACAACAGTAGGGCTCTGGCAGTGCTCATCTTGTTCCTCCTAGCACAAAGGAGCAGATACTGGTCCTGCTGATGGGCCAAGGACCTTCTACAGCCTTGTCCAGCTCTCCTAGAGTAACTGCCTGTCTCCTGGAATCTCCACCATACTCCTAAGACTGTGCTGGGAGACACAGCAAACCTTGTGGCAATGGCACATACTGATGTGCCATCCTTCAGTAGTTGGACTACCTGTGCAACCTCTGTAGGGTCTAGGTACCACACCATGGTACTAGTAGTGACGCTGACACAACTGCAAAACTAGTGAAAAATCAGTCAGAAAAGATGAGGGCGGACAAAATGTCAATGCCCTCGTCCTTTTAAACCATTCCTCATTGTCCTCTACTGCACCTGTTGTTAATTTCATTAACACCAAAGTTTATAGTTGATGCTATAAAAAAAAAGTGTTCCCTTTATTTTTTTTTTGAGCAGTGTACATTGTACTAACAGGGAAAGACTCTCTAACTCAGTAAATTATTCTTGAGTGTGTGCACTCATGGGTAGTATATAAAAAGTTGTTTGGAAACCTTTTTTTTCCATTATTCAAACAAGCAATTTTAAGTTTTAATGTTCAATTTCAAGTTGAAGTTCTTAGAACATATTTTATTTTATTATAATTTTATTTAGTCTATTTGTGTAATGGCCAGTTAGTTCAATCAACATGATAACAGTAGTACATCTAACTAAAACACAAATTCACTTTTTAGAGTGTAGGTCACTGTCACATGTTCAGTTAGGATCTGCTGTTAAAGGGGAACTGGGCCTTGTGGAGGAACATGCATGATCTTTACAGTGGTGGTGATGGGAACCAGGGATCTACCTAGTTTCTGTACCCTCCTCACACACATTTCTATTTACAGAGACTTTTATTATAAACCAATATTACAAACTTCAGAGAAAAAAAAACTGCTTCTGATATTACATGACTTAGTTGAACGCAGTGCTATCACTAAACAAATTTATAAAGGAGAAAGAGAAAAAGAAATGAAGGAAAGAGTAAAGTCAAGCTAGAATAGGACTGTAGGACAAGTCCACCTTAAAACGTTACACTGCAATGTTTTTCGCCGATTTACAATACCAAGACGTGCAGAAATGAGAGCTGATGATACGGTGTGATGCTGTGAATAAAGCATATTAGCTATTATTAACATTATCTACAAACGCTGAGCAGAACACCAGTGGACCGTCAGCTGTGCCGACAGGGGACCACCAACTGGCTATCAAGGATCCACCTTATTATTCATCTGATCGCTGTATTTGAAGATTACAGCTGACTCATTACAGAGAGTGTGGTTTAGGCTAAGGCAGGTAATGTTTACTGATTTGTGTACTTATAAGCAAAGTCGGCCCGTAGCATAGGCATTACAGACGAATTCTAGGAGCACCATCCATCCACTGTGTATTCATCCAGCGATCCAATAGAGGGGAAAAATAATTCTTAGTTTTTCTATTTTTACTACTATATATAGTGTTATTTCCAAATAGTGCACAAACGCCAACAACACCACAACTTCATAGCCTATTAATACAGACCCTATTTCTAAACCTCCTCTTCATGCTCTAGCTTAGACTTATCTGCCCGTGGTGGGGCTGGTGCTGAGGGTGGTGGTGGTAAAAGAGTTAGTGAAAATGGGATTAAAGGTAAACACAAAGATTAGCAACAGAGCATCTGTCAGCCAATACGTGTAAAAGGCTAAGGGAAGGAAGAAGGAAAAGAAGAGGATGGAATATGTGTAAAGACAGAGGAAATGTTATGTCATGAATAGATACTTTCTCTTGTAGCCCAGAGCTAGATAGCGATTTAGCTTGATAGTGATGGCTAATTTAATAAATAAGTAGCTAGCTAGCAAGAGTTAGTGTCAGTTACTCCCACCCTTAAGCTGTTAGGAGAAGCTGGAAACATTAATGTGTTTTTGGAATATAACCTTCATTCTGAGAAGTTCACTTTTTCTTGTTCTTCACAATCCATCTGCTGTCTGCCTGAGGTAAACACTTGCTGAGCTCTGAGCCTAGTTAGCTTGTCAGTGTTACCTCTGGTAATAACGGTGAATTAAATGTGTTTACTTTAGTCATTAATAAATAGATTTCAGATTCATTCACTGTATTTGCTATGTACAGTAAACAGCATGTGAGAGAAGTGCTCACTGAGAACAGGCTCTGTGTATGAATGCCAGGTGTAAAGAGATTGCAAGTAATGAAGTACAAATATTTCATTACTGTATTTAAGTCATTTTTTATACTTCAGGGCTTTTGTCACTGAATGTTTTTTACTTTAACATACTACATTTACAAAAAAAAAAAACGTTACTTTTGACTCCCTACATTCTTAAATCAGAAACAAAAGAGAGAGTAAGGGAGCAAGAGAGACGGAGAAGGGGAGGAGGAAGTATGGTATTTGTGAAGTGACAAATTGAAGAGTTAAAGCTACCGCTGGAGCTGTTTTACTGCTCTGGATTTACACAGTGAGTATATCCAGTATGAATATTAAGTATGAATATTAATAAATGATAATAGAGAATATGTTTGGACTATTTAAGATGCTTGTGTGTTTGAATATATCGATTCTTGTGGTGGATTAAACTAATGGTAATGCTGAACAAGATGTGATCTGACCTGAACTTCCGGAGTCACAGCCCTGAATATTTATAACCCACTCTGAAATGTACAACTCTAACTTCCTACAGACTTCACCCCACATACATCAGTACAGCTCTACAGTTTAATATTACTAGAAAGAGAGAGTGCTACAGGAATACAAAGATATGGCAATAAGCCAAGTAGGTCAGTTTTGGTCTGGGCTTTGATGGTGCATAAGAACGATGTCCAGACGGGCGGTTATGGCAGTTTAATGTATTCTGTGGTATCACGTGAGTTCTTTTTAAATTTGGTTATTCTGTTCAGGGGCAGTTTGCAGCCTTTTGTTACAGGGATTTTTATTTTGATCGACCAAACTGCATTCTTATGTAAACATTGTGAGCCAGTCCAGCTAGGAGCAGAGCCAGGTGCAAGCCTGAGACAGTGTGCTGTTTTTCCTTAAAGCAGAATTATGGACTATGACTTAAGTCCCCACTCTTTTTTCTAAGTTCTTTTTGATAATCCTTTAGTTACAGGCCAATAAACGCTGTTGATGTTTTTTTAATAAGGACATACACCAACTTCTTGTTTGAAAGTCCTGTTCCACCTTAAATAGTATAGCATTTACCTGAGGCACCAGAATGAACTTTCTGGCTATTTAAGGTGGAACAGGAAAATGTAGCTTTTTCATTATGCCATTCAGTATGATAATACTAACCATTAAGTATTTTACTGTGGTTTACAGTAAAACCATTTCATCACTAGTAGAAGGTAGGTTGGAAAAATAAATGTATTCAGTTAATATAGGTGATAATGATGGAAATACAACGATCATTATCCTCATTTGACCAGTATATGACCAGACCGTGTATACCAGCATTGACAGACATTATCAAGGATTTATTATTATCATCATCAGGATTTTGTCTAATTTGTTTAAGGTTTTTAAACATCAATCAACTGAATATCTTCTATTTCAGACACATACAGAATGGTATACCTGGAAACACGTTTCAGAAAGATCAGCTCTGTTAATATGCTTACTTATTACAGTGCAGTCAGAGGTGTCACTTGCCACTAGATAAGGTAAAAAGACTATTTGGGGCCCAGGCCAGTGAGGAGCTCCCCAAGGGTATATCTATATTCTTGAGTTACAAGTTTTTTTAAATGTTCTTTATATGTATAATGTTAAAATTATTACAGCCATTGGAATTTTTTTACCTATGGCCCCTACAGACTCTGGAATTGTCACTGTCTAGAACAGACAACACTTGAAAGCAGCATTAGTAGGTACCATACCTGGTGTTGTTTTAAATTTGCACAGGGTAAGTAACATCTTCAGTAACCCTTAAAAACTATGGCTGAATTCCAAATAGCTCCTAACTTTTCATAGTGCACCATGTGAGTTCTGAAATTTGGACCTCTACACAAAAACACTGTAGTAGTGTGTATATATATATACACATTCTACACATGTGGCTGAATCTTATACTTCTTTTGACATTTTCCACCAATAGGTTTTGTTCCCATTCCTGCACCTAATTTGGACCGTTTTTAACCTGAAAAGTTGAGAAGAATCACAGGTTCTTTAGTACAAACTACGACTGTAGGTGTGCAAGTTGTTGAGGACAGAGTAAAAACTCTAGTTCTCCCTTCAGTTTAGTGAATATTGCACAGACCAATAACTTCAGCATATGGGAACATTCTGGTTGAAGAAATAGGGTTTAAATATACAATTACTGTATACATTTGTGGAAAGAACCGTGAGATAATGGGAGTAATGCCTCATTTGGAAATGTAATGCCCTCTTACTATTATATACATCAACTCCTGAAACACTGTAGAAGTATGGAAATGCTGTACCATATAGTGGCCATTTGAATTCAATCCACCCAGGAGTACACTCTTTAGCATACACCTGAGAATAAAGCTTGGAACCTTTTCTCTTTAATCCAGAAGCCAGTGTCTGATGTTTTTGGTTTTGTTATTATATTTTCTAGAAATGTAGGTGTTTTATTTTGATGTCTGACTAAATCAATCAAGTTTTGTGATGTGGCTGCAGCATAGAGATCAGATATTTCAGTCCTGAAAGAACTTAAACATTAAACATTAATAGTTTCTCCAGTAAAATGTTTCTCTCTTCTAATAAGAGTGATGTAGTAGAAACCAGTCAACTGTTCAGCTACGCACTCATAGGAGCTGAAAGTGGTAAACAAAAGCCTGAGGAGCTGACAGTGCAAGTCTGAAAGGGGATAAAGATGTGGAGATGCTTTACTGAGAGCCGCAGCTAAAAGAAACTTTCACTTTCGTTTCAGTGTTTCTTCCCTGTCACCCAGTGCTGCTTTCTAGTGGTAAGAGAATTCTAAATATTCACAATGTTGTGTATATCTCTCTCTGCCTTTCACTCTCTCTTTGTCTTTGCTTCTCTCCCTTTCTATCTGTATTTTATACACTGGAGATCAAATTTAAAGAACAACGTACAATTTCATAACTTTCAAGGTCACTGCATAGTCTTATTTGAAATCATCCAAACAAGAGTAAAAGAGCGGTAATTTTAAGCATACAGTATTTCATGAGTAACATATATTCTGAAGCACAGTTTAAAAAACTTAAATGAAAGAACTGAAAAAGAACACTGATCAAAATTAGAGAACACTTTCGGATACCTCCCAGTCATTAGTGTTCATCTGGAAACTGGTGCTAATTTCCTTCATTATCTGTCAAACACTATTTAACTGGGAGCCTAACTTACCGGTTTTCACTGACTTTGCAAGATAATGAGTCATTCTAAAGTGACTGAAACCTTCCGGCAGTAAGTTGTCCAGATGAAGGTCAAAGAAATGACCCTATCAGCCATAGCAAGAGAAGTTTGTCGTTCCAAATCTGTGATTTCTGAGAATGTTGCATCTTTATGATGTCACAAACTCATTTGAGTCCCCTAAGAAGGCTGGTCGTCCACGAAAGATGGGCAACTGTTTTAACACTGCAGCTGGAATTGCTTGCCAGTTTAGCATTGAACAGGGTAAGGATCTGTCTCGTCATACAGTGGCTTGACGTTTAAGAGCATTTGCACTGAATGCCCACACAGCAGTAATCAAACCTCTCATTAGTCGAAAGAATCAAAAGGCTAGACTAACCTTTGATGAGGAGCATGTTGTGTGGACAGAGGAGAAATGGTCCAAAGGTCACTTGGGATGGGAAACATTATGTTCGCTGTCAAACTGGGGAATGACTAAACCCAAAGTGTGTAAAGAAGTCAGTGAAAGGTGGAGAAGGAAGTGTCATGATTTGGGGAGTGTTCTCAGCAGCCGGAGTTGGGCCTCTTGTACATGTACATTGCAGAGTGAATGCAAATGTTTATCAGAACCTTCTTCAACAAGATGTGGTTCTTTCTCTGCGTTCATCACCCAATCGGCCAGCAATTTTCATGCAGGACAATGCTCCCCGTCACACAGCAAAACGGGTAAAGCTCTTCCTTGAAACTGAAAACATTGAAACAATTAAATGGCCAGCACAGAGTCCTGATCTAAACCCAATAGAAAACCTTGGGAAAATCCTTGGTGATAGTTATGGTCAAGAAACCCATTACAGTCACCAAACTGTGGAAGAGACTGGATGAAGAGTGGACCAAAAATTACACCAGAGCAGTGTGAGAGACTAGTGATGTCCTGTGGCCACAGATGTGCTGAAGTCATTCAAAGCCACGGACAAGTACGCGTCCTAATTGTGGACTGTTGTAACCTTCAGTAATTTGGTTATTATTTGTAGTAATCTTTTTCTGTGCTTCATTACTGTTCTCTAATTTTGATCATAGTGTTTTCCGCAAAATAAAGTTTTTTTTTTTTGTTGAAATGCCTTCGTAATTTTATAAAACACTGTTCTAGTAGCATGGTATAGCCACAACAAAAATGCCTTCAAAAACTGAGCAAAGAAGATTATATTATTTCTGAAAAAATCAAGAGTTCATACACTGTTTCCTAATTTTAATCTCCAGTGTACACATACACACATCTGTGCACATCTGTAGGGGTGCCAGCCAAAAATATTCTGTTAACCCTGGAGATGTGGAGTGGAGCAGGATCAGAACCAGGTGGAATATTTTTTTTTTTTAATCTTATGAAGGTAGTTTAATACATAAAATAATATTTATATACTAAACATTGCTAAAATTCTACTTCTCTGTCATATTACTACTGTTATGGTTATTATGAGTAGTGGTAAAAGTCACAGTTAATAGTACTATTATGATGCATAATTGCGTATTTGGAAAACTTGGCCTTTAACTACTATGGGCACAGAATTAAATAGTGGTAGGAAAGTGGAGTCACAGTTAAACCTGAGATGCACAACCTCCCACTTATTGTTCACCATTTCATCATAACGGATGGAATGATAGTTCATCATGAGGTGCAGACAGGCATTTTCATCATATTAGCAATTGAAATACAATGTGGACAAGTTGAACATTATTAATACACATAAAAATCAAGATGATTCGTTACAAATTAAATTTCAACATTTAAAATGAAAGTTTTACTACTTGGAATTGGGTTCCTAGAAGAATGCATGGCTTTTTAATAGGAGGAAAGTCCTAGGTGTTCAGTTATAATATTTGGTAAAGTCAGATATAAAATGTTAGACTTGTAGAAATCATTACGTAATTAACCTTTTTAAAATGAAGTTGTAATTTTTACATGTAGGAAAGAGGAAGTATTTCTATAAATAAGAGCATGTGTTAAAGTTGAGACAGTATGTAAAATGTAAATGAAAAGCAGTGATTTATAAATCCCCCTTTCACATTTACTTGAGGATATTTTTGTCTCTGAAATTCTAGACAGGTAGACTAAGCTAAATCTATTTACAATATTGAATGTTTCATTATTAGTATCATGAAATTTATTCAAAAAGTACTGTCCATCATATCTCTCAGTAAATGACTGTTTGGCAAAAATATATTGAGTATGAAATATAGTTATAAAACATCTATGAATATGACTGGTTATCGTAAGAACAAGATGTCATAGCTGTTGAAATTTGATCTAAACATAACAAACCTCGGAGGCCCTGGCTAGTTGACTAACCTGGTGTAGGAGTGAGAAACATGTTATGTGGAAAAGCTTGTCGTAGTCGGTCTATATATTAACACTACTAGTCTGACTTCAGTTTTGAGGCCCATTAAGTGATCTTTAGATCAGGACTCGGAGTGGAAACTAATGTTCATAATATACATTTATAGATTGTTAAGACCATACCGCTTCCTGGAGTCCTACGATATGACCCCTCTCCAACTGTCTCACTGTTCAAATTACTTTCAAACTCTTCCCTAAGGCATTCTTCACTGGCAAAGAATGTTACCAACACAACAACATGAGTCAGAGAGCATGTGCAACAAGACAACATTATATAGTCAGTCAGGTACGGAGATACCTGCCAGTGCTTATGTCACATGCCCAGCCAAACATGAACCTAGATACACTCTCATGTTGCACAATGTCACACTTACTGTACTGTTGCACCTAATGTGAGCAAAACTTAATGCTGTAACTAAACTTAATGAAGTCACTGACATCTGTGGTTTCCTTTTTCTGTCTAATGGCAGCGAGAAAGGTCTAACCACACACTGGGGCCCTCAGTGTCAGTTCTTAATATAATGTTACACAGTGCTAATGCTGTGTTCCGGTCCTCATCAGAAGGTTGTATATACTAGCCTCACTCCATTATAGGGTTCCTGTTCATAGATATGCCCACCACACAGAAAAAGAAAGCACGAAAGCCCCTGTCTTCTTTCTGCAGGCGGGTCTATAACGCAGTCTTCCTCTGTATCACAAGGAAGGCTAATGCTACCCTTCACTGCAGTGTTGTGTAACATAGCACACACAGCACTGACAGCACCGTAGCGATCAGGTGTAAATCTGAAACTGATTTTACTGTAAATCCCGGCCTGTTGGAAGTATGATATAGGTGCATGTATGGTGCAGTAACACTGTGGTGGCTGAATGCACTGACTTTGGGACAGTAGCCTTGCTAAGACCATGGGCATCACTAACTGTCTGCAGGAATTCACCTGTGGCACTGAACCTGAGGGCTGTGAGGAGCTTCACGGTGAGACTGAGGGTAACATTTCAGAGAGTTTCTTGCAGTAGGGTCTGGACAGCTTGTATTTCTCTGTTAGCTCATCACTGAGATGAACTAGAAGACTTAAACACAAAGCAGCACTGATACCTTGTGTGCAGAGCAGTCCTCTCAAACAGCGACACTGATTCAGTAACAGTATCCTTTGTACTGCCGCCACCTTCACTGAGGTTTGAGTTCAAGTCTTCTGCTTTGTTGGCTGTTTATGAATTTCACAGATTTACAAATGTGTTTGATTAGTTAAATGTGCCCGATTAGACTACAGAATGGAAACAAGTACTGTCAGTGGGACTGTGATGAGGGTGATATGCTATTATTTTGAACTGATATTATTTATTATTGTTTATTACTATTTATTATACTTTTTTATATTATTGTTTATTATACATTATACTTTAACCTTTCTTTTCTTATTATTCTGAAACATTATTAGTAATTATTAATCATTCATATTAAATTAACATGCAGATACGTTCACCGATTCCTGAAGTTGGCAGCCTCTGGCTTTTTGTTGGCTACACTGATGAGTAGATATAAAATATTGACCACGTTTTTTTTTTTGAGAACGTTCAGTGGAATTGCTGTTTCAGGAAACACCTGTGATGCTTAATGATGGTTCAGACTATGAAAGTGACCAATGTAGTTACTTCCTGTGGTAACGCAGTTCCAACTATGGTTTTGGAAAATGCACACCCGGACTGATATGCATCTACAACCTTTTTTTCAAGAGCAGAGAGCTTATTGCATCTCAGTGATTAAGGGTGATCACATTTTCACATAATCCTGAAAGTGGATAAAGAGAACCTAGTTAAACAGATGAGACAAAATTATCATGCAGTGATAAGTGCAGTTAAATGTTTCTGGTAACTGTTGACGCATCCTGCACATCAGCTTGGAGGAATTTTAGCCTGTTCCTCCCTACAGAACAGCCCCAACTCTGGGATGATGTTGGGTTTCCTTCCATGAACTGCTCACCTCAGGTCCTTCCACATAATTCTATAGGATTATGATCAGGACTTTGACTTGGCCATTCCAAAAAACTTTCTTAGGGTCGTTGTCATGCTGTATGACCTATGTTCTCAGCACAGACAGATGTCTTCACATTTCTTTTTAGAATTTGCTTGTATAATTCTGAATTAATTGTTTCACCTATGCTGGCATGCGGTCCTGGCCCAGATAGAGCAAAAGAGGCCCAAACCATGACACTGCCACCACCATATTTTACAGATGGGATAAGATTTTCTTTTAAGAAAATGGTGTTGTTTTTTTTTCCAGACATGATGCTTCTCACTTAAACTAAAAAGTTCTATTTTGGTCTCACCTATTAACAAAATATTTCCAACAACTTTCTGGCTTGTCCATGTGATTTATGGCAAACTGCAACAATGGGCCAAGTTCACCAACAGTTCGTAAGAAGCATTTCTCAAACCCTACTTACTTCACTGATATTCATTAATGTTTTTTATTTGTTTTTAGGTAAGAACAGGATCTATATACAAACAATTTTGCAAAATTAAAGAATACATAATGAATCGGGTGTTTGATTTTTCTCAGGACCTTGCTTAACAACATTTTTTTTAAAGATATTCCTTATTCAACAGTAAATTTAACTTATTTATAAATTTGATAACACTTTATTTAGATTCACAGATTGCTGTCATAGTTAAAGGATATAAATCTGTGTCACGCTTGCTGGTTCTTCTCTCACCTCAGATCTCCATTTCCCAAAACCCACCACCTGATGATGTCAGTCACATGTCCACAATTATCCAAGCCTGTTCCGTTTTCCAGATAATTTCCCTACGCTGCCTTACCCTTTTGTTATGTCCGCTTTGCTCTTGTTCTGTCTCACTACAAATCTGTTCTATATACATCTCCTTGATTTAAACTCAGCACTTGCCACAGTTTGTTTGTCTATCAACACAGAATATTTCCCCGAAAAAAAAGAGTTATGGCTGAGATACACGACCTCCATTAGGCTGTTCGTAACCAGGATCCACCTCCTGAAACCTGTCGGTCTGGTCCTTGAGCCCATCCACTGGCAGCCGATGTGGTCGTCCGGGGCGATTGTCCTTGAGCCCATCTGCTGGTCTCTGACGTGGTTGTCCGAGAAGGTTGTTCTTGAGCCCGTCCGCTGGTTGCCATAAAGGTCAGTCCAGGTGGTTGTCCCTGAGCCTGTTCATTGGTTGTCAGCTGGGCCATTCCATGAGGAGGGTCCTCTTTCTATGCCGTGACTTATAAACTTATTAACAGACTTCTAGTGTTAATATAAACATCTAATAAACATAAAGTCTCTCATATAAACATATAATCCTATGCACTCTCTAGCTTAAATTATTTAGGAAAACGCTATTTAATGTTTTCATTTACCAAAAGGCGTCACTAACCTATAGTGTGTTATTCTTCTTCAGGTCCTTTTATACAAGATGGCAAACAATTTAGAAGTTCTGCAGGATATAACTGATAAACAAGGTGATGTAAATATACTTATTCATTCTAAACTCAATTATTCATTTGCTGGTCAGCAGGAGTCTTCCCTTTTTTAAGATCTTTGGTCCCTTTTTATATTAAGTGTTTATATTATACTGTTTGTTTATTATATTGTTTATAAGTGTATATGAAATTGCTGTGTACGTTTAATGTTTTTAAACAGTGTAACTACAGATGTTGCATTCATTGTTACAGATGTAGTACAAAATTAGAATACAGCATATTGTGAACAACATATTAGTTGCTTGTGTCTTATGTAATTACACATGTAGTAGGTTAAACTACTATGATGGACAGCAGATGTGTAATTTATTAACATGTTTGTTGCATGATACTCTGTGGCAAGGGCCAATATAAGAATATTTACATTTACAGTTCCATGACCTCTGTTTACACTTCTTCCAGGCCCAGTGTCACCCATTGAGTTTGTATTCAAAGAGTAGAAAGAGAAAATTACTTTGAGATTAACTCTACATTATACTGCAGTTCTACACAAAGATTTCTTGGCTATTAAAAAGAGAAATAGAACAGGTAAAAGCCTTTGGGCTGAAAACATAATATCCAAGTAAGCTTACTGGGAGAAAACTTTAGGTTGGTTGGTTTGAGTTTTGAAAGTAGAAATGTGAAAAGTGTTTTTGTATGCAGTGTAACTGTCATGCCTCTGGGTCTCCCTGACACCGCCGATCTCCCCCATCATTGCCCAGAGTGCACTACCTGATGACATCACACCCACATGTCCCCTGTCATCCAATTAGTCACGGTCTAGGTCGCCTGAGTTAATTGAGACGCTTGATTAGCGTCACTTGTCATCATTTACACACACCTGTTTTTAAATCTCTCAATCGCTCTCTCTCTCTCTCTCTCTCTCTCTCTCTCTCTCTCTCTCTCTCTCTCTCTCTCTCTCTCTCTATCTCTCATATTGTAAAGTTCTGCCAAACACTGTTTGTAATTCTGAATGTTGTCCCTGTGACTTATCTAGTTTCCCGGTCCTGACCTTCCTTTGTCTCTGGCTTTATCAATCTCGATTCTCCCTTTGGATTTGTCTGCTCTTTTCTTGCTGGTTCAGACTATTCTCTTGGATTTGTTTGCTGGCTTGTTTAATCTCCTGGCTTTGACCCCTGCCTGTCACTTATTCTGGACCTGGTGTTTCCCAGTTTTATGTGTGCTTGTTATTTGCTGTTGTGCTCAGCTACCTGTTTTTTAAATAAAAAAGTGCCAAGTTCTTTATGTCTGACAGTAACTCTCTTGTGTCCTCATGTGAATACAGCACACACTGGTCCAGGTCAGAACTCCACAGCTCAGACTGGAGGAACAGTCAATGCACCTTTTCTACATGGAAGTGTATTTCATGGACCGGTTAATTTCACTCTTGGAGCTGACTCTAAATATACAGGTAATTAAGCCTGGTTGAAGGCTGAATATACATAAAAATATATGTTTAAAAAAAACAAACTAACACTTGTCATACCTTAATCACACTGTATATTATTAACAAAATATATATACAAATGTACATCTGGCACTCTGTGTTCTGAATAATGAAGTTCTAAACTCAGTAAGTACAAAGCATTATGTTCACACACCTCACTTCATGCTGAGATTCAGTAGATGAAATAGATGCTCAGCAGATTAAGTAACATAACAGCATACCCCGACTGTAGCAACAAAGATGTATCTAAATACATTCAGTAGATTATTAAGATTACCATGCAAACGTGATTTAAGCTTTTGTAGACATGCTTCTGACACCATCCTGTAACTAGAGTTTAACTGAATTAAGGGTTTTTGTTAAGTTTAGGGGGCCAAGATTAGTTTTTGGGTTGAGGTTAAGGTCAAGGTTTACATTCGGACCGGGCTGGGGTAGTTAGGATTAGATTTGGGGTAAAGATTAAAGTCGGAAAAGTTGGGTTAAGGTTAGTATTCAGTTTTGTGTCGAGGTCAGGGTTAGGGTTTTACTTAATGGAAGTTTACTTAATAGAAGTCACAAAAGGATAATCCAGGAGAGAAGTCAGAAAAACAGGTCAAGTCAAAACCATGAGGATCAATAGCAGATACATAGGGAAGACAAAATGTAAAAGTGAGAAGACAGGCAGGGGTCAAAACCAGAAGAGCAAATGAAGCAGGTCATACACAGCAACAAAAATATGCTGAGTATACAAACAAGAACTCAGCAAAACCATGCAAAGGACTGTCTGTAACAAACGGATATCTATGTACCAAGCAAACAGACAACAGGTGAGAGTTATTAGTAATCAGGGGAGAGTAATCTGTATACTGATTCCTGATTGGTGGCTGTTAGACATGTGACAGTGGTGTCACAACTGGGAGTTGTAGTTTGAACGTTCAGTGAGAGCAGAGGGAGACCCGGGAGGTGTGACAGAAGTAGGATATTAAGACTATTTGATTTAACATATCAACAGTACATCTACTTTGTCTAAGTAATCCATCAACAGCACATCTTCAAGATTCTTACTTTGGTGTATTCAGATGCTTCACTACTTCTACTGCACTGACATTGTTGATGTAATACTGACACCTTGTTAAGAATGTATGAATCATCTACAAAGGACCTCTCAAATTAAAGTATTACCAGTTTTTTCTTTTTGCATTATACTATACTGATCTTCACTCTCTCAGGTGGAAATAGAGGAGAAGATGTAAATAGTAAGAGTACTGTAGATTCTTACACTGCAAGACAGATGGATGCTCTCACAGCAGGTAAACTCAACACGTCATCAGTATCACTTTCACTAATGCAAGGTAATGATTAACAATTATTTTTTCATCTAAAATAATTTAGTCTATTTAGTAAGTCCTTAGCATCTGCATGTGCTATTATCAGATTGTATACTGTGCGCTGGTTTAATGGAAGAGTATTAAGCCTATTGTTTGACATAGGACCATGACTAGGTTTAATTTATCTCTATGATGAATTAATAAAAAAAAATCTTACAAGGTTAATATTGTAGCAATTAATGCTATATTAGTTAATTAAATAGTCATATTTGATGTCGGATAGCATAGTTTAGCTTATTTTAAGCGTAAACAATCTCAGTGTCATGCATTTGTACACAAGACATCCAGTGATCTGCACACTTGTCACAATATTGAGCCACATATCCAGACTAGTTTTAATTGAGTGTAAGCTTTTTGTGGAAAATGAGCTGGTGCATAAATGCAACAAGTAATCTAAAATCATATCAAAAAGCAGAACATCAATAAGCACACCACCGAGGACTGGACCATAGAAGTGTATGTTGTGTGTGTGGTCACCTTACTGGAAGCTCAGGAAGTTTACCGCTGGTATGAGTTGAGGAGGTCCTGGTCTTTGGCATGGTCAGGGAGGGGTGTCCGTTGACCAATGCGGTTGTTGGATGGCTTCTGGTACTGGTTTGGTCTCTGGTTGGCCAGCAGACTCCCCTTTAAAAGCGGGCATACTTGCAGGCTTCATTGGAGGTGCCTTAAACCACACATGTATTGTCGCGTCTTTTGGCGTCTGGAACCCCTGACTACATCTTGACGTTCTTGAGGTGATTGTCCTTGAGCCTGTCCATTGGTTCTCAGCGGAGCCATTCCATGAAGAGGGTCCTCTTTCTATGCAGCGGCTTATAAACTTATAAACAGACTACTAGTGTTAATATAAGAGTGTAGAATCCTATGCACCCTCTAGCTTAAATTATTAAATTATTACTAACCTATAGTGTGTTATCCTTCTTCAGGTCCTTTTATACTCTGTTGGCTGCCTCTTCCTCTTTGTCCTGGGGCCCTCTGGTCAGCCCTTGTGTCACAGCTTAGGTTCGCTTAGAGAAAGTGGAGCATGAGAGAGCGTTGTGTGAGAGAGTGTGGTCTTAAGACTTGAAAGCCTCCTTTGGATTCCCTGATTCAGCGAATTAATGCTCAGAGTGAGACACTGAGAGGGTCGAGTGAGACCCCTGAGAGACTTCAAAAGAATTCACAGGGAGACATGAGAGAGACTCCAGAGAGAGACTGATTTCTCTGTGTGTGAGCTGAGTATACATACAGGCAGACTAAAGGAATGGACAGTGTCACTCCTTCATGCATATCCATTTAGTCTGCTCATTCTTCCACAAAAGACTCTTATACATTCATGTACATTTGAGAATTTCAAAGCATGGTTGTATCATTAAAATACCAGAAGCAATTCATGAGTAGAATGTAGGCGTTAATATGGTAAACAATCGGAGATAAATAATCTAAGATCTTATACATTCTAAGTCTTCCATCTTTGTACTAGGTTTGCAAACAACTTATTAACCCCTAACAATCATACTGCTAAGAGGACACATGGGAATAAAGAATAGCATGGTTGCACAAAAAGGGAAAATAAATTAAAATCCTTGAGGTTAAACATAATGTAGAGGAGTCTATTCTAAATCATGACTCAGTTCAACAGTTCACAGTTCAAATTATTACATACAGTAGATGAGATCCTAAACTACTTATAAAATGGGGAAGGCATAATCTATAAACGGGGTGCAGTTTAAGAATCATAACATGTAGAGAGAGATGGAAGATGACATCAAAATACTCAAAATGAAATTTCTAAAATGGATTCTGACTGGATTTAAATTACAAAATGACATTTTAATAAATCAACAAAGCAATTAACAAACTAATTCTAGTACAGTTTCATTATAAAGGGAAAATCCTGCCCTTACAATTTCAGCTCTACTGCTGAGTGCACAAGTCACAAGCATGTCTTATCAAGACCTTATGTTAACCAACAGGATGTAGGAGCAGGTGGTTTCTGTTCTCCTACATCCATTAGAAGGAGGGAAGAAAGATAGTGGCCACGTCTATATCAATAATCTGTTTTCAAATTGAATCATTTCTTTTTTAATGAATAAAAGAACAGCCAACATGATACAATATTAATCTTTTCGGCCCAGAACCTCACTAGCAGTGATGTCCTCTAGCACATGTTTACCCTCTAGAAAAGTCCATACTTGTGTTTGAGATCTTTAACCTTAGGGGTGTAAGATAATGTTGAAAATGTCAAATATCATATGTTTTGTGACACTGCATTGAGTCTCTCAAACACAGCATTGATTATAACCAGTAGTTTACACATAGCAGTGTTGTAATCCATTTCTCTTTTACACTCCAAACTAAGAAAGTAGCATTAGGGGAACATCTAACATTTGCATATATATATATATATATATATATATATATATATATATATATATATATACATACAGTGGGGCAGCGTTGTTAATTTTCCTGATTTACCTTTATAAAGCATTGATTGTTTGGATAAAACAATTGCGTTAAATATATCATATAGGGGACAAACACAGTGATATTTGAGAAGTGAAATGAAGTTTATATGATTTACAGAAAGTGTGCAATAATTGGTTAAACAAAAGTAGGCAGGTGCATAAATTTTGGCATTGTTGTCATTTTATTGATTTCAAAACCTTTAGAACTAATTATTGGAACTCAAATTTGGTTTGGTAAGTTCAGTGACCCTTGACCTCCATATACAGGTGACTCCAATTATGAGAAAGGGTATTTACGGGGGGCAATTGTAAGTTTTTTTCCTCTTTGCATCTTCTCTGAAAAGTCGCAGCATGGGAGTCTTAAAACAACTTTCAAATGACCTGAAAACAAAGATTGTTCACCGTCATGGTTTAGGGGAAGGATATAGAAAGCTATCTCAGAGATTTCAGCTTTCAGTCTCCACTGTGAGAAACATTGTGAGAAAATGGAAGACTACAGGCACAGTTCAAGTCAAGGCTCGAAGTGGCAAACCATGAAAAATCTCGAATAAACAGAAGCGAAGGATGTTGAGAACAGTCAGAGTCAACCCACAGACCAGCACCAAAGACCTACAACATGATCTTGCTGCTGATGGAGTCACTGTGCATCGTTCAACTATTCTGCGCACTTTTCACAAGGAGATGCTGTATGGGAGAGTGATGCAGAGGAAGCCTTTTCTCCGCCCACATCACAAACAGAGCCGCTTGAAGTATGCTAAAGCACATTTGGACAAGCCAGCTTCAATTTGGAATAAGGTGCTGTGTTATTTGGGCATAACAAGGGCCGTTATGCATGGAGGAAAAAGAACACAGCACTCCAAGAAAAACACCTGCCACCTACAGTAAATTTTCCTGGTTCCTGGTTCCATCATACCTTCAGCCACAATCCAGACTCTCATTAGAAGCTATAGGAAGCGTTTAGAGGCTGTTATTTCTGTGAAAGGAGGATCTTGTAAAGGTTTTGTTTTTTGCACCTGCCTATTTATGCACCTGCCTACTTTTGTTTAGACAATTATTGCACACTTTCTGTAAATCATATAATATCATTTCACTTCTCAAATATCACTGTGTTTGTCCCCTATATGATATATTTAAATTAATTTTTTAATCCAAACAATCAATGCTTTATAAAGGTAAATCAGGACAATTAACAACACTACCCCACTTATATATATATATATATATATATATATATATATATATATATATATATATATATATATATATATACATATATATATATATATATATATACATACAATTATGCCCTCCATAATTATTGGCACCCCTGGTTAAGATGTGTTCTTTAGCTTCTCATAAATTGAGTTTTTTTCAAAATAATATAGGACCACGATGGAAAAAAAGAGTAAAATCCAACCTTTAACTCAAGTGAATTTTAAGGGCGAAATAAAATCCCTGACTAAGAAATAACTATTCTTCATAAAATCACCTGTTCCACAATTATTGGCACCCCTAACAATTCTTAGGAAATAAATTTAATAAAAGTATTTCTGTCACTTCTACAGTAGTTTACGAAGTTGATCAGAGTATGTAGGAACATTTAATTAGTAATTCACAACTTCCTGTTTCCCTGGGGTATAAATATGACGTGACACAGAGGCCATTTCTCTTCAACATGGGAAAGACAAAAGAACATACCATTTAAGTAAGGCAGATGTGTGTTGACCTTCACAAGTCAGGCAATGGCTACAAGAAAATAGCCACTTGCCTACACCTGTCCATAGATAGATAGATAGATAGATAGATAGATAGATAGATAGATACTTTATTGATCCCAGAGGGAAATTCAAGGCATCCAGTAGCAGGTATACAAACTATACAGAAGTAACAACAGAAGCAAGATAGATTTGTACAAATAGAGACAATACTATATAAAGTATGAAGGTATAAAAATAGAGTCCTTAGTGTCTGTGTAAAGTGTAAAGTATAGATGGAGGTAATGGTATACCGTTTGCTAAGCAAATTAAGAAGATGGCTGTTTTCAGCCATCCAGACAGTGCAAATACGCAGTAATATAAATAATTATCAGTGCAAAAAGTGTAAACAGTACAGAATGGAGTAGAATAATACAATATAAATAGATGTAGGGCATTTAGGAGGGCATTTAGGAGGGAGTGTGTGCAGAGATGGGGTTGAGTCCATTGAGGGACCGGAATGAAAGAGTGTCACACACTTTTTCATCTGCTGTACTGGGAGGAGTTGAACAGTCTTATGGCCTGAGGGACAAAAGACTTCCTGAGTCTGTCTGTGGAGCAGGACTGGGACAGCAGTCTGCCACTGAATGAGCTCCTCTGCCTGATGATCGTGGTGTGCAGAGGATGGTGAACATTGTCCATGATGTTCAGCAGCTTGTTGAGGGCTCTCCTATCTGCCAGTGGTGTTAAGGACTCCAGCTCTAGTCCCAGCACAGAACCAGCTTTCCTTACCAGCCTGTCGAGTCGTCCAGCATCCCTCTTGCTGATACTGCCTCCCCAACACACCACAGCATAAAAGAGGACGCTGGCCACCACGGACTGGTAGAACATCAGGAGGAGTTTCTGGCAGATCCTGAAGGACCCGAGCCTCCTGAGGAAGTACAGTCTGCTCTGTGCTTTCTTGTAGACCATGTCAGTGTTTACTGACCAGTCCAGCCTCTCGTCCAGGTGCACACCAAGGTATCTGTAGGACCTGACAACCTCCACATCAACCCCCTTGATGGAGATTGGCTGCTGAGAGGGCCTGGACCTCCTGAAGTCTATACACATCTCCTTGGTTTTGGTGATGTTCAGCTTCAGATGGTTGGTGGTGCACCACTCCACAAAGTCCTCAACCAGGCTTCTGTACTCCCTCTCCTGGCCGTTACGCACACACCCCACGATTGCAGTGTCATCAGAGAACTTCTGCATGTGGCATGACTCCGAGTTGTATTTGAAGTCCGATGTGTACAGGGTGAACAGGACTGGAGAGAGAACAGTCCCCTGTGGTGCTCCTGTGCTGCTGATCACCGTATCAGAGGAGCAGTCCCTGATCCTGACATGCTGTGGTCTCCCAGTGAGGTAGTCAGTGATCCAGGTGACCAGGTGCATGTCCACCTCCATCTTCATCAGCTTGTCTCTCAGTAGTAGGGGCTGAATGGTGTTGAAGGCACTGGAGAAGTCAAAGAACATGACCCTCACAGCACCACCCCCCTTGTCCAGATGAGAGTGAGTTCTGTGTAGAAGATAGAGGATGGCATCTTCCACTCCCACCTTCTCCCGGTACGCAAACTGCAGTGGGTCCTCAGCATGGTGGACCTGAGGTCTGAGGTGGTTCAGCAGCAGTCGCTCCATGGTCTTCATCACGTGAGACGTCAAAGCAACCGGCCTGTAGTCATTCAGCTCCTTCGGGTGTGCCTTCTTGGGGACTGGAATGAGGCAGGTTGTCTTCCACGTGGCAGGAACCCTTCCGAGACGTAGACTCAGGTTAAAGACATGTTGGAGGGGCTCCCCCAGTTGGGCAGCACATGCCTTAAGCATTCTGGGGCACACTTTGTCTGGGCCGGCCGCCTTCCTGGGGTGTAGTCTCCTCAGCTGTCTCCTGACTTGGTCTGCCGTGAAGGCTGGGGGACAGTGGGAACCGTGGGTGTTGCTCTGTCCTCCTGCTGATGATGGTGGTGAAGACTGAGATGGTGGAGGTGAGGGTGATGGTGGTGAAGGTGACGGAGATGGTGGAGGTGAGGGTGATGGTGGTGAAGGTGACGGAGATGGTGGAGGTGAGGGTGATGGTGGAGGTGAGGGTGATGGTGGTGACAACAGGGTGGTGAATGCTGCAGACGGGTCGGAGGAGGGGGCAGCAGCAGCAGGACAGTCAAACCTGTTGTAGAAGTTGTTAAACTGGTTTGCTCTGTCCACACCCCCATCTACTGAGCTGCCACTGTTGTTCTTGCAGCCAGTGATGGTTTTCATTGCTCCCCAGACCTCCTTCATGTTGTTGTCTTGCAGCTTCCTTTCCACCTTTTTCCTGTAGGACTCCTTGGCCTCTTTAAGTCGGATCTTGAGTTCCCCCTGTACACGCTTCAGCTCTGTCCAGTTTCCATCTCTGAACGCCCTCTTCTTTTGGTTGAGGATGTCCTTGACGTCACTGGTAATCCAGGGCTTGTTGTTTGGGAAGCAGCATACAGTCTTTGTGGGAACAGCAACATCCATACAAAAATTCAGGTAGTCCGTAACACAGTGCGTCACCCCCTCAATGTCCTCTCCGTGTGGGTGCAGCAGGCTCCAATCAGTGGTATCATAGCAGTCCTTCAGGGCTTCTTCTGCTTCAGGAGACCAAACTCTGAATGAGCGTGTGGTAGTGGGCTGCCTCAGTACCAGTGGTTTGTACTGAGGCTGTAGGAAAACCACGTTGTGGTCTGATTTCCCCAGCGGTGGTAGCGGGGTAGCCCTGTATGCATCCCTCACGTTAGCATACAGCAGGTCGATGGTCCTGTTTTTCCTGGTGGGAATTATTAAGAAGTTTAAAACAACTGGAACAGTGGTAAACAAGCCTGGACGAGGACGCAAGTTTATTTTGCCACCAGGCACAGTGAGGAGGATGATAAGAGAAATAAAAAGTTCTCCAAAGCTCACTGTTACAGAATTGCAACAAATGGTAGCTTCTTGGGGTCACAAAGTCTCCAAAACAACCATCAGGCGCTATCTACATGCCAACAAGCTGTTTGGGAGGCATGCACGGAAAAAACCTTTTCTCACTCACAATCATAAACGCAAACGTTTGGAGTTTGCTAAGCGGTACTGGGACTTCAACTGAGACCGTGTGCTTTGGTCAGATGAAACAAAGATTTTTTGGCAACAAATGCTCTAAGTGGGTCTGGCAGAACACAAGAGCTGAGTATGCAGAAAAGCACCTCATGCCCACTGTGAAATACGGGGGAGGATCAGTGATGCTGTGGGCCTGTTTCTCTTCCAAAGGCCCTGGGAACCTTGTTAGGGTGCATGGCATCATGAATGCTCTGAAATACAACAAAAATCTGGTGGCTTAGGGGGGGTTATACAAAGTATTAACATCAGGGGTGCTAATAATTGTGGCACACATGATTTGATGTTAAACAATTATTTCTTAATGTGGGATTTTTTTTAGTTAAAGGTTGGATTTTACTCTTTTTTTCCATCGTGGTCCTATATTATTTTGAAAAAAACTCAATTTATGAGAGGCTAAAGAACACATCTTAACCAGGGGTGCCAATAATTATGGAGGGCACTGTATATGCATATAGTGGTACATTTTTATATTTGTGGTATATTTTATATACTATAGCAGTTTTCCTAAAATTAGATTTAAACAATCAAAATATATATATTGCTTTCCTTGCAATATAGGAAAAAGTTTCCATTATGACTTAAGTTAGAATTTCTGATGTACTTTTATTTCTTTTCTAATCCTATAAATCATGCCTGTCAGCAGCTATAAAGGAACATGCACATACGTAGTAAGAAAGGATGTATTTTACAAGCCCATTCTAACAATATCGCTTGTTCGTACTCCAATATAATATAATAATGTGTTTTCTTTTTACTTTTCAACAGCCAAAGAGAGTGGTGCTATAAAAATCAGCATGAAAAGAACTTTTATCATGAAATTTGCAAAGTTATATGAGGGGACTTCACAAGAAGGATGTCAGTTGCTTTTGAACAACATTTACACTGAACTCTATGTGATTGAAGGATGCACAGGAGGAGTGAACACTGAACATGAAGTGAGACAAATAGAGAACTTTTACCCCAAAATGGAGGAAAAACCAATCAAATTCAGCAACATTTTTAAAACACAGTCTGATCAAAATATGCTTGGAACTAAAGTACTTACACTGGGAATAGCAGGAGTGGGAAAAACAGCCTCTGTGCACAAGTTTATTCTTGACTGGGCTGAGGAAAAATGCAACCAGGATTTAGATTTCATTCTGTTCCTTCCCTTTCGGGAACTGAACTTGATAACAGAGAAACAGTACAGCCTCTGGACACTTCTACTTTACTTCCATGATGAGTTGCGTACTGCAGATGTAAGGAAGATCTTGAATGATGTGTGTGTCAAGGTGCTTCTCATATTAGATGGACTGGATGAAAGTAAACTTAATCTAGACTTTAATAGAAAGAAGCTATCTGACGTAACAGAGAAGACCACTGTTGATGAACTAATAACAAGTCTTATCAAAGGAGAGCTGCTTCCTTCTGCTCTTATCTGGATAACCTGCCGACCAGCAGCAGCCAAACAGATTCCACGCAAGTACTTTGATCATGTAACAGAAATACGTGGATTCAATGACCCACAGAAAGAGGAGTACTTCAGGAAGAGAATCAGAGATGAAGATCAAGCCAGCAGAATCATTTCCCACATCAAGACAGCAAGGAGTCTTTATATCTTGTGTTACATACCTGTCTTCTGTTCAATCTCAGCCACTGTGCTTCAGGAAATGTTGAAGGATGACAAAGACATGAACGATGCTCCCACAACTCTCACAGAAATGTACACACGTTTCCTGCTGTTTCACATGAGGCAAACAAGAGAAAAATACAGCACAATGCAAAATAAAGACAGCGCAGTTCCACCATCTAGTGACAGACTAGAAGTAGAAGCCATACTGAAGCTTGGAAAATTAGCCTTTCTTCAGCTACAGAAGGGTCAGGTTATATTCTATGAGAATGATCTGAAAGAATGTGGCATTGGTGTTGATGAAGCTGTAGTGTACTCTGGAGTCTGTACACAAATCTTTAAAAAGGACGAGAAGATCTTCAGCTTTGTTCATTTGAGTTTCCAGGAGTTTCTTGCAGCTGTGTTTGTGTTCCTCTCATCCAGAGACAAAGGTAACCCTCTGCTTCAAACTACACTGGAGAAAATTAAGTGGATGTTTAAACATAAACAGAGTGACCTGCTCATGACAGCAGTCAGTAAAGCAATGAAGAGTGAAAATGGACACTTGGACCTTTTCCTCCGCTTCCTATGTGGCCTCACTCTGGAGACCAATCAGAGGCTTCTCAAGAGTCTACAGCCAGAAATGGACATCAAAGAAGAGAGTCTAAAGAATGCTGTGGACTACATTAAAAGAACGATTGGAAAGAAAAAATACTCTGATAAGAGCATAAATCTCTTCCACTGCCTGAGTGAACTAAAAGACAGCTCTCTTGCAAGCGAAATCCAGAGGTACCTGAACTCAGGAGATCTCTCAACACAGAAACTCTCATCTACAGAGTGGTCAGCTCTGGTGTTTGTGTTGCTGATGTCAGAGGAGACTCAAGAGAAGTTTGAACTGAAGAAATACAGACCCTCAGATGAAGGACTGAGGAGACTACTGCCAGTAGTGAAAAACACAAGACGAGCATTGTAAGTATTACTGTATTTTCATTAACGTTTTCCTTCAGTTTATTGTAAAAACAAATCCTAAAAGCTATATGAAAACAAAGTTCTGAGCCCTGCAACTATATAAAGACAGAACTGATGGACAAGGCCTGCATGTTTTATGGCTTGTGAATAAAAATCACTTTGTTTACAGCTAATTTCAGAAAGAACCCTCTGCAGAAAACTGCAAACTGTGAAACACACAGGCGGTCCCTGTCCACCAGTTTTGTCTTTGGCCACAATTCCGAGGAGAATTCCCTGTAGACTGGGATTTTAGCAACTGCTGGTAGACATGTATGACCATACGCCTCCACACACCTGCACAGAGGAATTTGTCTCTCTCACACACACACACACACTCACACACACACAGGGAGCAGTTGGGGGTTTATGTGCCTTGCTCAAGGCCACTTCAGACATTACTGTCAGTTCAGGGAATTGAACTGACGACTCTTTGATCACAAGGCTGGCTCCCTAACCTCCAGCCAATAACTGCCTCCAATTATATTAAATGCACAAAATAAACCAAGGTTGTAAATTTTTAGCTTACACAAAAAATTACTCAGCACAGATGAATGTGAATCTTTTTTTAAAGATAAACTGTCTTTGAGTGTACAAACTTATTTACAGTTACTCATAAACAGTACAAAGCCAATACAGATTAATTTACAGAAAGTAGAAACACAGTAACTTAATCACACCACTCCTGACAAAACTCTGCAGCTGCACTGTACAGTATTATTGAGGTGACCGGTCACTTACTACAGTAAGAATACTACCCTTTTAAAGCTGGCAAGGTAAATTCTGAATTGGACAAATACTCTGATTCATTTGTGATATATTTGTGCTGGTTTGTACTGCTAAAAGAAATATTAATGCTCTTCAAGTGACATCATTTAACCGCCCCACAGTAGCTGTATCGCACCAAATTCTATCATATGTTACTGTTACACTGTTTGTGCCATTAAAAAAAAAATTTGTGCTGTTTTAATTCTCAAGTTATAGTGTGACATCACTCAGCTCCTCCCTGAACACCCAAACCACTCCAAATTCATTAGTGCTACGTTTGTGCTGGTTTGTGCTGCTAAAAGAAACTTTTGAGCTGTTTACTCCTCATGTTATAAAACCGCAAAGTTTGGTGAGTGTCTCTAGAAGACTAAACATCAGTAATAAAAAACTGAAGCAGAGTTGGACTGTTCATTGTACAAATAATCTATCTATCTATCACTGTATAAAGATGATCAGTCAATGGGAATGTCTTCATAAAAAAGCAAGATGGTTGAGGGACTTTTACCTGAGTCATGGCACAACTTCAAACTGTAACAGTCCAGGATGTTGGGCAGCTCATCCACTCCACTATTGTTGCACTGAGTGAGTCATCAAAAAAGGCATGACTGTCATCTTAGAGGCATGGGAAAAAAATTGAAAGAACGAATACTCAGGAGCCTGTGACAGAATGTACCACTGATGTGTAACCGACAGATTCTTGCTGTTCATGATGGTGACAGAGATAATCGGCATTTTCTGCCACAATTTATTCCCCATCTGATAAGACTCCGGTCATATTTACCTCTTTGTACAGGTGTAATGGTACCAATTTTTAAAAGTGACTATATCACAGCAAGCGCTGCACATGCTGAGGCTGAATTAAAGAATTTTAAGTATGGCCTCTTCAAAAATGAAAGCTTGCCAATTCGTGTGGATCGCTTCATCTTTTGACACCTCTGATTTATTGAAGGGACCATGAGGCTTTCCTCAGCAGCCAAACCTGCAAACAATGAGAATACAAACTTCAGTCTCTGGAAAGTGGGCACCCCTTTCCATACAACACCATTTGATCCATGAGATTAAACAAAACACTCTATTACGTAGAGTACATTAAGATCTACTGAAAGAGGAGCCACCGACTGAAAATTGGAGCAGTCTTGGACACTGAAAATATAAAATAAAACCTTTTATACCTTGAACATTGTCCAGAGTGGCTACTCCTTAAGTCAGCACCTAAAAAATTTCTAATAATTTGACTTCTATTGCCAGTGCCTATGCTGTGCCTTCTGTGACAGTCAAAATTTCGGCTGTTATGTAAACAAACAACAAGGCAATGCTGAAATTTTTCATTCGGTTCAGATTTTCACCACAAGAGGCGTAAACAGCGTGTGTACAAACAGACGGCAAAAATGTTGTTGGACATATCTGACTCTGTGCAGCTTAAGTCAGGTGTGGAGCAAGTAAATGCAGAACGCAAATATAGCCCTTACCCAAGCATTAATTAAAACTCAACTACACCACCTAGGGAATTTCACCCCAGGAAGTTTAATGCAAACTCACAGGTTACAAAGCTGGAGGCTTGAGATTGAGTTCAATGCACAAGTTTACTAAATACATAAAAATTAAAATACACCTACAACTTCATTAATACATCACTTTAAAAAACTATAAAAGAAAATCCAAAGTCAAACAGTTGCTCATCCTCCTGATGCTACTAAAACAAAATATAGCAAAAATCTAACAAAAGAACCTCTAAACTGAAGTTGCCAGTGACAGTCATACTGAACAGGCTCTATAATCACATTACTTGTCTGGCGTGGACGACCGTGCTCTGCACCTGAACTTTACTCACCCAATTTCAGGCACGGCAGCAAACACGCACCTCAAAGCTAGTACTGCCCGTAATACCACAATCAGCAGCTCCAAACTCAGCGTACTGGATATTAGCTGGTGCTAACCTCTAATGGCATAGCCAGAAAGAGAGAGAGAGAGAGAGTGAGAGAGAGAAGGATGCCTGTATTTAGCAGCCACCTCGTGGCAGAATATGCCCCAGCAACAAGGTCTTGCCATATAAGCACATGTCCATAAAAGACCGGCTCCAACTCAGAGTGTCCTGCTGTGCCTATATACGTGGGCGCTAATTACTTACACCTAACAAGGCGCGGGGGTCTGTTACTCCAAACTACGGTGGCTGCCAAGCCCACAACTGACGACAACAGCTCTACCTGTTACACAATATAACTCAGGTTGCACTTGAAGAAGGGCTATGACCTCATCCCTCAAAATATCTTTAGCCACTAAAGTCCCCTGAAAAGTGTCCAGACAGCTTAAAAACAGAACACCCATCAGAACTAAAATTCAGGTGCACCGGTTTGGTCACACAGTCATGCTAGTGATCCAGCACTGTTCATTGAAACAGCAGCGGAATTCCTATTTTCCCCTGAGTGAATTCCCTGTGAACATCACCCTGAGCAAAGAGATGTTCACATTTAGAGGCATTGTGGCTTTTTTCCCAGGGCCAACCAAATATCTAATATCTACTTATGACTAATATCTACTTAATATATTACCATTCAAACATTTAGACACACCAACTTAAAGAACATGAAAGCATTTTCTACATTTTAGAACAACTATAAAATTAGTTGCGCAGAGGCTAAACAATTTAATTTAATCTAAAGCAATCCAAGTTACTATAATTATTTACATTATTACCGTCTTTGGCGAGTGTGTAAGTAAAATATGTTACATATGCTGTGGAATGCCCAGAGACCTTTAAAATGTGAAAAAAACATTAACTTTTGCATTCCACAAATCAATGTGTAGCAGTGAAGGAGCAACTGAAGGATGGTTAACTAAACTATAGCTTTAATTTAAGGTGTATCTAAAATAAGAGGTAAAGCTGTCCAACTCTTCACTAGTGCTCAAATCCAATATAATCCCAGCCACGGTTTAGTCGCGCTAACCCAAGAAACCTGCAACATTTCCAGTAGTTCACGGGGCTACTGAGCTGCATAAATGTCCCTAGTAGGCTGTACAGATGAACCCTGAGCTCTCCTGTAGCTCTGGGCACTATCAGACAGCAGACATCTTGGTCCATTGAGGTTGTTTTAGCATGGCAAACTTAAAGTTCACACTCCACAAGACTCTGTTCTGAATAGGCTCAGCCCGGGGTACTACCAGTTACAGCTTACATTAGCAGCTAACAGCCAATTCTACTGCTCCATACAGCGAAAACTCACAAATTTACAGGTCCTGCACACCCGTCAGATTGCTGTACAAGTTCTCTAAACATACAAAGAAACAGAAAAGTACCAAGTGGAGCATAACCGACCTAACTCTCTCCTATCTCCATCTCTCTCCCGACGTGATCTCTGTGGGACCCGATGCATACATCCCGTCCCCCAACCACTCTGTGAGGAGGAAAAGGATGATAGACACTCTGTACCCAATGGTATTTCAGAACTCTGGACGTTAATACTAGGTTTTGCGAGCACATGGAATTTTAGTACTCAGTACAGATTTGTGTTCTGTTATCAATGTGTATTTTTTTTGGTTTTTTTTTACTTTTCAAAAGATTATTTTTCTAGCTGTTTTCACTGCCAAGGCACCTGGTCTTTCAACAGTCTATATAATAGAGCTAGCTCTGTGCATAGTAATTTACCAATCCCACAAAAGCTCTCAGTTCCTTTACACTCGTGTGTGCTGGGGGGTCTTTAATATTTTTGGCTTTGTCAAGAGGTGGGTGGAGCTGTCATCCAGGTAGATCACCACATTGAGAACTTTTAGGAGATTTTCTGTTATTCTATGGGAAACTGAGGGTGCTGAACTCTATACAAGGCAAATCCCTGTTGTATTCGGTACACGAGCAGATTGTGTTGTCTCTTCACTGTTTTTCTCTGGTTGGATTTTTAGCCTTCTCCACTTGGTTCAACTCTGCATCTACTTGTGCCTTCATAGCAGTGGGTGGCTTTTCCAAAAGTTAGAGGAAAGTTTATCAAAGTTATTACCTTGACATTTCCATACACAACAAAACTCTGAATGCCTCTTTTGAAGGTAAGATCGATCTGTGATGGCAGATGTTGCTGGCAAGCTTTGTGCCAGATTTCACTTCCAAAGCTGCCATTCAGTGCTTTGTTCAAATAATCTTAAATTTGCAGTTTAGCCCACACTGCTTTAACTTTGCTGCATAGTGTGTTATAGTTTCTTCTGCATTTTGGTTGCAGTGGTTGAAACGAAGTCCTTCAATCTTTTGTCAGTATATCAACAAAGTTATTGTCACTTGCTTATCTTCATGTCGTTAACCACAAATACGGATCCAAGCGTTCAATAAATGCCCAAAAGAACTCTGTATTTGAAGCAAACTCACTTATAGAGCCTATGTGAGACATTACACTCACTCCTAGCTGACTTTATCCTTGTTGCCAATAACTTTTGATGATGGGTATTAAGGAGGTGGTAAGGAAGCGGTCCTGAATTCCAGCCAGACATTTCATTCTTGTGGTGGCATTTGCAGAACAACACAAAATGTTTCAATATGTACTGAGACAGCACAACTACAGAAAAGCTTAAGTATCAAAATACAAATAATCCAATACACTACAATACTAGTACAAGAAAATAAAGCATTGAGCTGCACATTTTACAAGAAATCAAGGTTATATGTCTTAAACCCAATACAGTACAAGGCTAAAAGGTACAAGGTATCATAGATTGTGCTTTATGTGCTTTTTTTCTTTTTTTTCTCCTTGCAGACTTGCTAACTGTAATCTCAATGCAGAGTCAGTTGTAACATTAAGTGCAGCACTGCAAAAAGAAAACCCTTTCCTGAAAGAACTAGACCTCAGTAACAATGATGTACAGGATTCAGGAGTGGAGATGCTCTCTGATGGACTGAAGAGTTCACACTGTAAATTGGAAATACTCAGGTATAAAAATATACTTTTATTTGTACTTTTTAAAATATATTCTCTTGCATGTTCTGTGAGATGCAATGCATTTTGTCTTTTGCAGACTTGCTGTGTGTAAACTCCGTCAAGAGTCCTGTGATGCTCTTCAGTCTGTTTTGCAAACAGAAACCTCCTGCCTGAAAGAACTGGAACTCAGTAACAATGACCTGTTGGACTTAGGGGTGGAGAAGCTTGCTGTTGGACTTCAGAGCTCACACTGTAAACTGATAATACTCAGGTCAGAATCCCAAGATGTCATGAAAAAGTTGACAGAAGTGCATTTTTCAGGGTTGATACAAATGTAATATGATGAAATTGTATAAATACAAGAACATTTAAAAAAAATAAAAAATGTAAAAATATAATACCTTCCAACAATAGTTCAGCAAACAGAATTTGAAATATTGTAATGTACATAGAGCATCTAGCATAAGCAACATTTTAAAATAAACTTTCAGTTCATAAAATTCACACCACAAGGTTCTCTTTTGATGATGATGATACATTTTCAAAAACAAACATGTAAAATGATATGGGACAAGCTTTTCTAGTGTAAAACAAACCCCTATAAAATTAACCTGACAATGGTAAATAAGCATTTAGATCTGAAGTGATGTTCTTGATGGAGAAACGTGAAAAACAAGGAAGATTTCTAACTGCACACTAAATTTTTTCAATACACAAATTTTTTTACTATCACCAAATGTGCCATTTTAGGAAGGTTTCTAGCTCCAGCCCTTGCATGCTGCAAAATCAACAGCTGTCAACTCAAACTTCATTTGCAAGAGATCTGCATCTACTTGTGCCCTCATGGCAAATGGCAGACTCCAGCTTTTTCAAAAGTTAGCGGAAATCTTGGAGTTCACCAAAATTATTGCCTTGCCATTTCCATACTCAACAAAACTTTAAATGCCTCTTTGAAGGTAATACCGATCTCTGATAGCAGATGTTGCTGGCAAGCTTTGTGCCAGATACCACTTCCAAAGTAGCCAATTAGTGCATTGTCAGATGAATCCTAAATTTGCAGTTTAGCACACACTGATTCAACTCTGCTGCATAGTGTGGTATGGTTTCTTCTGCCTTTTAGTTGCAGTGGTTAAAACAGAGTCTTTCAGACTTTTGTCAATGTATTAACAAAGTCTTTGTCAGTTAGTTGTTACTTGCTTATCTTTGTCGTTAACCACAAAAACTGATCCAAGTGGTCAATAAATGCTAAAAAGGTCTCTGTATTTGGAGCACCCCCCCTCCCCCAAGGACCTATATGAGACATTACACCCACTTCTAGCTGACTTTATTCTTGTTGCCAGTAACTTTTGTTGTTGTGTATTAATGAGGTGGCAAGAAAGTTGTCCTAAATTCCAGCCAGACATTTCATTCTTGTTGTGGCATTTGCAGAACAACAGTGTTTAATATGCCTTGAGACAGCACCACTACAGAAAAGCTTAAGTATCAAAATACACATAACCCAATACACTACAATGCTAGTACAAGAAAATAAAGCATTGAACTGCATACATTACAAGAAATCAAGGTTATATGTCTTAAACCCAAATACAGTACATAGTTAAAAGGTACAAGGTATCATAGATTGTGCTTTGTGTTTTTTTTTCGTTTTCCTTCCTTGCAGACTTGCTAACTGTAATCTCACTGCAGTGTCAATTGTAACATTAAGTGCAGCACTGCAAACAGAAAACTCTTCCCTGAAAGAACTGGACCTCAGTAACAATGATGTACAGGATTTAGGAGTGAAGACACTCTCTGATGGACTGAAGAGTTCACATTGTAAATTGGAAATACTCAGGTATAAAAATATACTTTTATTTGTACTTTTTAAAATATATTCTCTTGCATGTTCTGTGAGATGCAATGCATTTTGTCTTTTGCAGACTTGCTGTGTGTAAACTCAGTCAAGAGTCCTGTGATGCTCTTCAGTCTGTTTTGCAAAAAGAAACCTCCTGCCTGAAAGAACTGGAACTCAGTAACAATGACCTGTTGGACTTGGGGGTGGAGAAGCTCGCTGTTGGACTTCAGAGCTCACACTGTAAACTGATAATACTCAGGTCAGAATCCCAAGATGTCATGAAAAAGTTGACAGATGTGCATTTTTCAGGGTTGATACAAATATAGATTTAATATGATGAGAATATTAATATGATGAAATTGTATAGATACAAGAACATTTAAAAAAGGAAAAAATACATAAATATATAAATCTAAAATATTGTAATGTACATGGAGCGTATAGCATCAGTAACATTTTGAAATAAACCTACATAAAACAGTATATAATCTAGGGTTAGGGTTACACTACACTACCAGGTAGTCTTTAAATGATAATAATAATAATAATAATAATAATAATAATAATAATAATAATAATTATTATTATTATTATTATTATTATTATTATTATTATTATTATTATCTTTCAAAAACAAACATAATATGGTAAAGCTTTTTAGTGTAAAACAAACCTCTATAAAATGTACTAGACAATGGTAAATAAAAATTTAGATCCAAAGGGATGTTTTTGATGGAGGAAAAGGAAAAACAAGAAATATTTCTAACTGCACACTGAATTTTTCCAATGTACTAAAAATTTACTGTCACCAAATGTGCCATTTTTAAGAAGGTTTCCAACGGCAACCCTCACATACATCAACAGTTGTCATCTTATTTGCAAGAGTAAATTAATTAAAATGTTACTGATTTGAGCTTTTTTAAACACGTGATACTGCATGTTCTCACTGCTGTACTGAGTATTGAAGGGAATGCACTTCCACAGCATGTTACCTGTGTCTCTCACAGGCACAAAGAAATGCTTTGTCTGCCCATAATGGTAACATAAATAAATAATTTAATCCTGACAAAAGTAATAATAAATAAAAATTCTACAAAAAAAATTAACAAATGAAAGTCAGACATTGCCTTTCAACCATGCTTCAACAGAATTATTAAAAAAATAAACTCCTGAAACAGGCCTGGAGAGAAATGATGGTACCCCTGAAAAATGTGACCAAAGGGACATGTTAAATCATGGTGTTTTCACTAATTAGCATCACAGGTGTCTACAATCTAGTAATCAGCCAGTGGGCCTATATATAGGGCTACAGGTAGTCACTGTGCTGTTTGGTGACAAGGTGTGTACCACACTCAACATGGACCAGAGGAAGCAAAGGAAAGAGTTGTCTCAGGACATTAGAAAGAACATTATAGACAAGGATGCAGCTTGATGTTCCTGTGACTACAGTTGCATATATTATTCAGAGATTTAAGATAAATGGGACTGTAGCCAACCTCCCTGGATGTGGACGCAGGAGGGAAATTGACAGACATGGGAACAAGTCACTAAGTTGCAAGTAACAAGTAAGTCTCAAGTCTTAACAATCAAGTCACGAGTCAAGTCCCAAGTCAATACAAGCAAGTCTCGAGTCAAGTCCCAAGTCAATACAAGCAAGTCTCAAGTCAAGTCCCAAGTCTTAAACTTCGAGTCCTAGTCAAGTCACCAGATGTCATTTCAATATTTCACATAACTGATGCAGCTGATTCATAGTATATTAAACTGACATAATCATAAATGTTTTTAAAGTTTGTATTTAGTATAACAAAAACAACTTGCATCATCTCAAACAGTTCAAACAACAAAGTGCTATTTTACTTAACAGGAACAAGTAGTGCAAATCGTTAATTAAATAATTTGAGGATTAAATAACCTGCAAAGTACTGTGCAGTAAACAAAGTACAAAGTACTTACTGTAATCTCTAATAGATATGTACTAAACGCAGTATGGAAAAATGAATGTGACATTATACCACAGTTTACAGCAACAAAAAGTCAAGGTTTATGGATTAAAAAAAATTAGGAAAGGACAAGAATATCATATGATTCATGATATCATATGAGCTGTTTCAGTATGCTATAAATTTCTGTAAACAGGCTAACAAAGTACACTCATCATTGTTTCTCAACCCTGGCCCTGGAGGCCCACTGCCCTGCACTTTTTATTGTTTTCCATTCTCCCAACACATCTGATCCAACTAATCACCTCATAGCCAGCCCATTACTGAGTTAAAATAGGTGTTGAAGCAGAAAAAAACACTAAAATGTGCAGGGCAGTGGGCCTCGAAGGCCAAGGTTGAGGAACACCACACTATAACGAAGTAGTAGAACACATTCCACCTACAGGAATTTTTAATGACATCACATTCTAAACCCATAAGCGTTAATGTATGGACCTGTAATATATATATCGTCGCCGTCCAATGAAAAACATGTATCTCCATTTTTTGTCCATTTTGACTGCATAATTTGAAAACAGCGGCAGTCATTTACACTGTGAGATCTACATGATGAATAGACCAACAGAAATGGCCCAAAATTGCTTAGAAAAACGTCTGGTTCCATTGACTTACATTAAAATTGAATGAGGTTTTTGGCCTCTCTTGTAAAGTTGCCATTTTGGAGATACTTGTTTTTCCTTGGACAGCGACGATATATATATATATATATATATATATATATATATATATATATATATATATATATATATATATATATATATATATAAATATACATACATATATATACATACATATATATATATATACATATATATACATACATATATATATATATATATATATAACAGCATGTGTGAACTGCTGTGTTTGACACTTTTCTGCTCTATGATAATTCACCACGTCGTGGCTGAGATGCTGTGGTTCCTAAACACTTTAATTTTCAGTAAAATCTGTCACAGTGAACGGTGTGAGAGAGGGACGTACAGAGGACAACAGCTTTGTTTACATTCGCTGTTGTTTATTATTATGTCGCTACGTTTGCTAGCTTGCTAACTGCTATACGCGAAATATACACAGCACAGACTTACTGTTCTTTGTGCAGCCTCAAATGTCGAGTTTGAAGTGGTTGCACCTCCATCTGTGATCTTGACTCCACATCTCTTCCATACCGCAGTTCTTCTTTTATTTATTACATTATAATCTTTGTATTTGAACAGGATTATTTTTGGGATCATGTTACTCGTCTTCTCCGCACAAATTCAACACTGGCGCCCCCTCAAAGCTTCCCGTGATTGGCTGTACGGTTACGGCTTTACTTGTTGCTAGGTTACGGATCATTTGGGCGGAGCGGCTCAGCTCCCTAGCGTTACAGCGCCATTTAATATAAAATGATCCAGTTATGTGATTCAGTTTTACTTATTCATTATGTTAAAGTAGGTTTGTCAAGTCTTTTCGAGTCTTAAAGCTCAAGTCCGATTCCAAGTCCAAGTCAGTAAAGGTAAAGTCTAAGTCAAGTCGCAAGTCTTTAGTAATGTTGTCGAGTCAAGTCACAAGTCATCAGTTTAGTGACTCGAGTCGGACTCGAGTCCAAGTCATGTGACTCGAGTCCACACGTCTGGAAATTGATGACAAATTAAAGAGACAGATAATACGAATGGTAACAAAAGAGCCAAGAAAAAGTTCCAAAGACATTAAAGGTGAACTTCAAGCTCAAGGAACATCAGTGTCAGATCGCACCATCAGTTGGTGTTTGAGCCAAAGTGGACTTAATGGGAGATGACCAAGGAGGACACTGTTGAAAACAAAACATAAAAAATCCAGACTGGAATTTGCCAAACTACATGTTGACAAGCCACAAAGCTTCTGGGAGAATGTCCTATAGACAGATGAGACAAAAATGGAACTTTTTGGCAAGGCACATCAGCTCTATTTTCACAGACAGAAAAATGAAGCATATCAAGAAAAAAACACTGTCCCTACTGTGAAACATGGAGGAGGCTCTGTTATGTTCTCTGGCTGCTTTGCTGCATCTGGCACAGGGTGTCTTGAATCTGTGCAGGGTTCAATGAAATCTCAAGAATATCAAGGAATTTTAGAGAGGAATGACATGCCCAGTGTCAGAAAGCTTGGTCTCAGTCACAGGTCATGGGTCTTACAACAGGATGACCCAAAACACGCATCTAAAAACACCCAAGAATGGCTAAGAGGAAAACACTGGACTATTCTCAAGTAGCCTTCTATGAGCCCTGACCTAAATCCCATTGAGCATCTTTGGAAGGAGCTGAAACATGCCGTCTGGAAAAGACACCCTTCAAACCTGAGACAACTGGAGCAGTTTGCTCATGAGGAGTGGGCCAAAATACCTGATGAGAGGTGCAGAAGTCTCATTGACAGATACAGGAATAATTTGATTGCAGTGATTGCCTCAAAGATTGTGCAACAAAATATTAAGTAAAGAGTACCATCATTTCTGTCCAGGACTGTTTCATGACTTTATTTTTTTAAAATAATTCTGTTGAAGCATGGTTGAAAAGCAATGTCTGACTTTCATTTGTTCATTTTCATATAATTTTTATTTATTATTACTTTTGTCAGATTAAAGATATTTTTGTTACCATTGTGGGTTTTTCCTTCATTAACCGAGGGGTACCAACAATTTTGTCCATGTGTGCATGTTTATGCTTGAAAATACAAACTATTTTTGTCTGTTAACAAGAGGAAAAAATCAAAACACTGAAAAACAGAGTAAAATATAACATTGAGACCTAAAATGTGTTCACTGGTTGTTCTCAGCGTATTGTACTCATTTGATTATTCCAGTACTGCTGTGTGTGGGGACATGGAGTGATGCTTAAAAATGCCATTTCTTCTGCAAATTTTAGTACACAGTTTCCATTTGCTAACTTTAACATATGGGGAAATCTAAAAATATAAAATAAACCTTAACCTTTGCCCAGCCAAAACTTAAATTTAATTACTCGTTTAAATACAACATGTTAAAATTGGAAATAACCAGCAATTGTTTATTGAAATGTTCAGAAGAATGTCTTTGTAGACAACATATTCAATTATTTACCCCTAGAAAATAAACAAAGATAGATAGATAGATAGATAGATAGATAGATAGATAGATACTTTATTGATCCCAGAGGGAAATTCAAGAATGTTATGTTATGTTACAAATATAGGCAAAAGTAACCTTGGGGGTCTTGCTTAAGGATTCTTGGTGTACAGTAGGATGTATGAATGAATGGAGATTGAACCCCAGTGTGCTGTCTGGAGGTCAACAGTATGCAACTGCTATATATAGTTGTATGCAAAATTACAAGCACCATTCTCACATTACATCCTTTGTTGATTTGCTGGGTGAATTAGCATATCGTCTATATAGAACACATTTCAGGAAAATTAATTAACACTGAAACCAAAATATAATATGCTAAAAACATACATAATGCACTAAAAAAACAGTACTCAAATTTTTGCATAGATCAATACAGGAGTAGCAAAGCTCTCTGATGGACTTAAGAGTCCACACGGTAAACTGCAGATACTCTGGTCAGAATCTAAACATTTCAAGAAATATTGCAACTCCATAGCAGCATAACAGAAGTATACTAAACGATCTTCTGGTATATGTTTTATAAACATTTTTGCATTTACTCTTATTTTTTAGACTTGCTATGTGTAAAATCAGTAAACAGTCCTGTGGCAATCTGCGGACAATTCTACAGTCAGAAACCTCCTCCCTGAAAGAACTGGATCTCAGTAATAATTTCCTGCAGGACTTGGGAATGGAGAAGCTTTCTGCTGGACTGAGGAATTCATATTGTAAACTGGAGATACTCAGGTCAGTATTTCAAAATGTTATGCAATGCATCATTTCTGCATCATAATATATATTAAACTACATTTCACTATATTATGCTATATAAAAGTATCAAATCGCAAATTTGCCTCGTTAAATATTTTAGTATAGGTTGAATAGGTTTTGAATAGCTGCAGTTACTTTGCATCAGCTCTCTTACACCTAAACTACTACCTTACTTAATTATCTTATAAAGGTTACAAGATTATTAGCTTACTGTATTATAAAACATCCACAAATTTAATAATCTGCAGCCAAATTATCTGGCTTCTGAGGCAGCCACCATTTGGTTATATCACTTGAGGATGTAGTTTTTGAGGATGCTCTTTTTTGTTGAGTGAGTCGTTAGATTGATTGATATGTTAAACTCAATTTGAATGAAGTCAATGAACTGCGAGCACCTATGCTTTTAATCTGTTTACATAAAAGCTGCTGACAACAACTGATGATGAATTCAGTTTTTGAAGGGTTGTCCCATTTCATAGGTGGTAGATTTTAACCACTACTCCTTCTAATGGCTGGGGGTTTGGTGAGACATCTAGAACCATTTATGTCTTGTTGCATGTATTCTAATAGTAATCAAAAACACCCTCATTGCCAACATGAATAGTTGTGATTAGGCTCTCTCGCTCTTGACTCCCATTCTCTAAGTACCTTGTTTTTAGTGTTTGTCTTTTTATGCTTTCTGCTAGCTGTGTGAGAGGCAGTTTAACTTAAAGTGTCAAATTTTTTATTTTATATGTTCACAGTGTAAATTTTTCTTTTAACAAATTTACCTTCAGCATTTTGTAGAATCAGTTGTATTTATTCTTCTTTTGCAGACTAAGTGGCTGTAATTTTGGGGCAAAGTCATGTGAATATCTTGGATCAGTTTTAAAACTGGAGAATTCCTTGAAAGAGCTTGACCTCAGTAAGAATGAGCTGCAGGATTCAGGAGTTGAGCTCCTCTCTGCTGGACTGAGGAGTTCACACTGTAAATTACAGATACTCAGGTCAGATTTCTGTGAATTTATTACTGAATTATATATATTGAGCTGTGATATTCAGTGTTTATTGTTTTTACGTCAACCCAAAAAGAACAATATATGCTTGGAAGACATCTGTCTGTCTATTGATTGGTTTATTTGTTTTACAGATAATAATATATATTAAACTACATTTCACTATATTATGCTATATAAAAGTATCAAATCTCAAATTTGCCTCGTTAAATATTTTAGTATAGGTACTTTTGAATAGCTGCAGTTACTTTGTATCAGCTCTCTTACACCTAAACTACTACCTTACTTAATTATCTTATAAAGGTTACAAGATTATTAGCTTACTGTATTATAAAACATCCACAAATTTAATAATCTGCAGCCAAATTATCTACCTTCTGAGGCAGCCACCATTTGGTTATATCACTTGAGGATGTAGTTTTTGAGGATGCTCATTTTTGTTGAGTGAGTCGTTAGATTGATTGATATGTAAAACTCAATTTAAATGAAGTCAATGAACTGCAAGCACCTATGCTTTTAATCTGTTTACATAAAAGCTGCTGACAACAACTGATGATGAATTCAGTTTTTGAAGGGTTGTCCCATTTCATAGGTGGTAGATTTTAACCACTACTCCTTCTAATGGCTGGGGGTTTGGTGAGACATCTAGAACCATTTATGTCTTGTTGCATGTATTCTAATAGTAATCAAAAACACCCTCGTTGCCAACATAATTAGTTGTGTTAGTTTTTTAGTGTTGTTTTTTATTTTTATTTTATATGTTCACAGTGTAAATTTTTCTTTTAACAAATTTACTTTCAGCATTTTGTAGAATCAGTTGTATTTATTCTTCTTTTGCAGACTAAGTGGCTGTAATTTTGGGGCAAAGTCATGTGAATATCTTGGATCAGTTTTAAAACTGGAGAATTCCTTGAAAGAGCTTGACCTCAGTAAGAATGAGCTGCAGGATTCAGGAGTTGAGCTCCTCTCTGCTGGACTGAGGAGTTCACACTGTAAATTACAGATACTCAGGTCAGATTTCTGTGAATTTATTACTGAATTATATATATTGAGCTGTGATATTCAGTGTTTAGTGTTTTTACGTCAACCCAAAAAGAACAATATATGCTTGGAAGACATCTGTCTGTCTATTGATTGGTTTATTTGTTTTACAGATGAATATTGGTATTAAAATGCAGCAGATGAAAGCACCCTTATTCGTAAAAATTGCTTGTGGTTTTACAGAAATTTGGTGTGACTCGAGCAAACTTGCATCTTGTAGCAATGTGTGTAACAACCTTAAAATGCTTTAAAGAGATAGATAGATAATTTATTGATCCCGAAGGAAATTTAGCAATCAATTTTTTTCACAAAAAATGCACAGTATAACAACCACAAAACAAAAAAAAAGGGTTGTGCAGTATGTAAACCTGAATGGGTAGGTACGAGCTCAGCAGTATTATTAACTATAAACTATACATAGTACAGTTCACTATGGAAAAATATAAATCTTACTTTGCAAGGAGGCAAGAAATATACAAATACAAATATAACCGCAGACCTGTAGAAAAGGCAGTGCAATACTAATAATAGTAATAGTAAATAAATGTGCATAAATGTGCAAGGGGCACATTTATCAGCAGATAGTGACTGAATTAAAATAATAAACATGTACATATATTGGTATTTAAGTAAAGTAGAGTGTCCAGGAGTTAGTATGTACAGTATATAGTCAAGTGTAACAGTGCAAACAAATAAACTTATGATTTAACAAGAGAATTTAGTCCTTATCTGTCCTCCCCCATTTTCTGACCCCGCTGGGAAGAGCTGAAGAGCCTAATGGCTCTTGGGACAAAGGATCTCCAGAGTCTGTCCATGAAGCAGCTTTGTGACAGCGGCCTGCCACTGCAGTGTCCTCTTCTTTCATGTTCACCACAGACTCAAGCTCCACACCAACAACTGACCCTCCTTGCCTGACCAGCTTATCCAGATGTCTCTCTTCTAAATGCTTCCTTCCCAGCACACCACAGCATAGAGGAGACAGCTGGACACCACAGTCTGACAGATGTTAAAGGACCCCAGCCTCCTCAGAAAGTGGACTCCGCTCTGCCATTTTCTGTACAGGATATCAGTGTTGGCTGACCAGTCCAACCTATCATCCAGGTGCAGTCCCAGATACCTGTAGGTCTTAACCCTCTCTATTTCAACCCCCACAATAGAGACTGGCTGTATGAGTGGCCTAGCCACAAAGTCCTCCACCAGGTTTCTGTACTCCGCCTCCTGCCCTCCCCTTACACAAGCCACAATAGCAGTATCGTCCGAGAACGTCTGCATATGGCACGTCTTAGAGTTGTACTTGATGTCTGAGGTGTACAGTGTGAAAAGGAAAGAGGAAAGTACAGTCCCTGCTGGTGCGCCTGTGCTGCTGACCACAGTCTCTGATGTACAGTCCCTCAGCCTGACATACTGAGGCCTGCCAGTGAGGTAGTCAATATTCCAGGAGAACGGGTGCGTATCAACTTGCATCCTTGCCAGCTTGTCTCTCAGTTGAAGGGGTTGAATGGTATTAAAGGCACTGGAGAAATCAAAGAACAGGATGGAACATGACACAGCGTTGTTCCCTTTCTTCAGATGAGAGTGGGCCCAATGGAGAAGGTACAGCATGGTGTCCTCCACTCCCACTTTCTCCCCGTTGGCGAACTGCAGTGGGTCCATTGGGTGTTGAACCTGTGGTCTGAGAAGGTGTAGAAGGAGGCGTTCCAGAGTCTTCATGACATATGATGTTAGGGCGACCAAACTAAAGCTCAATGGGTCATCTCTTCTTGGGTACTGGAACAACGCATGATGTCTGCCAGTGTGGGAACCCTTCCCAAGTGCAGACTCAGGATGAAGATGTGTTGTAGGGGTGCCCCCATCTTGGCGGTGCAGGACTTCAGTAGTTCGGGAAACACTCTGTCTGGTCCAGCTGCCTGTTGGTTGTGTGTTTGACTACACCTGTCAGCATGGAAGAGAAGCTACTACTAAAAAGTTTCCTAATCTCACCACCTGGGGTCTGCTGAGCTGTAATCTATGAACAGCATAAGTGTTTTTTCCATCCAGGTGTGTGAGAGCAGTGTGTACTGTCAGTGCAGTAGCCTCGTCTGTGGATCTGTTGGAGCAGTATGCAAATTGGTGAGGATCCATGGTGGCCAGGAACAGATGCGGTTTTGACCGTTCGAGGCACTTCATGGCTGTTATCATTGCAGAGAGCGGTAGTCATTCAGGCAGGTGATAGATGTTTTTCTTGGGAGCTAGAAATTGTGGTTCTCTTAAAGCATGTGGGAATCACTGACAGTCTAAGAGAGAGATTAAGGGGGTCAGTGAAAAACAGATGGATCATGAAATGAAGGCAGGGTGGGGAACAGGTTTTAACAGTCCTTAAGTGCAGTGTAGCAGTGCTAAAGAGTCTGTTCGCCTTAGGTGAGAAATTTTAATGTGCTGATAGTATTTGGGCGGAACTTGTTCCTTTAATGCACATAACATGAGGCGGGATGTATTCTGTATTAAGCTGGAGTCTTCAGGCAGAAAATAAGGTCAAACTATTATGAGATCAATATCTGGAGAGCACTGACTGGTTATAACTGCTACATCTGATTCGCATTGACAGTTCACCATAACATACACCCCACCGCCTCTGCCCTTACCACCTCTGCCCAGTCCAGTAATTTGTCCTGGTGGTTGATAGAGAAGCCTTGGTTTGGTGTTTCCATGGACAGTAATGTCTCTGTGAGTGGTAAAACGCAGCAGCTCTTGCTGAAACTTGATTTGTGCGTTTAGCTTGTCTCTTTTGTTCTCCAGTAATTGAACATTCACAAGAAACATACTAGAAAGAGGAGCGTTGAAGGACCTTTTCCTTGTTGTGCATAGAATCCCTGCATGTCTGTCTCTCCTGCACTTCTTACATTTACATTTGAAGCATTTAGCAGACGCTCTTATCCAGAGTGACTTACAACCGTGCTTAGTGTTTTGTTGGATAATATTTTCAGCTAGTACAGGAAGATTAGAGCCTAAAACTCACCATGAGCTCAGACACTGCCCAAACAAGGGCCAGCGCTAATACTAGAGAGATCAAAACACAAGCAAAATTGCAACCCAGCCTAGCACTCATACCTACAGAGAAGAAAATGTCATTATAAGTGCAACACAAGTACATACTCAACTTGCACATCTACTAGTGCTTACTCACCTAAGTGCATTACAAAGACATGGGTCTTTAGTCTGTGTTTGAAGACCGCGAGAGACTCAGCTGTTCAAACAGCCAGTGGGAGTTCATTACACCATTTGGTGGAATGCTAGCTAGTCGTAGGTATTCAATAATAGTTATCGACATAGGGACTAATGATGTTTGCGGCTAATATTAAAGAGATGTATCATTTAGCCCAAATGTCCGATGCTCTGGCCCCCTCCCAGTTTGATGTGGCACTGAAATCTACAGCAGATTATGATCACTGAACTGCTGGTTGTCCAAGTGGTGCTCAGAAAATAATGTGGGCTTAATAGACAATTGGTCTACGTTTGAGGGTAAGCCTTGTCTTTTGAGTCAGGATGGTATCCATGTCCTGTGGTAAGGTGCTGCTCTCATTTCCTGTAATATAGCACAAAGTCTTTGTCTGCTGCCTGGTCTTGGCCCTGGTTTGTCAGTGATTAACTCTCCTACTCTGATAAACAGGCAAAACCAACTGTCTGTTAGCTGTCTACAGACACCACATAGGATTCATAGAATCGAGAGTGTGTCTGTTCCCCAAACCTAAATTAAAAAAAACCCTAAATGTTAGAAAATGGCAAAAAGTTAGTCTTTCTAACATAATTAATATCAGACCAGTTTAACCAGTTCACAATGATAGCACTTTAAATCTGAAACTAGGTCTGCTCAATATCAGATCACTTACATCTCAGGACATCCTTATTAATGAATTCATTACTGATCATAATTTTGATGCACTGTGTTTTACAGAAACATGGATTAGACCTGAAGAGTATTTAGCTTTAGATGAAGCCACCACGACAGGCTATAGTTACACACAACATCCTCGTTTAAACAGCTGGGGTGGAGGTGTAGCAATCATCTTCTTCAGTTCTTTAGGAATAAACCAGAAAGCAGGCTGCACATACTCTTCTTTCGAAATATAAATTTCTCAATATAAATGATCAGAGTACGAAAAATCACTTGTTTTCACTAATTACAATCTACAGGCCACCAGGGCCCTATTCTGAATTCTTACAGGAATTTGCACAGGATCCACTTAGTAAGGCATTTTTGTCCTCTTAGGCTCATTTAGTATCACTCATTATTTAGGACCAACTCATTATTGTAGCCACATTCTGCATTTAATTTTAACCTTCGGAGTAAACATAGATAATCTAACTGTACTTCCTCAGACCACAGCAGTCTCAGATCATTATCTAATTTATCAATGCAATATTGTCTTAAGCGTGTTATGACATCCTCTACACCTCGTAGCTTTATCGAAAACCTCCCAGATCTGTCAAATACTATTCACTGTCTGTCTAAACCCACTGATCTAGAAATTCTTACCCAATGCTTCGAGAACACTTTTCACTCTACTTTAAATAAAGTGGGTCCATTAAAACATGAAAAAATAGGCAGAAGAAACTTGCTCTATGGTATAATGATCGCTCTTGAGCTCTAAAACAGACTGTAAGACAACTAGAGTGTAAATGGCGCCTGACTAAACTTGAAGTATTCCAGTCTGCCTGGAAGGATAGCCTTATAGACTATAGAAAAGCTCTAAGTGTAGCACATTCAGTTTATCTATCTTCACTGATCGATAATAACAAAAATTATCCAAGATTATTATTTAGCACAATCTCTAAATTAACCAAGAGTCAATCTGTGACTGAACCACAGATACCGTTAACATACAGTAGCAATGTCTTTATGGATTTCGACAATAACAAAATTGAAATAATTGGATAAAAATACAAAATGCACAGTAAATAGCTACAAGTCTACTACTCCGTACAGAGTAGTAGAGCACAGTATAACTCCTGCGGAGAGGCTGAAATCTTTTTCTCTACTCCAACAAAGAGAGCTCTTTAAATAATTTCATCCTTAAAATCATCTACATGCAGACTAGATCCAGTTCCAACTAGTTTACTTAGAAAAGTTCATTTCAAATCTTCCATTTATATCAAAGTTCCTATCTGCACAGAAATAACATACATGAAAAATTCCAGTCTGAATTTAGGCCTCATTATAGCACCGAGACAGCACTAGTGAAAATTGTAAACAATCTTTTAATATTCTCTGACAAAGGTAACTCATCCTTACTGGTCCTATTGGATTTTAGTGCAGCATTTGACACAATAGACCACTCCATCCTACTAGATAGGCTGGAAAACCTTGTACGAGTACCAGGAAAAACTCTTTCATGGTTCAGATCTTACTTAAGTGACCACTATCAATTTGTAAATATAAACAATATAATCATCCACTCACGCAAAAGTTGGGTGTTTCACAGGGATCTTTCTTAGAACCTATATTATTTACTTTACATATGCTACCACTCTGTACCATAATCAAAAACTATAACAAATTTCCACTGCTATGCCGATGACACACAACTGTATATTTCATCTAGACGAGATGATCCTGTTCACCTTAATAAGATAGAGGACTGTAATAAAGACATAAAAGACTGGATGTCAAGTAGCTTCCTCCTACTGAACTCTGACAAAACAGAAGTTCGTCTTCTTGGTTCCAAAACTGTTAATACCAAGCTGTCTGCATTACCACTTAATCTAAATAAGTTCTTAGTTACACCAGGTACCTTGAGTCATGATGAATCCTGACCTGACCTTCTATGAGCATATTAATAATATCACAAAAAAATTTCTACATCTACTCAATATTGCAAAGTTAAGAAATGCAGGAATACAGGATGCAGAAAAACTAGTTCACGTCTTTTTACTTCAAGTCATGTTCACTCATGTACACTTAGGTTTGTTGAGGGTGGCGCAGAGGGAGGCTGACTTCTCAGGGAGCCCTCATGTCTTTGTGACCTTCTGGCTCTCCCTTTAAATTATGCTGTAATAGCCAGGCCTGCCAGAGTCACTGCTGCACTCTGTAAACATCATATAGTGTGTCCAGATCTTCTGTCAGAGTTAACCGTTTGTCTGTTCTCTGAGCTGAACTGCTGCCCATCCTGTGTGGCCTGATGCTGTTGCTACATCTGCTCTGACTGGGTGCCACTGCTTGTCAATAAACCCTACAGAGCTCCTGGCTGTCCTGCACTGTGAAAGCTTGGCCTGCTTCCTGCTGACCCATCTGATGACCCAGCAACTTAATTACAGACTAATCAGATATTTATTATTCTACCCTACAAACACTATACGCTCCTCTCTTGTTCTCCTTTCTTGTTTCTGGTATTGACTTGAGGAGATTGGGTTCCCCTTTTGAGTCTTGGTTCCTCTCGAGGTTTCTTCCTTCCTTACTAAGGGAGTTTTTGCTTGCCGCTGTTGCCCTTGGCTCACTCAATGGGCACCAGATTCTTTGTAAAGCTGCTTTGTGACAACATCTGTTGTAAAAAGTGCTATATAAATAAATGTTGACTTGACTTGACATTGCCACAAGGTAGGGAGGGGCTGGTCCATTCTTGGCTTTATAGACGAGCATCAGAGTTTTAAATCTGATGCGGGCAGAAACAGGAAGCCAGTATGAGAAGCGCAGCAGTGAAGTGACGTGGGTAAACTTGGGAAGACTGAAGATGAGTCGAGCTGCTGCGTTCTGGACCAGTTGCAAGGGTCTGATGGCCCACATTGGTAAACAAAGAGGCAGCGAAGACAAATGTGGCAACTATTTCACATTTAATTATTTCTAAATAATGTCATTTTAACAAAATGTTTGCTCAGTAGGGGGAGAAGTATACTCACTGCTCAACCTCAAACTCAGGTTATTAGCACAAGTAAACATTGTTTAATTCAGAATGCTATATGTTTGATGTTATGCTATACTAATGTCATGTTTTATTTGTGTTTGATTACTGCAGTGTGTGAAATTGCTGACTAGCAAAGCAACATGTGATAACTTCAGAGCCAATCTTCTGGTTAAATGAGGCTCACATCTGACATTACTACTAGACAGAATAAAAAATTTCTGCTGCTTTGGCATTTGTGTTTGTACAAACTGTAGGTCAATAAAGACCTACAAATTAGACAAGCCACATGATGTGTACAAATATAAAGATTCATACACATGCTGCTAGTGCATTTGATGTCTAAATATTATATTGCACCTGCACAGATATATGATACCAGCATACATAATATAATACATGTATTTTTTTTTTTTACAATCTATGGAACACTTAAACTGGCTTTTATCATGTGTAAGACAGTAAAAGGCTTTGTCAAAAATATACTCTCCGTTGTCATGGGTTATAAATCCACTGTTTAAATTATATAGGCTTTTTCATTACACCTTACTGATATTCTAAAACCTCTAATTCTTCATTTTTAAAAAACATTCCACAAGTGTCACAGACTAAGAACTCGGACTGACGCGTGCAGAGCTAAATGTCAAGTAAGCTTTATTAAATAATCAGGCAGTTGAAAACAGCAGCAAAACATGAACAAACATGAAGGCGAGGCCAAGTCAGGATACAGGCTAAAGTCACAACCAGTGCAGACAGTCAGTGAGGCAACCAAAGGACAGGGGAGAGACAGAGAGAATAGTCAGAGAACGAGTGGAGATCGAAAACCAAAGGGGACAAAAAAGAGACTGGTAGTCAGAGAACAAAGGAGGTCAAAGCCAGAGTAAACAAACAGCAGAAAAATGCTCAGAATTGCAAACGGGGTTTGGCAAAACTTCACAGTGAGGGAGTGTTTGAGTGGGGTTTATATACAGGGAGTTAAATGGACAACAGGTGGGCCTAATATTTAGGAGACCTAGTGCAGGAATAATTGGGTGACTGGGAATGCATGGGTGTGATGTCATTGAGCAGGAGGTCCGGAGGAGCGGTGGAGCCAGGAAAACCCAGAAGCGTGACAACAAGTCATGAATATTTTATTCTTTTTGCAATGCTATTGTGTTTCTGTTTTGTGAGATTTCAAAGTATATTATTTCTTGTCACTGAGTCTATGTCCCTATTTTTTTCCCTCTGTCTGTAGATTATCTTTATGCATGGTAACAGAGAAAGGCTGTTCTTTCCTGGCTTCAGCTTTGAGTTCAAACCCCTCACACCTGAAAGAACTGGATCTGACCTACAACCACCCAGGAGAATCAGGAGGGAAGTTGCTCTCTGCAAGACTGGAGGATTCACACTGCTCACTCAGCATTCTCAGGTATGGCACTCTCAGCTGTGTTCAGAGGTATGTCCCTGTGTGTGTGTGTGTGTGTGTGTGTGTGTGTGTGTTGGTTCCAGAGTAATTTAATTTTTCAAGTCAGTGATCATCTGCTACTTTGATGTTTCTAACAGAACCTTTCAGCATATAGATCCTAGTTTAGTTTGTGTTGGCCCAGCCCTCTTTCTGTCCTACACTGTGCCCACTCTTCTAGACTGTAGCTTACTCTGCTATAGTGCAGCTATAGTGCAATTTCCTAGAACATTATATACATCAAAAATATATACATAAAACTGACCCATTAAACCAGTGATCCGTATCCTCACATTGTTCTTTGGTTCTGGATGAACTTTATGCAAATGGATGTCAGTCATGTTGTGCAGTAACCAAATGTGTCAGGCTCATGGTAAAATTTAACACTGGGAAGCACACCAAGTCAGAGATGTAACAGTTGGCTTTATTGCTACATTAGGTTATTTCTGTTAAATATGAAAATATCATTAGGCTGTTTTAGACCTACAAGCTGACCAACAGTTTAACAAACAGTTTTAATAACACTGTTTGCACCTAAACATGCATGTGCTTTATATACATTCCCAGAGGTGCCAATAATGTTCAGCTTATTGTAATGAAAATATGACATTCACTAAAACAATACAGGTCTACTTCAGATATTAAGAATATCAACTATAACAGTTTTTATGAGTTTTTATAATAGCTATTTTTTAAAGGCACAATTCAGAACCTCAGCACTATAACAACAACAACAACAACAATAATAAGATTTTATTTGTAAATTATGGTGGAAAATAAGTATTTGGTCACCCACAAACAAGCAAGATTTCTGGCTCTCCCAGACCTGTACACTTTTCATTGTTTCAAGTGGCACTGTATAAAAGACACCTGTCCACAGCCTCAAACAATCAGACTCCAAACTCAACCATGGCTAAGGCCACAGAGAGGTTGGTGAGAGCAATTGTAAGAAAATGGAAGACATACATGACCACCGATAATCTCCCACGAGATCTCACCCTGTGGGGTCAAAATGATCATGAGAACGATGAGCAAAAATCCCAGAACTACACGGAGGGACCTGATGAATTACCTGCAGAGAGCTGGGACCAAAGTATCAAAGGTTACCATCAGTAACACACCGCCGAGAGGGACTGAAATCCTGCAGTGCCAGACATGTCCCCCTGCTTAAGCCAGTACATGTCCAGGCCCGTCTGAAGCTTGCCAGAGAGCATATGGATGATCCAGAAGAGTACTGGGAGAATGTCATGTGGTCAGATGAAATCAAAACAGAACTATTTGGTAAAAACTCAACTCGTCGTGTTTGGAGAAAGAAGAATGCTGAGCTGCATCACAAGAACACCATACCCTCTGTGAAGCATGGGATTGGAAACATCATGCTTTGGGGCTCAGTGGTTGACTAAATACTTTTTTGCCACACTGTATATTACACTATTAAAATATCAATGCACACATTCAACACATCATTCATATAGAACCACATTATTAAATTATTTAATTAAACCTTATATAGCAGTGAAGTATGCAGCTCATTGGTTTATCAAAAGACACTTTGAGTTTTCACTCTCTCTCTCCCCATGACACCAAGTAGGCGTTGACCAAATATCAGCCCAAACAATAATCAGTGTCGATATTCAGCATTTTTCAAATTTTGGAGAAACAGCATATAAACTTGCTAATAAAACTGAATAATATGTTAAAATATGTTAATACATGCTTGTTTCCTGCAATGTTCTATAAAGGAGGCATGTTTGCTCCTAATGAAGAAAACATATGATTACAGCAAGACAATTTGGGACTAAAGTAGCAAAATAAAGTTAATAAAATGTCCAAAAGGAAGAAACATGTAAATCCAATTATCAACTACAGTGTATTATGACAGAAACAGTACTGAGGACCCAACTGCAGAACTATTATAATTTTCATAACTAAGAATTACTAGCAGTAGTGCAGTAGTGCTTACTGCCTAAATTTACCATGAGGAGACCAACTCTAGTAGAGAGAGTGAGCGAGAGAGATGAAAAGGTGAATGAATACATGAACATGAAAGGAAAATATTAACTTAATTAATAAATAAAAAACAAATTATATTAATATGTGTGTATGCTTATGCATTTAGACTGGAACATGGAGGTGAGATCAGAATCAATCCAGGACTGAAGAAATGTAAGTATATACACACACACATGTTTTTGTGAATTGTGGGGACCACTTGAAGGAATTGTTACATTGTTGGGACCCACCTTTCCCCCAGAATCCTACAGACCTCTATCATTTGTGAATCCCAATATCACTTCAAATTACACTTACCTCACCATAATGATTTTTGACCTGACCTGGGGGTCACTTGTAGGGACACTGGGGACATTTCATGAACTAAGTAAAAATGAGGACCATCAGATACTCATGCTAAAACATGAGCAGACAACTGATAAGTTAGTAGTTTAGAATTAGAGAGTTTTCTTTAATAATATGACTTCAGTTCACTCAGTTATACGCGTTGGGTACGTCTTTTTACGACTCAGAATTGTACCAGCTGATTCAGATTTTGCTGTTCAATGGGTCTGGGTATGGCTCCGAGTTGGACTTTTGAAGGACTCACAGTGCAGCACTGACGGCCGGTTCGGCAATGATCTGGTCTGATTTACTACCGAACATGTAAACAGACTGACTGCTGCAGTGTGTGTACAAGGCAGAAATGGGCGGAGCATGGTCACTAGCCAGCAGGAGAAACCAAGAGCAGTAAACCTTGTCTCAATTCAGAAGCAGACAAACAACTGATCAAACGTGTTAAATCTGTTTAATATTTATTAACTATGATTAAAGAGAAATACAGCAGCTTAATAAGCCCATTTAGACGGAGGGGAGAAGGTGTTATCCCAGAGCGGACAGTGCTGTGAATCTAACATCTTCAGACTTGCTGTTTTTATTTCCATCATTAATTTATTTAGATTTATTCATGAGTTTGTAAAGTTTATAGAGGAATAAAAAAAGTGATGATCATGGTGAAGAACAGAGTCAGTAACTTCATGGTGATCAGGTACATGTATTCATTTAGAACTGTTTAATATGTTTATTTATGGAACATTGTTTTAATGTTTAAAGTGAAATATAAAATTAGACTAACAGTTTAACAAACACACATGAGCTGGGTGTTTGATTATTACACAGATCCATACGGCAGCTCCACATTATAAACAGGACGCAGATCTTTCACTGTGAGCAGGGCCAAAAATACCTTCTGATAACTCTGTTGGGTTTGACTGTTAATGTAGTGGAAATCATCACTGAGACTCTGATCAATGGCTTTTCTGACTGTAGATGATATGATAAAATGAGTGAATGGTCGCATCTTCATACTGAATAGCTGAAACTGATTTGACTGATAATATTTTGAGTCGGGTAAACAGACCTAGGGTGTGGAAATATTTTAGTTTTAGAAAGGACAAATCCTTTATCCCCAACTAAATAAAATGTTCAAATTATATTTTATTTGTGTTTGTTTTAAAGTAAACCAGTATCGAACCAAATCTGGGCAAATTTTAAGGTATTTAAAATTATTGTATTATTGACTAAATAATTAATGTAGGATTGTATCAGGATGACTCTGGTGATGTATACTCCTAGTAGGTCGTTCGGGAGGTAAATCAGTAAACAATGGTCATATGTGGACGTCTAAAATGTGTTTAAATATAGTCAATGCTGCTTTAAGTGTTAAAACAGTTCAAATGTTTACTGGGAAGGAGTATGAGGCTTTGTAAAAGAAGCAGAATTTTACATTATCTGTGTATTTTAGTTTCAAGTCTTTATAAATAACATTAATAAGATCCTGAACTCTCTGAATACTGTAAGTTTTTAAACAGTACCTGCACTTTAGAGATGGTCCCCTAGAGTATTCAGCGAAATCATCATCCTACCTTTACCGAGTGACTCTCTCTAAAACAGAGACTGAAATATCATAATATGACTGACAAAGAGTCTCATTACAGAACATCAGGTCTTACAGTGACTAAACCTCAAACACTAAACCTCAAACACTCACCCTCATCTCTGTGATAACATCATATGTCTGAAGCTGTGGAGCGTTTAAAGCCTAGGACGGTTAAAGCTGTGGAGGGGTTTAACGCCTTGGAGAGGTTTAAAGCCGTGTGGGGTTTAAAGCTTTGGAGGGTTTAAAGCTGTGCTTACCTTACACTGCTGATTTCCAGATCTCCTTTGTCAAGTGATGGAGGGAATTATAGGAAGTGTAGTTTCTTTAATCTTCCAGGTCCCTTTAGCTCCATTAAATATATCCATCTGCACACACAGCCATTATCTGATGATCCACACCATCAGTCCGACTGGAGACCTTTAACCCAGTAAAAATAGACTCCTCATGTTTTTACACATGATGGAGTCCAAGAAATAATATCTATCAGAATGGATCAATGACCTCCCTGTACATCTTCTATTTTATTCTCCTTATTCCACCTTATTATTCCATATTTTAGTGTTTTATTAGCACGGTCTGGAACTTTTAACTAGCTCACAGTAATTTTACAGTATAATAGAACTAAATATATTTCTGTTTATGAACTATAATCTGTACGCTCTCTCTCTCTCTCTGTCTCATCTCTCTCACTCTCTCTCCTTGTGTGCAGATTACTGTGAGGTCACTCTGGATCTAAACACAGCACACAAATATCTCTCTCTGTCTGACGAGAACAAGAGGGTGGAAAACGTGTGGAGGGATCAGCAGTATCCTGATCATCCAGAGAGATTTGATGAGTGGGATCAGGTTTTGAGTAGAGAGAGTCTGACTGGACGCTGTTACTGGGAGGCTGAGTGGAGCGGGAAAGGGGCTTTTATATCAGTATCATATAAATCTATCAGCAGGAAAGGAGGCAGTAATGACTGTGGGTTTGGACATAATGTAAAGTCCTGGAGTCTGGACTGCTCCAATGACAAATACTTGGTCTGGCACAATAATATCAGCACTGCTGTCTCTGTTCACCCCTCCGACTGTAAGAGAGTAGGAGTGTATGTGGACTGTCCGGCCGGCACTCTGTCCTTCTACAGAGTCTCCTTCGATCCATACACACAGACTCACCTACACACCTTCCACACCAGATTCACTGAACCACTCTATGCTGGATTCTGGATTCTGGGTTCTGTGTCCCTCCCCTGGAATGATTCGTAATTTTTCAATTTGGATTAGTTTTTTCAAATTTGGGAAAACTTTTCGAAATCTGTCAGTGTAAATTTTGCGTGTTTGAATCTCTCACAGTGAAGTAGAAAGTGCATCTCCATCTCGACCTCTCCTGTCATACAGTGACCACACTTCCTCTCCTCTCTGGGCAGCCAGGAAGCTATTTTGCAGAGAATGAGCTGAGCTGGAGCATAAATCTGAATGCACCTATTAATCTAAGATCGTATTACCAAAAAACACCGCTTCAATATGCACAGCACCAAGGACTGGACCACAGAAGTGCATTTTAGTTGTGTCACCTTACTGGAAACATAGGAAGTGAAGGGGCTTAGTGCAGTCTGGCCTGGTCAGGGGGCCCAGGGTTGACCCATGAAAGTGGGCTGGCAGTGATGGCACCTCTCGTTCCACTGGCTGGGCTGCTGGTTGGTCAGTTTGCTTTGAGTTTGCCATCTCTGGTCATGTGTTCTGGCGTCTGGCAGTTGGTGCAGGCTTATCTCTGTAGTCAGGTAAGCGGACCTCACGCTGGTTACATCTTGGTTTCTTTGGAGGGCTCCTTTTGTAGGACTCTGCTTCTGGCTGAGTCTGCTTCTAAAGGACCCTACTTCCACTGGCCGTCACCTTGGAGTAAAGGAGCGTGGTCTTCAGGTTTCCTAAGATCGGAGTGAGCCCATGAGGGACGTGGACCTCAAAGAGAACTCAAATAAAAGAGAAGAGCAATGCTTCTGTCTGAGACCTGTACAGGCCGGAACTAGGAGGGGCCAGTCATGGACATGAATATGCACTTAGGCTGCACATTCTTCTACAAGAGTGTCTTAAAAAATCCTCATAGATTTAAGAATTTTAAAGTATGGTTGTATCATTAATAAAAGAAGCATCCAATGTGTAGAATAAATGCATCTTATGGTTGACCAAAATACCAAAGCAATAAAATGTATTTAGGGTATTTATAATTGTATTTAGTGTCAACAAACACTTATTAACCCTTAACAATCCTACAGCTAAGAGGTTACATGAGAATGAAGCATAACATTTAGTAACACAAACACAGGACAAGGTCCATGAGCTAATCCATGAGCTAAAACATAATTCAGGTGAGCATGTTCTAAATCATGATTCAGTCAACACAGTTCCAATAACTACAATTACACATGTGAGATTCTAAATTACTTATAAAATGGTAAAAGTGTAAAGAAAGTTAACACTAATGTTGATTAAAGAAACAAGATCACAGTTTAAAGAACCCTAACAGATAAAGAGAGAGATAGAAGAAGAACATATTCAAATGACAGTTCTAAAATGGATCCTGACTCACTGACTCACTCATTTTATCCTGCTGGTTCATGGGGGCGGGGCTGGAGTCTAACCCAACGATTACAGGTCAGAGGTCAGGATACACCCTGGACAGGTCACCAGTTTATCACAGTGGTTTAGATCAGACTGGTCGGATTCCTGTCCTAGAGGACCAAAGAAAACAGTACAGAGTTCATCACACCGGCTCATTAATATTCCTGATATAGCTCATCTGGGAGTGTTTTCCTAACACTAAGAATGTCCCCTAACCAAAGTCCCCTCACTCATATAACTGTACTAGTGATATCATCATAATGATCTGAGCTGTGTTCCAGTTGTGACTGGAAATTCCTTGGAGGTTGTCAAACAAATGCCTCATGTTCATATTTGCACTGTCCATAATTTTCTCAGATTTTTTTGGAGAGGCTTTTCCACCTGAGAAGTCTCCTAACTATTTGAGTGGGTACATGTGTTGTTCCATTAAAAAAACATTTGCCATTGAATTGTTTCGTATTTTTCAGGAGAGGACGTGCAACAAAATCTGCAGAACATATCAGTGAATCGACTTTACTTGTGTGTTTTCTCTTTTCTGAGTCTTTCCATTTAATTCCAGTTTGTTCCAGATCTTTAAGCTCTGCCACAAAAGCAGTCAATAATGTGATCATATTTGGCTTGCTCTCACTAAACCATAGGCATGGGATACACAAGTTGGCTTGCTGATCTTTTGGTGAGAGTTCTATGATTTGGCACTTGATAATTTTTACTCACAGTTCCATAAGAGAAAGATGTCATCATCTCCCATTTTGCCATTTTAGGTGTCTATATTCTAATCCACTTTGTATATCACAAATACTTCCTGTTATTGACTGTTTTTGAGTTACATTTGTCTTGCGTTTCTCTAAAATGTCCACTATGTGGCTTGCAAGACTAAGTACAAGAAAATAAGAGCCAATTCTAAGATTATAGTCAATGTCAAATTCATATTTACAAGAAGAACAAGTTTGTTGGAGCTGTTTCACTGGGTCTTATGTAGCTTTCACACTTAATGCAATAAAAAATGTGCCACATAGTGGCCAAAGTCACCAAGCTTTATCAAAAAGATACATGGTAGCTGGCATTAAGCCAGGAAGATGTGGAAGAGCTACACCAGTCAGGTTGTGCCTCAGTACATATGACATGAGTAAAAGCAGGCTCTGTCCTTTTGTGAGGGGAGCACCAGGGTACTCAGGGTCATCACCATGTTGCATCTATAAAGGAGACAAATAAAGAGCAGCGCACATTCATGCAAAAATATTTGGACAGACTTTAATCTTTGATGATTACATAATTTATTTATTACATGAAAACATGCCTTATTAAATGTTAAGTTTTTTTGTGGAGTTAGACGTGTAGGACCCTGATGGTGACCCCCGGGAGCAGAACCCTAGAAGAGAAAAGACAAAGAAATTTTTAACTCTATATTAAAGCAGTAGTTCAGATAACACCCAGCTTTAACTGCTCACTTGACTACTAGCTTTAATCTTAGCAGCGTGGTTCTGCTGTGATAACAGTGTTATATTAGTGGATAACAGTTAGCCATTTATTAAGTGTCTAGCTAGCTAAATATAGCTTATAGCTATGATTATGGAACATTTAAAAGTTCTTTTTTTCTTAAAACATGAAAATTATATTTCTTAAAACATAAATCACTGGCAGACTGTATAAAGACCCACAGACTGCTTGATGTGAGCAGCTGCAGTAAACAGAGCTGCACCACACATACAGCATTAGCTCTGTTTAAAGCTAAATCAGCTTCATTTACTTCTTACTCTTACTGTTTTCCACAGCAGTGCATAAACAGTCAGAATAAAAAAAATGCTGGTAAAAATAAAGTAGATTTTAATGTACTAAAATATATGCATATATACAGAACCCTCCACAATTATGGGCACCCCAGGTTAAGATTTGTTCTTTGGCTTCTAATGAATTCTTTTTTAAATAATACACAATGTAAAAAAAAGAGAAAACTCCAACCGTTATTTCAACTGCATTTATTCAGTGGGAAAAATTCCACCTTAAGAAATAATCATTCTACATGAAATCACCTGTGCCACAATTATTGGCACCCCTGATAATACTTTTTACAACCCCCTTATGCCAACAGGACAGCACTTAGTCTTCTCTTATAACAATGCACAAGATGGGAGAATACAGAGAGAGGGATCTTCCACCATTCCTCTAAATGCTCCAGAGTCCTCTGTCCTGTCCTATGCACTCTCCTCCTTAGCTCACTCAACAGGGTTGAGGTCTGGTGACTGAGATGGCGATGGGAGGAGATTGATGTTGTGTCTGGTGAACCATTACTGTGTAGATTTGGCCACATGTTTAGGGTCATTATGGACACAGCGATGACCCATCTTCAGCTTTCGGGCAGAGGCCGCCAGATTTTGATTTAAAATGTCCTGGTATTTCAGAAAGTTCATGATGCCATGCACCCTAACAAGGTTCCCAGGGTCTTTGGAGGAGAAACAGGCTGACAGCATCACTGATCCTTACCCTTACTTCACAGTGGGTATGAGGTGCTTTTCCACATACTCATCATTTGTGTCACATCAGACCCACTTAGTGTTCCGCTGTGATTCCACTGACAAGTGGCAAGTGGCATTACCTGACCTATGCAGTTTTGCCTTACTCATATGGTGCGTTCTCTCACCTTTCCCATGTTGAAGAGTGGATAAGAGAAATAGGCCTCTGTGTCACATCATATTTATACCCCAGTGAAACTGGAAGTGATGAATTACTAATTAAAGTTTCCTAGATACTCTGATCAACTTTATAAACTATATTTCTATGCACCTGTTGAACAGGTAACGTGTGTTTCTGTGCAGGTATCTGTGTTTTACCTTTGTGTTATAGCGCCTGTAAACTGTGCTTATGAACCCTAGCCAAACTGGTACGTATAAGATGTTAGCATGATCTGCTAACTAATTTAGCCGTTCTGTTAAAAATGGCTGCTAGTCTGTTCGAAGGTGTTAATGCTGTTTAAAAGTGACTGCCAAACTGAATAAAAAATATGTAACCACAGGACACAGACAGTGTTTCTGCATCGTGGACGCTGACGGGGTTCTTGGAAGCTTTGTTTCCGCACTGAAGACATGAACAGTGTTTCTGGAAGCTTCGTTTCTGCACCAAGTAGGACAAGAGGGGACTGTTTGACTGCTTGGACATTTTATCATTCTGCGCACCATTGCTCTTGGCCTGTGCTGCTACTAGGACGGTTTTCATCCTGTCCACTTTGGGGAACTTTCCAGAAAGGGAGTACTGTGAGTACTGTTTCACTGTTACAGTTTTTTTGTTGCTCGCATTGTATGAGCGAAACGCCGGCTGTTTCCATTAAGAGCCAGACTGCCCCTCAAGCGACAATTCAGGCCTGCAATGTTTTACTTTTTTTTTTTCTCTTAGTTCTCTGGTTGTTTTTGCTTGTGGGCCCACTGCAAAAGTTACGTGATTTTCTTAGAGGCTACTACTTCAATGTGTATGTAACCGAACCTTAACCAACGTTGAGTATCATTCCCTGCTCAGTCGTACATGTGGTGAAGCTACAAAGTTACATACCTATAAGGAGCGCAAATTCCAAACTGTCATATCCAGTCTCAATATTGTTTCAATAAGTAAATCACCAAGTAAAGACTATCAGAGACACTTTGCCGCTTTTAATTATCATCATATTAAAGCCATGAAAAAGTTTTTTTTGTTGTTTTTTTAAGGACACATAGTAAAATTATTTACACACCACTGTGTTACTGGGACACAGCTCCCTGCCTTTTAATTCCTAGGTGTTTAGGCAGGGTGTTACATATTGTGAAATAGACACTTACATGATGAATACAGTGCAGTTGATGGAGGTTTGCAGTTGATAGAGGCTTGCCTGGTCTTTTTATGACTGGAATTCAGATACACCTGTAATGTGGGTAAATGTGGTCCAACTGGTTTTCTCTGTTTAAGGAAAAGGAAGCTGCAGCTAGTTTATCATTCAGTCTAAACTCCAGTAGAGAAGCTGAGTGTGTGTACAGGTGTGTAGTATAATAAATAGATCTACTTTGAGAGATTACAGTATTAAAATAGAGATCATGTGATTATATATGAGCTGATGCGTTTCTGATGTAGGACTGGATCTCCTAATGAAAATGGACCCAACCTTTTTTAAATGAAAACCCTGAAAGACCCTGAAAACTGAACTCAGAAACAGGTAACTTTTCTCTCAGCTTTATGATGGATATGATTACTGATTTCACTGCTTGTGTGTTTGACTGTAATGTGAAACAGACTCTCAGACTGAACTGAGAGGTGAGGTGGTGTGATCAGTTGGTGAAATGTCTTCATAGGAATATAGTATCAGCACTTCCTTGTTGTTCTTTCTTCATTTTTAGAATGTTCCACATTGTATGTTGTGCTGTGTGCGGCTTCTAAAGGTTTAGTGCTGAGACTGTGTGAGCTTAAATACCATGTGTAAGTATCTGGAGATGTTCTGTAATAGTGGTAGAATCACTTACCTTTGACTGGTTTAATATTACACTTTATGGAACAACATTTGTTTATGTAAAGCTGCACAGATAGGCTGAATCAGACTCTGTGTGAATTCTGACTTTGTCATTTCAAACTGCTACCGACAGTGTTGAGTATCTTAAAACCCCAGTGAGAGGTCAGGGGTCAGTTAGGCTGGTTTTCATTGGTAAACTGGACTGTAGACTTTCTACATGTGTATCTGTGTGTGTATCCTTCTTGGAATAATCCATCCCAGAATTCTGTTCAGTGAATCTGTAGTACTGCAGCTCGTGTACGACTCTGACAGTGCACAGCTGAAGGTTGTTTCAGTTTAGCATGCTGTCCAAGAGGTCCAAAACCAATGAAGTCTGCATCTCTCTCTCTCTTTCTCTCTCTTTCTCTCTCTCTCTCTCTCTCTCTCTCTCTCTCTCTCTCTCTCTCTCTCTCTCTATCTCACTCACACACTTCAGCTAAACCTGTTGTTACTTTCCTCTTTCACTTTGAACCTGAACTGAAGCCAAAGACTGTGCATCACTACTACAAACAAGACCTACACCCCCACCCTCTCTCTCTCTCTCTCTCTCTCTCTCTCTCTCTCTCTCTCACACACACACACACACACACACACTTCTTCATTGTCATTGTCTTTTCATTTAAAAGGTTTTATTTATTATATTCGTTACTAACTAAGTTCACTTTATTCTCTGTTCCCTGTATAGTCTGATCTCGCTGTCAGGTCACTACAGACTTTCTCTGACCAGATCAGTCCACTAAAAACAATGAACTGTAGATCTCTTTGTAGCTCCTCCTCTTTCTGTCTGTCACTGTGAGTGTTGAAGTTCTCCTGAGTGTGGAATGTGGTTTGTGTGTAAACTGGAACTGGTTCTGTTTTTGTGGTTATGACTCTGAAACTGATGTCTGTAACAGTAACACTAGGAAGACAGTCAAGGTAAATTCATAAATTATAGAAAGTTGAATTTGTTTTTTTTATATTCATACAAATAGAGTGAAAAAAATAAACTTGATCCTGACGGTTATTGGTGCTCTCACAGTGACAATTCCACATAGTACAGCTGTGGTGTGTAGTGTATTTGCTTCATACAAAGCATTAAATAACATTTTTTAAGAAAGAATATTTTATGAAGAAACATAAATAAATAAGAAAATTCAGGAATTAGCCTAAAACACAATTTTATATTAAGACTCTTAAACTGCTGTTTCTGTGATACATGTAGCTATTAAGAACAGGTCGTCATATCTGTCAGTAAATTACTGTTTAATCAAAATCTTGTGAGTTTAAAAAACATTTATAACACATCTGTAAATGTGACTGGTTATCATAATTTTTTCTTTTTAAAACTGATAAGTTTCATATCTGTTGGGATTAAATCTTAAATGACAAACTTATCTGTACTTCACCTCAGAAGCCCTGGCCAAGTGACACCACTGGTGTAGGAGTGAAACGGACATATTTTTAGGAAAAGGTTCATGCAGTCTATCTGCTATATTAATGTAATATATTTCTACTATGTGCCAGTCTGGTGTAGTTTTTAGATCCATTAAGTGACCTTTAACCCAGGGCTCATAGTGTAAAACAAAGTGCTGCTACTCTCTTAATTCAGGTGTTAGAATGTGTATCAGTCAGTATCAGTAAATCAGTAAATATTACACCTTGTCTTTTTTTTTTCTTTTTTTTTAGCGTATAATGGAGAGTTTGGGTGCTAGATTCATAAAGACTTACAGTACCAGTCAAAGGTTTAGACACACCTAACTAAATGGTGTTGGTAATCTTAAAGATGTCCGAAACAATACATATCCTGATATACCACATATACTCCTGATGTACCACAATATTATATGTTTGCCATAATTCCATGAGTGTTATTTTAGAATTTGATTCTAAAGTATAGCATTTAGCTAAAAATAAGCAAAAACCTTTAGGAGTACCCATCGCTAAACTTTTGACTAGTACTGCATGAAGTGTATTACATGGAGAGTCTGGGGCTAATTAAGATACACATTTGAGGTTTAATTAAGATACTAATTGAGTTTCTCTGCTAGAATGGCTTCTCTCCTCTGATGAGAGTGATGTAGTAAAAGTTCAGTCCACTGTTCACTTCCACACTCATGAGAGCTGAAAGTGCTAAAGTGTGAGGAGATGACAGTGTGGGTCTGAAAGGGGATAAAGTTGTTGACCTGCTGACCTGTTGATGAACACTACTGAGAGCTGTAACTTTTAATTTACATTCAGTTTCATTTCAGTGTTTCTTCATACAACACCCAGTGCTGCGAAGAAGGATCAGAACCATGTGGAATATTTTATAAATATATAGTTTAAAGCAAAAGTTATTGTTCATATAGCTTATAGATAACTCTTACTTAGCCAGTGAATAACAATGAAGTGGCCAGTTGCCAGAAATGCTGAAGCTCAGTTAGTGTATTTAACAGCCTACTGTAACATTACTGCTAGCAGGATCATTTCTGCACACTTTACACTTTAATTTAAAACCCCAACACAGTGTCCCACAGTGCTGACTGGTACAAAACCCATATTAATCAAATTGACCAAGTTAGATATGCAAATATGCTGTTTATGCTACTGTACTAGTATTAATTTTTTCTTACAGTTTAAAAGTCTGCAATCACACTTTGAAATGCCATATAATAATAACCTGTAAACAAAACTAAAAGAACATGTGACATTAAAAAAAGGAGAAATAGTGTATTTCAGGAAGTTTAGTGGTCAAACGAACATTTTATTTTGTTTAATACTTATTTTGTTTAATATTTTGTTTAATAGTTATAATATCATGGTTTGCTAATAGTTCCTGATGGTAAGCGTAACTTGGAGAGAACATGATCTGGACCACTGCAGTTCAAATTTCTGAGATCAGAAATTTAAGTTAATCTAAGTTCATCCTGAGCTTACGTTGATTTAAGAGCTAAAACCACCTGCTTAATATCACACAGTGTCCAGAAATATACAAGTAGGATGTTAGCTCCTATTTCTAAATGTATTAATCTAATGTTCACTGTATGGAGTCTTTCTTAGTTATGTGGTTTGTTTGAAGTGTGCCAAAAGAAATCATATGTACTAGAATGAAACCGTTCAGGAGATGTGATTCCAATTAATACCTGCAGACATTTGTAGATAGTTAGTGACATGTGAGTGACATGCATCACTGAAAGTGTTAAACTTGCTTGACACGTGATTGAATGTAATTTTAGTATAAGATACCTGTGATCTAATTCTGACTAATAATTTATTTACTCTTTAATATCCTGATTCTGAAATGTTGCTGCATGTATTCCATTACTACCTGACTAATATCCTGAATGATCCTCAGATGATCTGCTCTCTGTGAATGATTCTAATAATAATGAATATGTATGACAAGTTCCTCCTGAAGTGTGTGTCAAGATGTGGTCACTAACTGTAACTAGCTGTGCCAAAGCAGCTTTAACACAGAGATATGTAGACCTGCTGTAAGGATCTGTGCTCATATTATTCAGTACCTTTATTATTTAAACAGCTATAAATCAGATATTTAACTCAGATGTTGATCAGCAGAGCACCGTTAATCAAGCTGCTGACCACACAGCACTGCAGATTCAACTACTGACCACACAGCACTGCAGATTCAACTACTAACCACACGGCACTGCAGATCAAAATACTGACAACACTGCACTGCAGATCAAACTACTGACAACACTGCACTGCAGATCAAACTACTGACAACACTGCACTGCAGATCAAACTACTGATCACACAGCACTGCAGATCAAAATGCTGACCACACAGCACTGCAGATCAAGCTACTGACCACAAAGCACTGCTGACCCAACTACTGGTTGGTGTAGCTCAGCGGATAACACCACTGCCCGTCAAAGAGCCACCACCACATGGGGGAGACTGGGGTTCGAAATCCCAGGCTGGGTGACTATGCTGAGCTACACCAATAAGTGTCCTTGGGCAAGACTCCTAACACTACATTGGCCTACCTGTAATATGATTAACCTTGTAAGTCGCTCTGGATAAGAGCGTCAGCTAAATGCCATAAATGTAAATGTACTGACCACAAAGCACTGCTAATCCATCTACTGACAACACAGCAGTGCAAATCCAACTAGACCACACAGCAGTGTAAATCCAGCTACTGACCACACGGCACTGCAGATCCAACTCTCTCTCTCTCTCTGATTTAACAGTGCCCAGGCCTAAAATTAAGTGTCTAGAATAACCTTACACACACGCCTGGTGTAGCAAAGAACCAGCAACTTGGATTGCTTCCTGATTATACAGGTGCTGGTCATAAAATTAGAATATCATAAAAAGGTTGATTTATTTCAGAATGAATTTTCAGAAAGAATTGTTGCAAATGGTTTGTGGGTAATGGGAGGCCTGTTTCAGTGGCATTCATTAAAATCTTCAGCGATGACACATGTGCCGCGTGCACCACATCTCTAAAAATTCATTCACTGTCTGCCAAACCATTTTCATGTTATATAGATGTTTCCTTACTTTTGAAGACACCCTGTTTAATTACATATATATGTAGTTGTTAAACAATACTTAGTTAATGTAAATGTAGTTACAACCTTATTTAACAACCAAAGTGAATGTAAATATTTTTCTTGTGGGAAATAATTTAAAATAGAACCAGATTATACATAGATAAGGCATGCAGCTACCCTGTCCCAGCAAAACAGTGAATATTGGTTCACATCCAAATATCTCAAGTCATTTGTCTTGTATGTGCATCTGGTACACTTGCACTTACATCGTCCACGTTTAGGCTGCTTAAGTTCAAGAAAATATCCCAGTAATTCACATTGTCAGCTGACACAGATTTTAGCAGATTTATTAGATTGACTGAAGCAACAGGTCGCAAAACCATGCAGCTGTGTGATGCAGCTGTCCAACAGACCACAACAACCAACAACCAACCACAGGGATAGTGGACACACTAGAGAGTAACTCTGCTAAACCAAGCCTAAAAGATGGCAGTACTCCAAGATACCAGCAGTTCCTTCCATATGTCTCTCTTGTGTTTGCTCCCTCAGTAACAATCTGCACTAATGTTAAAGACTGTAAGTGACAGGAGATGAGTGATTACTGAAAGAAGCTATACAGTACCAGTATCAGTCCAATCTTACTTCCAACTAATTACTGCTTAAAAACTGGACTTTTTAGAAACTATTTACTGCTTAGTAAATATTATATACAATATAATATACACTGCTCAAAAAAATAAAGGGAACACTTTGAAAACACATCAGATCTCAATGGGAAAACAATCATGCAGAATATCTTTCCTCATATAGACTGGGTAATGTGTTAAGAATGAAAGGATGCCACATCGTTTGATGGAAATGAAATTGATCACCCTACAGAGCGTTGAATTCAAAGACACCCTGAAAATCAAAGTGAAAAAAGGCTCGTCCATTTAACCGAAATTACATAGCAGCAACTCAAAATGGTACTCAGTAGTTTGTATGGTCTCCACATGCTCCTAATGAGACAGATGGTGTCCTGGGGGATCTCCACCCAGATCTGGACCAGGGCATCACTGAGCTCCTGGACAGTCTGAAGTGCAACCTGGTGGCATCGGATGGACCGAAACATAATTTCCCAGAGGTGTTCTATTGGATTTAGGTCAGGTGAGCCAGTGGGCCAGTCAATGGTATAAATTCCTTCATTCTCCAAGAACTGCCTACATACTCTTGCCACATGAGGCCGAGCATTGTTGTGCACCAGGAGAAACCCAGGACCCACTGCACCAGCGTAGGGTCTGACAAGGGGTCCGAGGATTTCATCTTGATGCCTAATAGCAGTCAGGGTGCCGTTGTCTAGTCTGTAGAGGTCTGTGTCCTTCCAGGGATATGACATAACATTCTCCATGGCGTCTCCAGAGCCTGTCACGTCTGTAACATGTGCTCAGGTGAAACCTGCTCTCATCTGTTAAAAGCACAAGGCGCCTAGGGCGGATCTGCCAATTTGGTGTTCTGTGGCAAATGCCAATTGAGCTCTACGGTGCTGGCCAGTGAGCACAGGGCCCACTACAGGATGTCGGGCCCTCAAGCCGCCCTTATGAGGCCTGTTTCTGATTGTTTGATCAGACACATTCACAGCAGTAGGGCTCTGACAGTGCTTATCTTGTTCCTCCTTGCACAAAGGAGCAGATACCGGTCCTGTTGAGGGGCTAGAGACCTTCTACAGCCTTGTCCAGCTCTCCTAGAGTAACTGCCTGTCTCCTGGAATCTCCACCGTACTCTTAAGACTGTGCTGGGAGACACAGCAAACTTTGTGGCAATGGCACATATTGATGTGCCATCCTTCAGTAGTTGGACTACCCGTGCAACCTCTGTCGGGTCCAGGTACCGCACCATGGCACTAGTAGTGACTCTGACCCAAGTCAACTGCAAAACTAGTGAAAAGTCAGTTGGAAAAGATGAGAGGGGACAAAATGTCAATGACCTCGTCCTTTTAAACCATTCTTGTTTTGGGGGGTATCTCAAAATTGCTCTTCTACGGCACCTGTTGTTAATTTCATTAACACCAAAGCAGCTGAAACTGATTAACGGCCCTCCCTACTACTTAACTGACAAGATCAATATCCCTGAAGTTGAACTGAGTTGATGCTATACTCTGATTAAAAAGTCTCTTAAAAAGTTTTTTGACCAGTGTGTAAAAAAAAAAAAAAAAAAAAAAATATATATATATATATATATATATATATATATATATATATATATATATATATATATGTATGTATGTATGTATGTATGTATGTATATATGTATATATATATATATATATATATGTATATATATATATATATATATATATATATATATATATATATGTATGTATGTATGTATGTATGTGTGTATATATATATATATATATATATATATATATATATATATATATATATATATATAGATATATATATATATATATATATATATATATATATATATATATATATATATATATATATATATATATATATATATATGTATGTATGTATGTGTGTGTGAAAAAGAATCATAAATGGTCTTTGGATGTTAAGCCAGCAGTAGCGAATGCAGTGAGGATATCTTTTGAATACCATGCACTTGGTATTTTATTTGCCCATATAAAAGCAAGAATGTGTGTTTTACCATATCCATAATCAAAAAAAGGATGTGCACACTAAATATCAGTGTGTTTTCACTTCAATTATATATATATATATATATATATATATATATATATATATATATATATATATATATATATATATATATATATATATATATTATACACATTGATTCATGTATTTAATACATTTTTCAAAATGTTTTTGAACTATATTGTTATTATCATATTATTATTATTATTATTATTATTATACTATATTACTATATTTATTTTAATTTTAATTATTTTTTAATTTATTTTTGCTTTCTGGCTCTTTAAACTGTCTTTCAGGGATGATGTTTCTCTGTGTGATGCTACTGATTTTCTCTGGTTTTATGGAGACCACATCAGGTACAAGAGCATCACGTAAAAAGTTGTATATGTATGCATGGGAGAGAAATGCTACATTTTATCATTGATTATATTCATAAATGCAGTTAAAGATCATGAGAGTCAGAGATTTATTAACAGTGTAACTAACTAGTCTGTAGAATTTATATGATTTAGATAAAGACAGATGAAGAATATGGAAACAAAAACAAGCCCATTCTTTGAGGCAATATACACATAAATTCATTCTGTAAAACAGTTACAGTATTTTGTATTTTAGGGTTTAGGTGGTCAGCCATGCTGTCCTGTAGTTCAACCACAGAAGTAGATGACTTCAGGTTCATTGGCTCAGATGAATTATCAAAAAATTAATTATTAGATGTGTAATGAATTCTGGTTAATTATTAAAATAAAAATAAAAACTACTGTACTATAGCATATTAACCCTTTACAAAACAACATGAAAGTATGTAAAATTTCACATTTACATGGTTATGTGTACCTAGAGTTTTTATTATTATACTTTTATTATATGTCATGTTTATATTTGATTTCAGAGAACTTTATGGTAGTTGGTCCAGCTGCTACTCTTGTTGTTGAAGTGGGTGTAGATCTGGTTCTGCCCTGTTCTCTCCTGCCAAACATCAGCGCTGTGGATATGATAGTGGAGTGGATCAGAACAGATCTGAGTGGAAGAGATACGTTAGTGCATCTGTATAAAGATCATAAGGTCACAAATGATGAGCAGATTCGATCTTACAGAGGAAGAACAGCTCTATTTAAAGACGAACTGCAGAAAGGGAACACCTCACTGAAACTCTCAGCAGTTCAACCTTCTGATCAGGGAGTTTATCAGTGTGCCATTCGATCAGAGTCCTGGCTTGACGATACCACTGTTCATGTTGAAGTCAAAGGTGAGTAATAATAATTATAAGTTCTTGTTAAGAATGGAATAAATTTAGTAGTATAGGCGCTGAAGAACCAGAGGATGCAGTCGTACTGCTCAGGGAGAGTATAATATATTATATATAATATTATTTAAGATCCTGTTTATGATTCTGTAAAATTATCCTGTTTAAATGATGTGTGTCCAGAAAGTTGAAAAATATATGCAGATGTGAATAAGACTAAAGAGGTTCTACAATGATTATGACTACACTTAGAGAAGATTAGGAAAATGGATACATCACTTGATTTATGATTTTATTTTTCTTTCCAGGACTTCTAAAAGTAGTTGGCCCAGCTGCTCCTCTTGTTGCTGAAGCTGGGGAAAATCTGGTTTTACCTTGTTCTATTACACCCAGCATCAGTGCTGAGGATATGATGGTGGAGTGGATCAGACTGGAGCTGAAAGACACACTAGTGCATCTGTATAAAAGCTATCAAGATAGAAATCAGGAGCAGATGGAGTCTTATAGAGGAAGAACTGCCTTATTTAAAGAAGAACTTAAAAAAGGAAACGCCTCACTAAAACTCTCAGCTCTCCAACCTTCTGATGAGGGAATTTACCAATGTTATATTAAATATGGGACCTGGAATGATAACGTAATGGTTTATGTTGAGGTTAAAGGTAAGCACCATCACAATTTATTTGCCTGACTTCTTATAATTTATTATCCTGCAACAAATACATTAATTAAACACTTTGGTAAATTAATTATTAGTTATGCCATCAATTTTGCTCTTTTGGTATAATATGTAGCTGTTCATTAGGCATTAATTATTTTTGGAAACAAATAAAGTACTTAGTATTGTTAAACTGATAGTTGTTCCTACTTATATACTTATTAACTGATATTATTTTATTGACAGTTAGCTACAGTTAGCTATCTCTTCATTAACCTATTGGTAAATAACTAGCAGAGTCTTGTCTGGAACATGACTGACTGAATTATAGTTTCTGAGCTATATTAAACCACATTTCCTGTGGCACACAGTTTCTCTTTAAAACTGATAAACAATGAATGGGTTGACACTCATTTACTAAAGTAGCTAATAGGTACTCACAATAAAACATTACACTTTCAATGTCTAACAAATAGTTACTATTTTATACTAACCCAAGATAAAAAAACCCTGTTAGTGGTCTGCTTACAGCTGCATTCTAAGCATTCAGTGAGACTTTTAGACAGTTTCAAGCATATTCTACGTATTTCTATAGCACTTTTATTTTCCAAGCTCTAAATATTTGTTGCACAGAGTCTTAATTTATAAATATTGAACTATGCCTAATATTTTATATATTATTATCTGGTTTGTCTTTCAGAAAAAGGTTTTAATGCTTGGAAGATTGCCATCATCTGCATTTCAGTGTTTGCCATAATATTATCTGCCTTTACAGCTTACATCTTAAAAGGTAATTTTTATTAAAGATTTCCAGTTATTAAAAAAAAACTTTGTGCATTTAAAGGGTATTCACTTGCAGAAATAATGTGTGAAACTGAGTAGTACAGAAAGGACCGTGTTCCCTCTTAAATGCATTAATTTTCTAAAATCATATTAACTATTAATACTAATTACACATTACAATTACACTTTTTACATGAGACACACACTGACACTTGGATCATAAGGTGGGAATGCTAAAGACAAGGGGGACAGTGTAATTTTTACAGCCATTTTTACATTCCTAGAATCACAAAAATTAATGAGAATTAAAATAATAGATGCACTTCATAGACAAAAGTATCTGGACAGGCCTCTTTGTTATTAAGCCCAGGTGTTTCAGCCACATCTTTTGCTAACAGGTGGATAATTTTTTTTTTATGCACGATTTGTTTTTTGCTCTTGCATGTGTAATGGAAGGTTTTAAGGTAAAACAACTGCTCCACCTGTAAACCATACAAGTAGGACAGCAGATGATGAAATACCTGGCCATATATTGTATATCTGCTATTTAATGTAGTAAGAACAACATCAAAAAATGGCATGGCTAATTTTTCAATATTTTTGAAATCTTTTAACAAATTTAGTTCAAACATTCTGACATTGTTCACATTAACACCTGTAATGTGTTTGGCCAATTACAGACCCTGGATTATTGAGGAGGTTCTGAAAACTTTCCATTGTTTTTCTCTAATTTCAGAAAAAGTCTCAAAAAACAAGCTTTCTCCTGCACAATGCTCAGTCATAACCTACATGCATCTCCAGTCAGAGAATGTGAAGAAAGAACTGGACCTGAATAAATTCAACACGTCAGAGAAAGGTTTCAGAAAACTCATCCCAGCCATAACAAAGTGCAAAAAAGCTCGGTGAGAGTTTAACATGAAGATAATTGTGTTCATATTAATACTGTGAGATTATCTATGAATAAAATATTACATAAGTCTGGGTTGTCTAAAGAGAGTTATCAAAAAAGGTCTTGTCAAAGCAATGTGTATTGTGTACATATATTGTAAATATTGCTGTTTATTATTTAATGAAGCTTCATTTAATAATCAACAGCTACATCAGCTACACTAAAATACATATAGTATACAAACCCATTTGTATGGTATATACACATTTTAATTTGCATACCTGAGAGTTTCTGCTTTAGATTATGTAAAATATACACAGACTCACTAACTTGCAACATGTCCTTTCAGCCTATTCTCTATGGCATGTAGTCTTGAAAAATGTTGCAGTGCTAAATCAACAACAATGGAATTTGTAAAGGCAAAGATTTTTTTATTACATAAACATTGTTTTTGTTATGTTTTTAAAAAATAGATTGAACTATTTAAGTATTCGCTAACACTACCATACATGGCAGTCCCCAGAAGTCCTCTTCTATTTATTGACACTGGTTCTGATACTGTTGATTTTTACAAGGATAGTATAGTTTTCAGTGCCTTACACTGAAAATAAAATGGCTCCTTTAGTATAGGATTATTTACTGTTGCATTCGTTTTTAAACTGCACTAAAAGGTACTGTTTATTATATTTGTTTATTTAGTAATAAGCCTTATAAAGCCAAGTAAGCTTTAAGTTGTTTTATGAAAATCTATTTTAGTTTAAAAATATCTATTACATATATGGGGGAAAATATACACCCTGGAATAAAGAGGAGAAGAACCACCCAGCTTGTTATTAGCACACAGTTCAAAAGCTAGTTATCTGTGATGGCATGGGTGGCTTATGCATCTATGAAGTCACCATTAATGCTTCCTGCTGTCCAGTCCTGTCACTCACATTTGGTGTATTATGAAATGAAACAAAAGAGACCCAGAACTGTGAGCAGCTAAAATCTGAGATCAAGCAAAACAGTTCACTTTCAAAACTAGAGCAACTGGTCTCGTCAGTTCCAAAACACAGCATGCTGTTAGAGTAGGACCTGATGAATACAGTACTGAACATGAACCTGTCCTAACTGTTTTAAAACATGTGGCTCGAATCAAATTTTATAAATCACTAGCATTTCTCAGTTTCACAATTTGACAAATTGTCATTTTACTCTTTTTTCCCACACATCTTGGGTCTTCTTCATCAGCTTGACTTTAATCATGTCATAATCATTGTTTACCTATTATAAATTAAATACACATATTGTACTTTCCGAGCAAGCAGCAGGTAACATAGTATGTGCAAGCAAAAATTGGAATGAAATTAAATGTGAACAATTAATGACTATTAAGTAAGCAAATGGGACAAAATGCAATAAAAATAAACATTTCTCAAAAGCAATCAGTGTAGTACAAAATTTAAAGATAATATAAGACAATAAAATGTCAACACTGAATTAAAATTTCCAGTAATTTCAAACACAGTTTGAAAATCTTCATTCATATTATTCATTTTTTTTGGTTTCCCCAACCTTTAGATTTGCTGGTTGTAATCTTACTGAACAGTCCCTTGAAACTTTGAATTCAGCTCTACAAACAGAATACTCCTTCCTTAGAGAGCTGGACCTCAGTAACAGTGACCTGAAAGATTTGGGATTGGAGAAGCTTTCTGCTGGGCTGAAGAGTTCAAACTGTAAACTTGAAATATTTGGGTCAGAATTCCAAAATTTTATTACATTTTCCTATTTTTTACAACACTTTGGAAACTGTTTATAAACTTTATTCACTATACTATATGTTGCATTTATTCATCTTTTGCAGACTCGCTATGTGTAAACTCAGTACACAGTCCTGCAACACTCTGAAGTCAGTTTTACAAACAGAAACCTCCTCCTTAAAAGAACTAGACCTCAGTAACAATGACCTGTATGATTCAGGAGTGGAAATACTCTCTGCTGAACTGAAGAGTTCATCCTGCAAACTGCAGACACTCAGGTCACTATTCCTATTTCATTAAATTGTGCATTTCTATACAGCACTATGAACAGTTAATATATTCTTAGTATACATTTAATTCCAATAACTGAATAATGTGTTGCTTTTTCTCCCCCTTTGCAGACTTGCTGCATGTAAGCTCAGTATACAGTCCTGTAACACTCTGCATTCAGTTTTACAAACAGAAACCACCTCCTTAAAAGAACTAGACCTCAGTAACAATGACCTATATGATTCAGGAGTGGAAATACTCTCTGCTGAACTGAAGAGTTCATCCTGCAAACTGCAGACACTCAGGTCACTGTTCCTATTTCATTAAATTGTGAATTTCTATATAGCACTATTAACAGCTAATATATTCTTAGTTTACATTTAATTCCAATTACTGAATAATGTGTTTCTTTTACTCCCCCTTTGCAGACTTGCTGCATGTAAGCTCAGTATACAGTCCTGCGACACTCTGCAGTCAGTTTTACAAACAGAAACCTCCTACATGAAAGAATTGGACCTCAGTGAGAATGATCTGCAGGATTCAGGTGTGGAGAAGCTCTCTGTTGGACTGAAAAGTTCACACTGCAAACTGGAGATGCTCAGGTCATTCCTACTTTTAGTATGTTCCTTAAGGATAATTCAGTATTATTCAGTGTTCAGCGTTAATCAGTACTTTACCAAAGCATGTCTTTATGTCACAAATATGAATTTAAACTGTATATAATACCTGTTCTAAAAGAGGATTTATGCAGGGTTAGAAAGCTAAAGTATGAATTTTAGGTTTAATGTTGGTTACACACTGCATTGTATGTTCTATTCAAACTTCTCATTTCCATGTCTTTACAACTTTCCTATCTCTTGCAACCCAGAGGAATATGAGATCCCCTTTGAGTTTATCAGCTCCTCTCAGTACTTTTTCTTTAAGCTCCTACTGAGGGTCAGGTGGTTCAAATTTCTGTGCTGTAGTGAAGAGTGCCATTCAGATATCTTCAAAAATTGACAGACCACCTCTTATATGATAAATATTGAAAATATCACAATAGCTTTTTGTGATTACAATATAAGTTCAAAAGGTAACATACAAACGTGTGTCATTTTCTTCAGGAGATCCAGCGCTGCTCTGAAATATGTTGGTAACAAAATTTAGAAACAAACATTTACTTTCCACACATTAGGTTTATAAATATAGTTTTAATTCAATATCAAGATAAGCAGTGAAATTTCAGAATCCGAACTGGCTTACTCTGATTACTGATACATTTTATTTACAGTTTTGTTATTTTTAATTCCTGTTTTAATCTATTTTACTCCACTAAGAAGACATGAGAATAAGTTAATGAGTTTCTAAATGGTTAATTAAAGGATTTTTGTAAGGGAAAGCATAGAGTGCAAAAATGTAAAAATAGAATGTAAAAAAAAATTCTGTCGAAAGCTGTTCTAAACATTGAGATCTATCTATGCAGGACTATGTTTCTGTTTAGTTTTGTTTAATACCAATTAAACTTAAATACCAATTAAATTTAATACCAATGTGAATAATTTTTCTCACTCTATCATCTTGTCTATCTCTCTCGCTGTAGATTATCTGGTTGTATGATCACAGTGGAGGGCTGTTCTTCTTTGGCTTCAGCTCTGAGTTCAAACCCTTCATATCTGAAAGAACTGGATTTGACCTACAATTATCCAGGGGAGTCAGGAAAAAAGCTGCTCTCAGTTAGACTGGAGGATCCACAGTGTGCCCTTAACTCTCTCAGGTATCAACAACTGTGTTTATAAGTATAAGTCTATGGGTTTGTGGTGAATTAAAAATGCACTACGGATTTGACATGTTCTGCCACAGTTTCAAAATACACCATTTTGTCAATCCAGTGGTCACAAAGAGCAGCACTATAGCATTGCTTGTAGCTTCAAGGCTGTTTCATATCTACTGCAAATGAAAACAGGCCATGGGACATGCTGCCAAAGTGACTTAATTGTGGCTGACATTGCTGATTGCTGCGGATGTTTCTAAAGTGGCTAAGGATCTTCGCTCTGCACTGTCTGGTGTTCCGGTTTAACTTTGCTTGCACTCTCTCTAAACTTTGCAGTTTAAAAATTCTAATTCCTCTGTCCTAAAGGTAATAATTCTGAATCCTACTTGGTGAAAATATGTTAAGCAAAATACATGCATTTTCAAGGTTATGCTAGACTCCAAAAATCCTTATTAATTGTGTTTACTACAGTGATGACAAACTATGTAGACACTACACATTGAACCAGAATTTTTGTTCAGTTGTTTGCCAAGGGAGGTACATCTTAAATTTCACTACTCCTGTGTATACATGCCTAAACTCAAATTATATTGTACAAATGTATCCTTGAATTATTTCTGCACTTCAGTTTGGTAATTCTGAAACATTAGTGACTGTGTGAGCCACAACATTTAAATTAGCAATAATTTAACATCCTGTTAAATTAAGCACCTTAGTTCCAGTGAAAGAAACTGTTAATACTTTAGCATACCAAGAGACTCTGGACAATTTCTTGCTCCCATCTTTGTGGTAACAGTTTGTGGATGCCCCTTTCCTGTTCCAACATGACTGGGCACCAGTGCACAAAGCAAGGTCCATAAAGACATGGATGAGTGAGTTTGGAGTCCTGACCTCAACCCAAAAGAACACCTTTGGGATGCATTAGAGTAGAGGCTGCAAGCCAGGCCTTCTCGCCCAACATCAGTGTCTGACCTCACAAAAGCCCTTCTGGAAGAATGGTCAGAAATTCCCATAGACACATTCCTAAACCTTGTGGAAAGTCTTCCCAGAAGAGCTGAAGCTGTTATGATGGATCGACATCATATTAAACCCTATGGATTAAGAAGATTAATTAATCTGTTTATGAGACAGACGAGTGAATACTTTCTGCAATATAAGGTAGTAGTATATTCTATGACCAGCTAACAAATACAGCATATTAACTAATATAGTAGCTGTCATAAACAATAGTAGTGATTAAGATTAAATTGTATTAAATTTTAGGGTAACTAATATTGTAACTAAGTTAAAACCTCATCTAGTATTGAAAAAAAAGGGGGGGGTTCACTAACGAATAGTAACTAGAATTACCTAATTACAAGGACAGAGGTTAAACTAATATTGTAAGTAAGGGACTGGCTAAAGTTACCATAAGAAACTAAGCATCCTGGTTAATTATTCATCCTGAACTATGTTAGAAAAGTTTTCACTGACTTCTTGTCTGTCTCTTCCTTGTCTGTTCTGATTTTACAAAGTATTGCCCAATCTGTATTTCATGATACCAAGCAAACATTGTTTGTCACAAGATTAGTAGGTAGAATAATCATTTTGATTATTATTGATAGGTAATTCCTTGAGAACTGTCCATTTATCAATTTACGTTTACTCGTTTATGCTGTTCGTTTGACTGTGGATTGTGAACTGTTAACTGGAGGTTAAACTAGAATTGATTCCTAACCTTTCCTTGGAAGCAGCTCTTCAGACTTGTGGACCCCTCTGGAAAATGGTCAACAATAGTTCTATGACTATGTGAGGCCAGGAGTGTACAGGTACTGAGAGGAGCAAAAGCTTTACAAGGAGTTTTACACTGGGAGCATTCTGAGCAAGAGCTACCAACAATATTTACCAGATAGGAGCTGATAGGTATATGTTGTGCCTTAGTCTCCAGAAGTGAGTGAAGAGTGAACCCAAGTTTAAAGATGATCTTTACATTAAATGGGCACAAATATCTTATCAGCAGGGCAGTAAGTGGGGGGTTG
>JAMWET010003359.1:32500-47083 GCA_024036415.1 Prochilodus magdalenae | reverse complement strand
TTCCATTCCCATTTCACTCCCATGTTCATTTGGTACCGGTTAACTGGGTTACAGGATGGGCACTACAGTTTCGTGTTGGGCGATGCTGAAGACGCTCATGCTAAATGTAATTTAATCAGCCTTTATTGAAAACCCGCTTATTAAGGGGGTGACCCTAACTTTACCATATTTCCTTACTTGACAACCTGTAGATCAAGAGGGACATGCGGACCACTGTTGGCCACACTGTTGGCCCCTGTTGGCCCAAGTGGTTTCCATTGGCACCCAAGTGTTTGGCCCAGTTGTTGGCCCAGCTGTTGGCCCCAGTGTTGGCCCATTGTGCTGTCCACTGGGCCGTGTGTCATGGTAGACCAGTGTTGCGGCCAGTGTTGGCCCAGTGTTGGCCCGAGTGTTTGGGCCCACAGATGTGTTGGTTAAACTCCCACAAAAGTCATTGTTGGCAGAAGTATGGCGTTCACCTCGCAATAAAAGGCGTACACTATTCATACACAAAACAATCCAAGCTTTGTTTCTTCGCATTGAGAGATTTTCACAACAAGGAGGTGTCCAATTTTCTTATTCTTCCTTCAAACTTCTTCACTTTATCTTATAGTGTAAAAATTACAGCTTGGGACTTAATCAGTGGTTACCACATATAAGGACTGACTCTGTAATTTTTCTTTTTTTTTTTATTACCTTGTTTTTTCAAGAAATATAATTACATACTTTCTTATGACTTTCCTTCGGTTCTTAGAATATATTTGTCCTAGTCTATTTTCCTATAATTTAGACCGGCAGCCGCACATATAAAAAACTCTGAATGCGTGGACAGTTGATCGCGATCAGTCAGCTTAAGGTACAGACGTTCATCAAGCCAGCGGGGCCGATAATGCCACTTCGATCACCAAAAAAGGATCATCAACCCACAACAATGAAAACTTGGTGGCCAGTTGGTTTACGATTCCTCATTAAAAATGCATGTGGTTCAGCCATGGGCTTCAGGTGGTTCAGGTGCACATGTGACAAAAAAAACGCTGAGCTCGCAACGGACGAGGCTTAATTGGCTGTACCTGACTGACTATTGCTGGAACTATGTCCTGTTGCATGTGTTTTCCATTCTGACTCTGACTGTACCTCACCAACCAAGTTCCAAACCATCTAGATCGGTTGTTGAAAGATAGGACAAAAAGTTGGCGGATCTCACTGATCTTTCGTCCGTTCGCTTCGTCTAGGGCCCCCCAGAAGTCTAGGATGAGGTCTTTATGTGTAACGTATTGTGTGTTTGCCATAGCCCGCGTCATGCGGCTAGTAACCATAGTTATGCTGGAGGTTATTGTAAAAAAAAAGAAAAAAAAAAAAAAAAGTGGAAATCGCAGAATTACGCAGTCTGACCGGCCTCCTACATAGTATCAGTGAAAGGGACCTAACATAAGGCAGCAAAGGAGGGAGAGGTACAGAACGAAGACTGTCCAAACCAGCCACAATGTGCCAGCATATTACAGACAGAGCAGTGAGGTGTCCCCAGCCAATCCATATATGAATCTTCATCCACTCAGCACCACTGTGGCAGTGGCAGACGGCGGTTCCTGCACCACGCAGGCACGACAATACCACGACCGTCCTTAACCCACGTCACCGTCAACCAATAAGACACTGCAGTCCACATCGTCGTCACCAAAGAAACAATTCGTCAAATGACGTGACCTCAGAATATTTAGATCGGCTTTTTATACTTCAAGTGACTGAGAGTCCCGCAAGCTACCACAATGGTGGGACTCTGACCGCCCCAAAAGGCAATCTTGTGTGGAGGCACCGACCAAAAGCAACAATGACACGCTGAAGTCGTATGCTGTCACACGTCCAGAAGAGCCCTGGTGTACCCTTCCCACCGTCCACCCCCCTACCTGCAACCATCTGCAGGAACTGGTGTGAGGATTGGTACAAGCTGCATGGGATATTGGATTCTTACAAGCAGGACAACCCATGAGGAAACCTCTACGAGAAAACTTCCATTACCGTGTAGCAAGAACACTGGCAGACCCCGACGCCATTTACTGGAGACGAACAGAACTCTCCTGTGGGGGGAGGGGGGGTTATGGATTATTTTTATTTCAGCCAGGGGGGGTATTTCATGCATGGGCTTACCCAGGGTTGGGCTCCAAAGAACCCAGGGGCCTCTGATTGGCCTGCTATCATTCGATGTGTTTATCCTCCCATCCAAATTTTTTCAAAAATCTACCAGGGCCCACCCATATTTACCCCAACGCTGGGTTATTCTGTGTTCAGTATTGGATAAGATGTAAATGAGTGTCCTGTGTGTCTTGCTGTCCAGTATGGCCCAGCGGAGGTCTCTTTCGAGTCTTGGTTCCTCTTCATGGTTGCCTCCTGTCGCTCTGAGGGAGTTTCACCTTGCCACTGTCCCCCTGGGCAGGTTCATTTGGAGGTTGACCCCGGATACACATGGGACAACATCTGTTGTACAAGGCCCATGAATAAAGTTGACTAACAAAGCATTAGCATGGTATAGCGTAGCGTAGCATAGTCAAGTCATAAGTCAATGCTCCTGGTTAACCATGCCTAACTGTAGCTTGGCAGCGGGTCATCTTCAGTGACGAGTCCCGCTTTAGTCTTGGTGGAGACGCCCAACGAATCCGTGTGTGGAGGCACCGTGGTCAGCACCAAGATGAACGGTTTGTAGTCACACGTCCAGAAGGCCTGGTGTCCCTCCACCTCCACCCCTACCGCACCATCTGCAGGAACTGTGTGAGGATGTTCAAGCTGCATGGGATGGATTATCACAGGACACCATCAGGAACCTCTACAGCTCCATACCGAGACGTCTGGCGTGTTGGGTTAGCAAACACGGCGGCCGACGCCATACTGAGAGACAGACTTCTGTATGTGTAGCTCAATAAATATTGATCATATCAGTCTAAATTTATCATCAGTTATTGATCCTGGTCACCTTTATCTCTCTTCCCAACAATGCCACACCTCTTTGGGTGACCCTTTTTGGGGGGGGGCGGGGGTCATGGCTAAATCATCTAGCAAGTTGATGCAAATCAAGTTCACAAGCTAACCAGTAGCAGCCTCACTTATGCTGCCAACAAATGATGAGTCCTCTTTGGTTACCTTTGTGCTAGGTACAGTACACTTATTAAATTAGTTGCATAATAATATTACTTCACGCCTGAACGTAGCCGTTTCCAAAATACCCGCCTAATATTTGTCTTGCAGTGGCTGGAAAACTCTGTTTCTACAGAAGCTGAAGGGATGTGTTCACTGCACCTGCCGGCATCTGTGCTTGTGTTGGAGATGGAGGTATACACAGAGAGAGAGAGAGATGAATCCACAGCTAGAAATATAGGCTCTAATGGTTTCTGAATGCTTGTGCCTGTTCTCCATCAGTGCCCTGGCCCCCTTCTCCCTCCATGGGACTTTATTAGAGCTGATGAAAGTCGTGCCACATGCTGATCGAGTTTCAGTCATTCCAGACACTACACTCACTTCTGCTTTTCTCTCTCTCTGCCTCTCTATCTCTGCTTCTCTCTCTCTCTCTCTTCCCCTCTCTCTCTCTCTTCCTCTCTCTAGCTTTGCTTCTCTCTCTCTCTCTGCCTCTCTCTCTGCCACTGAGCAGCTCATGAATGATTAACCTGCCCCGAGGTCCTCTTTTGACCCCACATTCTCAGCCTAGTGACGTTCCACAAATGAGGGGGTCCTCCTTGCCCTCCACCTGTCTGTCTATGTCTGTCTGCCTCTCTCTTTCGTGCTCTCGCTCGCTCTCTCCATCCTCAGGACAGCCTGTGCTCATTGAGCCTCCGTAAAGAGAAACACTGAAGGAGAAGGACAACATGACATTTAAGGTAATTTAGAAGTGAGATCGGAGCCGTTTGTCATTAAAGATTTGGACACAATCTGATAACTCCATGTAATTTCCCACAACTTCACAATCACAAAGTAATGAGGGCGCGGCTTCCAGTCCTCGCCGAAATGTCAGCCAGTTAGAGCTTATTTTCTCTCTAGCCTTTTTATCACGTCTGTCTGCGGCGCGTACGGCTCAGCAGAGCTAATGTTCCGCATACGACGCACGGCCTTGCCCTCGGTTAATACACAGACTTCGCCGTCACAGTCGTGACAAACATTCTCTGGCCACTTTATTAGAAACACCTACCTTGTACCTTCGCTCACTGGCCACTTTATTAGAAACACCTACCACACCGTGCTTCCACACCCTGGCCAGTTTATTAGAAACATGTACTTTGTAGTTCCACTCACTGGCCACTTTATTGGAAACACCTACCTTGTACTTTCGCTTACTGGCCACTTTATTGGAATCACCGACCTTGTAATTATTCTTACTGGCCACTTTATTGGAAACACCTAGCATGTACTTCCACTCACTGGCCACTTTATTGGAAACACCTACCTCATACTTCCACTCACTGGCCACTTTTTTAGAAACATGTACTTTGTAGTTCTGCCCACTGGCCACTTTATTGGAAACACCTACCTTGTACTTTCGCTTATTGGCCACTTTATTGGAAACACCTACCTTGTACTTCTGCTCACTGGCCACTTTATTGGAAACACCTACCTTGTACTTTCGCTTATTGGCCACTTTATTGGAAACACCAAAAAAGCACATGTTTATTTTTAGGAACGTTCAGGACCACTCGGGGAAACCTTGGGACCCCCTTGCATTTCATGCCTTGGTCTGCCCTGCTACAGTAGACAGTCCATGGGCTCGTTAAGTATGAATGGACAAGGGTCTCTGACAAGTGGTAGAAGTAACTGACCCAGTGAGATGGCAGTAGATGTGGGTCGCAGACGTGTGTATGTACAGTATATGGGTCTGAACACTTTGATCTCCACTTGGGCAGATCTGTCGTCACCTGCGCCCAATTTACTCCCGTCAAACTGACCTGATGAGGACAGTGGGACAAAGCCCCTACAACGGCTGTAAACAAATCCCATCAGCGCCGTTCTGCCACTGCCTGGTCACGGGGGTAGCATCCCGTCGGGTTTAAAGGAAGGCCCTGAAAATGAGTAGCTGGTGGTTTTTAATGTGGCATGTTCCACAGCGACGTGGCCTTTTCACCCGGATATCACGCTGAATGGGTATGAATGGTTGGCAGCAGGAAACATATTCTGTTAGCATTAGCATTTTATGCTAAAGGGAAGTGTTGATATGCGTATTCTCTCAGGGGCTCACGCTTCAGTGAGCCTCCACCTGGGCTGCCTCACCGGGCTGACCCTGCAGCCGAGTGCAGGTGTCTGTCAAAGGAGGGAGAGAGAGGGGAAGGGGAAGAGCGAGGGAGAAGGCGAGATGCAGGGGGAGGCCTCTCCGGCGGCTTGAAGAAAGATGCATCTCGGCTTGCGTAAGCCCCCGAGCTGCAGGCAATCATAACTTCAGGCTTTCCACTGATCCTTCTCCTCTACGTTTGCGCCCCCATTGCTCGGCACCGTGGGCCAAGGCAAGTCCAACGCCAGCCCATCTTTCACCCAACACCGGGGGCGGCAGGCCTCGGGGATTTTTGCTTAACGAAGCTTGAGTCTCCTCTGTGGTCCAGTCTGAGGCGAAGATGCTCCCTGCTATAGCCATGTCTCAGACAGAGGTCTTTTCATAAATGAGCTTCCACTGTATGGTCTTAGTGCCGAAGTCTCAAGGCCTCCGTCGCTAAGAAGAAAGGTCGAAGGTGAACTAAGTTGTCGTGGCCTTCGAGCTCCAGCAGGTTAATGCTTGTTTGAGGGGGATGCCAGGGGTCACTGGACAGCTAGCCTTAATTCTAGGGGACTTTGACAAGTAACGACCCTGCAGTGGAATTTGCTTGAATCCGTTTTCTTCTAGCTAACACTCATAAGAAACTTCACACTGGAAGTTTAAAGTGTCCAGATTTCGAATTGTCCACCAACCAAATGCACAGCGTCCTGGGTCCACTGATAAAGGACTAGAGGATGACCAACACTGCACTGCACAAGTTCTTAAGTTTCAACGAGGCAGCTTTAGAAGGTTTGGCTCCAGTCCTGAAACACTTCAGTGGTGCCTATTTTGACTGCAGATATTTGGTTACGTTGTTTCCCATGTCTCGGTTATAGCATCCATTTTTGAGCATGCTTTATGGTTTATTGAGAAGGTGCACTCTTTGTGGATGGTGTAGTTTCCTTTCTTGCTTGCACAGAAGGGTGGAGTCAGGAGACTGAAGGCTGGAGATGTTGGAGTAGTTTATTTTTAAGGTGATCGCAGTTCACTCACATCTCTCATCCAAAGACTGGCCAGTCCAGTACAGTCTGAACTCGGCCCAATTCAGCCCAACTCAGCCCAACTCAGCCCAACTCAGCCCAACTCAGCCCGAAGACAGAACCTTGTCACAGAGGTTTTACAAACCGTGTCGCCACACCTGTAAGATTCAAAGTGTGTCAGCTGTCCTTATTTAATGTCAACAGATGGTCAGTTGTTCTTCAAGTGGTGTTAGATCTATGACCTGTAGAACCCTGATAGAGCTTATTTTCTCTCTAGCCTTTTTATCACGTCTGTCTGCGGCGCGTACGGCTCAGCAGAGCTAATGTTCCGCATACGATGCACGGCCTTGCCCTCGGTCAATACACAGACTTCGCCTTCACAGTCCTGACAAACATTCTTTGGCCACTTTATTAGAAACATGTACTTTCTAGTTCTGGCCACTTTGCCTATAAACCTGAAACACCTGATAGCAACATTCTCTTAGGGGCTCCGTTCAGTTCTGATGGCGCAGCTGTTTCTCACATGATAAACGTATACATAAACACTGATATCCAACAATGGAATATGAGTCTTTCAGAAAAGCCAAGAGATTTATTCCTACCGTCACTGGAAGGTTTAGATCAGGATGACGAGGGCGTCCGCGCTGTGTTATTGTAGGATGGCTCAATGAAACCATGTAATAATGAAGCCGTGTTTGAGTAGGTGTTGATACTGCTGTAACACTGGAGTCGGGTGGTAGTCATTTCAGACTCCTGTTGTCTTTGCTCAGTCATTTTCAGCTATAAATAGACTTCCTAACTTCCGTTTCACTAATTTGCACATTAATCCAACTTTATTGGGAATTCCCAACGAATGCGGACGCTGCAGCTTGGTGAACGCATAAACTAAAGACATTTAAAATGAATGTTTTACAGTATCAGGTCCTCAAATTCCAATTTTTTAGAAGACCTCAAGAATGGCCTTCTCAGCTGCCGTAGTTCCAATGTTTGCCAAATTCCAGGTTTCAAGAATGAAATTTCAAATGACACTTTTGCTCGATGCTTTCCCAAAAGGAACTTGGTGGGCAGGATTGACACCATGAGGCATTTAATGGATTCTAGTTTCACGCTCGTCTGCGCATGTGACATAAGCAGGGACGGGCTTTATCTCTGTACCTGACTGAACCAACCGCCGCCATTACAGACACCCAGCGAGCAGTGGTGTCCTCAATGAGTCATCCTGTTAGTGCAGCACCATCGGCAGACGGCTGCACTACGCAGGACTACATGCACACAGACCGTTACCACGACTGTCCTTAACACCACACCAAAGACTGCAGTGGTGTCGTACCAGACTGTCATGGAGTGACTCAGAATGGCAGCAGGTCATCTTCAGTGACGAGTCCCGCTTTAGTCTTGGTGGAGACGCCCAACGAGTCCGTGTGTGGAGGCACCGTGGTCAGCACCAAGATGAACGGTTTGCTGTCGCACGTCCAGAAGACCTGGTATCCCTCCACCTCCACCCCTACCGCACCATCTGCAGGAACTGCAGGAGGATGTTCAAGCTGCATGGGATGGATTATCACAGGACACCATTAGGAACCTCTACAGCTCCATACCGAGACGTCTGGCGTGTTGGGTTAGCAAACACGGCGGCCCGACGCCATACTGAGAGACAGACTTCTGTATGTGTAGCTCCATAAATATTGATCATATCAGTCTAAATTTATCATCAGTTATTGATCCTGGTCACCTTTATCTTCCTTCCCAACACACCTGCACTCCCACACCTCCTTCCGGGTATATATATTTTTGGTTTATTCGATTTTTTATTTTTAATTTCTGTTTTTCTGTTAAAAAATGTGTTTCTTTGGTTACGCTGGAGAGAGGGGGAAAACCCCCAGTAAAATGGAACAAGGCTCCAGAGCAAGTCTATTAATCCTGTTTGACACCATCCTTCAAAAAAGTTAATAACACAGAGTCGGTATGAAAGCAGACACCAGCTATCAGTGAGTCACACCGAGATGAAACGCATCAATCAAGGGATATGGCAGCCGTGGCAGATGGATCAAATTAGGGCGTCAGTTTTATGAGGGGAAATTTATACTTTGCTAGCCTTACAAATCAAATAATAGCCGCGGGCCGGCATGGGCCCCAAACGCTATACAAACGGGCTCCCAGTGATTTAATGACAGCGCTGATTCTCCCTGTTAGTATTAAATCAATTAGGACGCGAGTTTTCCAACATCTTGTCGAGCCGGCGAGGAAGCTGCCTGTCAACGGCATTGTGTCTTGATCTTTGGAGTGTCAAAACAATGGCCATTGTTTAACTCTCAGTGGAGGAGGAGGAGGAGAACGGAAACCTCCTCGAGAGCGGATTGGCTTGTTGGGACGGAGTCGGTGCACTCTGAGCCGGAGAGACAGCTAAGATGGATGAGGTGTATGAATATGGTAATGTCCATCCTGTTCTTCTAATGGAGAGCAGTGTGATAAACACCAGCCTGTGCCAGGAGCGATGTTGCTCCAGGTTAGCAAACCTGAGCCGCACTCCCACCTCCTCACACTCATCACCACAGTACACCACCGGGTCAGACGACGTGTTCTGTTGCGTTCCTAGGAGATAATGAGTTAGCGCTTCCTCCGCTGGGAACAGTTTCCTTTCGTGTGCCAACTTTAACATTGACATAACTTTTACACAGGCAGCATTCAATGTCATGGGGGTTGGTGTAGTTGTAGGCTGTAGGTTGGGGACCCAGTCTTGTGACTTAAGGGTCTCTGGTTCAACAGGACAGGACATGACTGCTATGCCCCCCTAGTGTTCACGAGAGATGGTTCGGCATGGAGTTGTAGAGGAACCACGGGATACTTTAAGGTGACGAACAGCTATTATCAGGTGAGCACCAGATACAGATGTATGATTTCAATAGTATCTGGTGCTCACCTGATAATAGCTGTTCGTCACCTTAAAGTATCTCACGGTTCTGCTACATCTCCATGCCAAGACATCTGACAGTATCCAGTGCCCACCTAAAAGTATTGGGTGCTTAGTACATGGCATTTGGTGCTCACCACGTAGTATCTGGTGTACACCAAATTTCCCCCTTCCAAAAGTGAAGACACCACATAGTATCTGGTGCGCACCAGATTTTTATCAGAAATAAATAAGTACACCTTATAGTATCTGGTGCGCACCAGATTTTTATCAGAAAAAAATAAGTACACCTTATAGTATCTGCTGCGCACCGGATTTATACCAGAGTTAAAACATAAATACACCACATGGAATCTGGTGCGCACCAGATTTTTATTAGGGGGGGGGGGGGGGATATACCATATAGTATTTGATGCCCACCAGATTTTTACTGGGGAAAAAAATGAACCATATAGTATCTGGTGCGCACCATATTTTTGCCAGTAAAAAAAAAAAAAAAAAAAGTGCACCTTATGGTATCTGGTACGCACCAGATTCTTACCAGAGTTAAAACATAAATACACCACATGGAATCTGGTGCCCACCAGATTTTTACTGGGGGAAAAAATAAACCATATAGTATTTGGTGCCCACCAGATTTTTACTGGGGGAAAAAATAAACCATATAGTATTTGGTGCGCACCATATTTTTGCCAGTAAAAAAAAAAAAGTACACCTTATGGTATCTGGTGTGCACCAGATTTTTACCAGAGTTAAAACATAAATACACCACATGGAATCTGGTGCCCACCAGATTTTTACTGGGGGAAAAAATAAACCATATAGTATCTGGTGCGCACCATATTTTTGCCAGTAAAAAAAAAAGTACACCTTATGGTATCTGGTGTGCACCAGATTTTTACCAGAGTTAAAACATAAATACACCACATGGAATCTGGTGCCCACCAGATTTTTTACTGGGGGAAAAATACACCTTATAGTATCTGGTGCACGGTACAGAAAACGAGCATGCAGAGAGGCTGGAAACTCCCCTCCTAGCTCCAAGTGTGTGGAACTAGCGAGGACAAGGTTCATTACCTGGCTTTGGCTCCGCATGTTGACATGTCTGTCCTGTAATGGAGGTGAATTGGTGTAAAAGTTTAGCCGGCAGATTTGGCCTTATACGCCACCATTATGTTACCAGCAGGAAACCTGAGACGGACAGTTCCAGAAATATCCTCAAACTCGCTCGCTGATTAGTGTCGGGGAAGGTAAACACCCTCCATGCAGAGGAGCTGTCCTTTAGCGTGGGGACTGGGCTTTTGTAGGGATTTGCTTGTGGTTCTGAAATGGGCTAATTAGGAGCTGATTGTCTGTATACACGGTAAATACCTACATAGGGAAGTTTGCTCATTCAAGAAGTTTGCTCATTCAATTGCTTAAGCATCAAAGCTGCTCCTTTACTCCTGTACTCCTCGGATCAGAGGAAACTTCAAAGGCTGCTTAGTCTTCTCTTTGAGGCTCTGAAGTAACCAGGAAACCATGGGGTGTCTAGACACTGGAAGGCATTGAGGGACCATGTGTAGTGTAAACTCTCTATCCTGTCTAATGACCATATCACCGCAGCTGGCCGGTCCCAGATTAATAAACACTTCCAGTCGGACATCAAATTATAGTTTATCAAGCAAGCTGTAATGTCTTAATCAAGTCATGTACGTATGATGTACATCAAATCAGCTTCTGGAGTATTCCTACCTAGAACCCAGAAGGAGGTGTGGGAGTGCGGAGCTGTTGGGAAGGAGGATAAAGGTGACCAGGATCAATAACTGATGATAAATTTAGACTGATATGATCAATATTTATTGAGCTACACATACAGAAGTCTGTCTCTCAGTATGGCGTTGGGCCGCCATGTTTGCTAACCCAACACGCCAGACATCTCGGTATGGAGCTGTAGAGGTTCCTAATGGAGTCCTGTGATAATCCATCCCATGCAGCTTGAACATCCTCACACAGTTCCTGCAGATGGTGCGGTAGTGGTGGAGGTGGAGTGACACCAGGTCCTTCACAAACCGTTCATCTCAGTGCTGACCACGGTGCCTCCACACACGGATTCGTTGGGCGTCTCCACCAAGACTAAAGCGGGACTCGTCACTGAAGATGACCCGCTGCCATTCTGAGTCACTCCATGACAGTCTGGTACGACACCACTGCAGTGTTTGGTGACGGTGACGTGGTGTTAAGGACAGTCATGGTAACGGTCTGTGTGCATGTAGTCCTGCGTGGTGCAGCAGTCTGCCGATGGTGCTGCACTAACAGGACGACCCATGGAGGACACCACTGCTCGCTGGATTGGGCTTACGTTGTACCTGTTGGCTGGGCAGGTACTCTTCTGGTGGTGAAAATCTATTTGTGTTATTAGTTAATGATTAACTGCTACGTTACTTGGCTGGTAGGTACCGTTAACAGATGTACCCTTATTGTAAAGTGTTACCGTGCTTTAGGCCCCCTAGAGTCGTTGTGGGGGCGAATTCCTGCCAGGCCATTTAGGGCATTTCCAATGCTCCACTTCTTACATCAGTACATCAGTCCTGGCATTGAAATCTTCCTATTACATTTCTTAACCAGACGTTTTTGTCTCAGGGCCCTTGACTATATTGTTCCCTGGCAATGAAACTGAAGCGGAGCGGCCGTGTGCTTTGGCACGGCGAGAAGGAAGAACGATCGCAATTACGTTTTTCATTTAGTCATGCAGAAGCAAAAAAAGCCCCTGCCATTCATTCGAGACGTGTGAGGGAACGCTAGAGAGAGGGCTAGGTAAGGACGTGTGAGTCAGGTGGGGTCAGCCGTCTGCCTTGTGTAGTGTTGGGTGTCTCAACAGAGTGACCTCACCGGACCTTGTCCATGTACAACTCATCGTAGGTCCCCAGGCAGAGAGAAAATGCCTGTCCTTAGCTGTGGGCAGAGTCCGTCAAGTCTCTGAGTCTCCAAATGGACCTGACCTCATCAGGCCCAGCGCAATAACAAACAGTCCCTCCAGTGCCGGCAGTCAAAAGATAGGACACTGTTGGAAATATGGAAAGTGGAGGATTAGCTGGGGCATCTTGGACGCTTTATATCTCAGACATAGCATAGTGACCATGACAACCACCAACTTGCCTACGATGTTATGGCCAAGTCTTTAAAATAGGACCCCTTTACTACCATACAGGCAAAAAATGAGTCACCTTGTGCGGTTAAGGTGGTAGTACCTTCAGGCTCCTGCAGATGGCGCTGCTGTACGAGGATGATGGGGCTATAAATCCCTGTGGGGTGTGAGTGACGGGATCCATAGATTGGGAAGAGGTGCTACAGTGCAGGGAATGTCTCATTCCATGTGTGGAAAATGGCTCCAGAGCAGATGTTAATGATTGGCTAAAAAGAGGGACTGCATGTGGGCGTGGCCAAAGACCATAGTGTGAAGGAAGTAGCTGAATCTGCAGGTGTATGGAAGCGTACGGTCATACGGGTCTACCAGCAGTGGGAAAATCCCAGTCTACAGGGAATTCTCCTCGGAATTGTGCCAGGGAAGGCATCCACCAAATCTGGAACCACCTGACCAGTTCTTTGATGCAAGGGTAATCTATTGGTAACCTGATGGCATGACTGCCACAAACTCCTTATCAGATCACCTACAACTGGGAAAGAAAGATAAAGAAGGAGAGACTGAATGAGTGATGAGCTCTAGCAACACTAGCACCACACACACTAACATACCACCACCACCACCACCACCACCACCACCACGTCAGTGTCACTGCAGCGCTGAGAATGATCCACCACCCACATCATACCTGCTCTGTGGTGGTCCTGTGGGGGTCCTGACCATTGAAGAACAGGGTAATACAGTACACAGAGATACAGATGGACTACAGTCTGGACCTGTACACCTACAGAGTGTCCTATATGGTCAGTGGAGCTGAGGCAGTGGACAGTGAGAGGAGATACAGGGAGGTGGTTTTAATTTTATGGCTGTGTTTGACGCAAGTGTCAAAGGTGGATATGGGCCATTATGGGCTATACCAATATTAATATAAGCTCACCGGACAACAAACGAGCCCCCTGAGACAGAACCGTACCTACCAGCCTGTAACACCTCCACCAGCACCAGTAACAGCTGGGACTGGATTGGGCATGTACTGGACAGGATTCTGGAAGTAGCCACATCAGTGTTCAGAGACTCGTCCATCTAAGAACCGGTCAGGTGGTCCAGATTTGGTAGATGCCTTCCCTGGCCCAGTTCCGAGGAGAATTCCCTGTAGACTGGGATTGTATCCACTGCTGGTAGACCCGTATGACCGTACGCTTCCATACACCTGCAGATTCAGCTACTTCCTTCACACTATGGTTTTTGGCCACGCCCACATGCAGTCCCCCCTTTTAGCCATTAGTTAACATCTGCTCTGGAGCGTTTCCCACACATGGAACGAGACATTCCCTGCACTGTAGCACCTCTTCCCAATCTATGGATCCCGTCACTCACACCCCACAGGTATTTATAGTCCCATCATCCTCATGTGGCGCCATCTGCAGGAGCCTGAAGTTACTACCATCTTAACCCCACAAGGTGACAACGTGCTTACATTAAGGCGGTCTGTTTTCTCGGACTGAACACCAGTAGGCACCAGACTAACGCGAGGGCCTCTGATGATGGTAAAGAGAGAGAGAGAATCGGGTTAACTGGAGATCATGCCACATTACAGCCACCTTCTGCGAGCCTCCTCAGGATTCCGGGTCCTGCAGGGCATTTTGATATTTTCATATCGGCTGGTTCTGCAAGGCAGCATGGCTGATGACAAGCTCACAGAAGTGTCAGGCAGTGGAACCGCTCCTGGCGTCCGTGCTCTGGGAGCAGATGGACTCCTCCATATCCTGTAGGAAGGACTGTGTTCTGCTGCAGGGCCTGCATAGCAAAACGAGAGAGCCTTTGTCCACGCCTGGACACCTGGGATCATAAATACTAGATGATCTTGGCGAAGGCGGCGCGAGATGTGGAGTAGGAGAAGTTACAGTTGATTAGGCCTTTCAAATTTCATCTGTTACTTCGAGATCAAATATGTGATGGTCAGTTTCAGATGGTTACACCGCTCCACGTTGGCCATGAGCAGATGCTGCGACGTGCGGTAAGTATTTATTTATTTATTTATTTATTTAAATGTATTTATTTATTTATTTATTATTATTATTATTATTATTATTTTTATTTAATTTATTTTTATTTGTTTTATTTATTTATTTATTTTATTTTATTTTATTTATTTATTTATTATTATTATTTTTATTATTTTTTAAATTAATTTATTTTTATTTTATTTATTTATTTATTTATTTATTTATTTATTTATTATTTTATTTATTTATTTATTTATTATATTATTATTTTTAATTTAATTTATTTTAATTTATTTTAATTTATTTTATTTTATTTATTTATT
>JAMWET010003359.1:0-27500 GCA_024036415.1 Prochilodus magdalenae | reverse complement strand
TGTGTGCAGGACTGTGTGTGTGGTATGTGTTTCTATTGGGCAGACCTGGAGTAAAGTGGACATCCTGTACGGCCATATTATTTTTTTAAATGTATTTTTACGTTGCTCATGAATAATTAGATAAGCTCTGCTCTGATTGGCTGGTTTACAGGGAGGCACCGCCCACCAGGATTACACAGACAGAACATGTGGAAATAGACTAAATAAAACAAGCCTCTGTGTAAATAAGCTCCACCCTCGTACTATTGAGTTAGCTATGCTAGTTATTTGGAGCTAATGCTAGTAGCTAATGTTAGCTATACTACTGGCTCCATCCAGACATCAACACACGGTAGATTAAAGTTGGTCCTCACTATGAAACTTTTAGTTTAAGGTGATCTGCTCCAACCGGCACACGGATACAATCATACAGCATGGCTGCTCCATATTGTCCGTATGGGTTTGGGGAATCTGTCCGGAGTGATATGTATGGACTGCAGGATTAAAGTTGTCCAGGGATCCTGTTAAAGACATGGGAGCTTATTCCTATATGCCAACTTTTTGTTCCACCTTAAATAGTGCTGCAGTTACATTGTGGCACCTGTACAAACGGTAGCATTTAAGGTGGAATGGAACACTGGATTAAGAAGCTGGTGGATAGGAAGCAACTTGGTTTACTGATGAACATCAGCCATGTACTGCAGACAGTTGGGTTCCTTGGGAAAGTAATGAAGGGTGCTGGCATCCCTTCACAGCCTGGAGCGCTGGATTTCGGCACTGGAGTTTTAATTCCTGTTGCTCTGTTGTCGTTGTTTCACTGAGCTGGTATATACCTTGGTGGATGAAATACACTAACCATGTACCTGCGTTAAAGTAGACTCCTCCTCCTGTGTCAGCAGTTCCTCCCTTTAGTCCTCCACTGGAGTACCAGTACTAAAGTATGTACCTTCAGATGTACTTAAGTATGGAGAGTACCAGTACTAAAGTATGTACCTTCAGATGTACTTAAGTATGGAGAGTACCAGTACTAAAGTATGCACCTTCAGATGTCCTTAAGTACGGAGAGTAACAGTACTAAAGTATGCTCCTTCAGATGTCCTTAAGTACGGAGAGTACCAGTACTAAAGTATGCACCTTCAGATGTCCTTAAGTATGGAGAGTACCAGTACTAAAGTATGCACCTTCAGATGTCCTTAAGTATGGAGAGTACCAGTACTAAAGTATGCACCTTCAGATGTCCTTAAGTATGGAGAGTACCAGTACTAAAGTATGCACCTTCAGATGTACTTAAGTATGGAGAGTAACAGTACTAAAGTATGTACCTTCAGATGTCCTTAAGTATGGAGAGTACCAGTACTAAAGTATGTACCTTCAGATGTCCTTAAGTATGGAGAGTAACAATACTAAAGTATGTACCTTCAGATGTACTGAAGTATGGAGAGTAACAATACTAAAGTATGTACCTTCAGATGTACTGAAGTATGGAGAGTAACAGTACTAAAGTATGTACCTTCAGATGTACTTAAGTATGGAGAGTAACAGGAGCATGATTTATTATGGCTCTAATGTCCTATTATCACTTCTGGAACAGGACTCTTCATCAGCTCAGTGTAGGTGAAGAGACTCTAGTGTCTCTCAGTCCACCAGTCTTTAATAGAAGATCATTCATTAGTCTGACACTGACGTCTATTCACATCATCATCAGCACAGAACACTGAAGTAGAACCGGTTCTGTTAGCTAGAACTGTAAAATAACTAAGTAAACAGGTAAAGTTTCAGTTTAAGGTTTATTAGCTTAGTTACGAGTTTGAGTTTAATAAGAACTGGGTTTAAACAGGTCCCCTAATGAGTTCCTCCTTTACTGTACTGATCTGTAGGTCTCGGTTCATAAACATAAACCAGCCCAACACATGTACCATAAAGGACACAGTGTTTATATACACTCAGAGAAAGACGCTCGCCAGTCACGAGTGCATGCGTATGTATTTCTATATTTGGTCTATATACCCTCATAGTCAGACACGATCTGTTTGATCTGTTCACTGAGGCTTTGATGTGTGATGTGTCAGCCATTAATCTCGTCCTGCTTTACCTGCCGTCCTCTGGCTGGTCCAGGATGTGGTCCAGGATGTAGTCCAGGCCTGAAGTGGACATGTCCATGGATGCTAGGAATCCATGAATAATCTTGTTTGGTTTTGACATGTTATGTTTTTAGGCCACATGAGCCGACAGGAACGGGAGACTTCCCATCATGTAGTGGAGTAAACAGATATTTGAAATGTGGAGTAGTTAAAGTAAACAGTCGTCCAAAATGGAAACTCGTCAATACAGATCCACGAAAAGACCACTTAGGTACAGAATCCAGCTGAGCTCCACAGTTTAGAAGCAGAGAAACTGAAAGTCTCTCCACGTTTCCTGAACTTTACTGAGGGTGTTTGTGCAGAAGGTCAGTATCTGCAGATCCAAGATCAGGAGTTGCAACTTGACCAGAGAGACGTTCTGTGAAAGAAGCAGGTTCTAGATGATTTAGAGTAGTAGTGTCTTTTCTATATAAGACTGCTAAAAGATGCTGCTATGTATGAGTTGTCAGGGATTGATCTTAGGAACCCCAGTAAGAGGACCATTAGTGATCCACTCTGCTGTAAGAGGGCCATTCATGGTGATCGGCTCAGTCGTGAGAGGACTGTTACGGTGATCAACTCTGCTGTGAGAGGACCATTACGGTGATCCACTCTGCCGTGAGAGGACCATTACAGTGATCCACTCTGCTGTAAGAGGACCATTACGGTGATCCACTCTGCTGTAAGAGGACCATTACGGTAATCCACTCTGCTGTAAGAGGACCATTACGGTGATCCACTCTGCTGTAAGAGGACCATTGTGGTGATCAACTCTGCTGTAAGAGGACCATTGTGGTGATCCACTCTGCTGTAAGAGGACCATTGTGGTGATCAACTCTGCTGTGAGAGGACTATTATGGTGATCCACTCTGCTGTAAGAGGACCATTACAGTGATCCACTCTGCTGTAAGAGGACCATTACGGTGATCCACTCTGCTGTAAGAGGACCATTACGGTGATCCACTCTGCTGTAAGAGGACCATTGTGGTGATCCACTCTGCTGTAAGAGGACCATTGTGGTGATCAACTCTGCTGTAAGAGGACTATTATGGTGATCCACTCTGCTGTAAGAGGACCATTACAGTGATCCACTCTGCTGTAAGAGGACCATTACGGTGATCCACTCTGCTGTAAGAGGACCATTACGGTGATCCACTCTGCTGTAAGAGGACTATTATGGTGATCCACTCTGCTGTAAGAGGACCATTGTGGTGATCAACTCTGCTGTAAGAGGACCATTACAGTGATCCACTCTGCTGTAAGAGGACCATTGTGGTGATCCACTCTGCTGTAAGAGGACCATTACGGTGATCCACTCTGCTGTAATAGGACCATTACGGTGATCCACTCTGCTGTAAGAGGACCATTGCGGTGATCCACTCTGCTGTAAGAGGACAATTGCGGTGATCCACTCTGCTGTAAGAGGACCATTGTGGTGATCAACTCTGCTGGTAAGAAATACATGAACAAATTTATCTAAAATAGAAAAGGGCATTTCTCAAATGACTGAAAACTACACTGCAAAAACTACAGTTTGGTATGTAAAATGTGTATCTGTAGTTGATGATGCTGTAATCTAATTTTCTAGACATTTTAACTTGTTTTAAGTGATTTTGGTATGCCATGTTTTTTCCTCATTGTATTGGTAGATGATGTTGCATATGCTTAAAACAAGTAATTTTCATAAAAGACTTTTCTCCCAATATAGCGAGAACGTTTGGCTTACTAAAATCACCTGAAACAACTAAGAAATGGAGCTTATCTAAAGGAATAGGCATGTGTAGCTATAGCAGATGAAAGAGAACAGCAAAGGCCCTAAAACGGAGCCTTGTGGCACGCCACAAGAATATAAAATTTTTTGAGTATTGTTTTCCCAGTGAAACCAAGGACTGTCTACTCACTAAATCTGATTTAACTGTGCCTCAGGGGCTGACCCAGGACTCAAGATGGTGGATTAACATCTTGTGATCAACTATGGCATTGTAAGTAGTTTTTTTTTTTTTTCCCTATTCCATTAAACATTTAACCCCAATGCGTTAATAGATTCAAGGGTTTGTCATACGCACAGAGAAACTAGCAGTTACGATCTACAATAAAAGTCTTACCCTGCACCTCCCGAACTATAAGCCCTAAATAAAAACGAGCACAAAGACCAGAGCAGGAAAACAGTCCTAGATCCGAAAGTGTACATTTATAAACATACATAAGTCTGGAAGGTTCAGGAGCAGAATGTACTGTATGTAGGGTATACAATATTAATGACAGAACTGTGCCATAGCTGCCAATTATAGACTCAAATATACATGCATCATATACAGTACATACTGTTCGTAATGCAGTATCTTTTGAGCCGGCTCATAATGAGATAAATAGGTACATATTTATCAACGACTACTGTGAAAAATCATCATTTAAAAAAATAATTTAAAAAAAAATTCAAAGGTTTTAAGTAGTTGTCCAAGGTGTTCACGCACCATCAACAACACACAAGCTTAAGTCCATGGGTGTAGCCTTATTTTGGCCACCACGCTGCATTTTAGAGCATGAAGGGCATATGGGGAGCAGTTAGATTCCACTTTAAGAAAAAAAAAAAAGTCTTCAAACCCGTGTAGAACATTAGGAATAGTCACTACCCAATTTCCACGGTTAAGTAAACTTTTGTTCTTTCTGGTGTATTTTATTGCAACATATGATGATTTTATGTGTGCATAACTGTTGTGTTTGCTAGTCAAGTGTCAGGTTTATTTGTCATTTGCACAACATACCAGGACATTTATGCATTAAAATGCTTGTGGTGAGACTCAGGTTGATCCTCTACAGGAGGACAGCACTATATACATACTAAACATTAAAATAAAGAGATATAAAAGAGTTATATTAAATAAATACAGAATAAACAAAATATACACAGACAAGAGGGGTCTGTAGAAATTCTGATATGTACATTTATTAGACAAGGATCGTCTGAGAGCGAGCAGAGTTATAAAATAAATATGTATATTTATATCTATTCCTGTTGTTTAAAGTGACTCAGTAATGTTAATTAGAGGTTAATATAGTAAGAATATTAATACTAATGAAGTGTCCGAGTGCAGTGGTGGTGTTGGTCATATTGGTGGTGTTGATGGTATTGGTAATGTTGATGGTATTGGTGGTGTTGATGGTTTTGGTCATATTGGTGGTGTTGATGGTATTGGTGGTGTTGATGGTATTGGTAATGTTGATGGTATTGGTGGTGTTGATGGTATTGGTGGTGTTGATGGTATTGGTGGTGTTGATGGTTTTGGTCATATTGGTGGTGTTGATGGTATTGGTGATGTTGGTGGTGTTGATGGTTTTGGTCATATTGGTGGTGTTGATGGTTTTGGTCATATTGGTGGTGTTAGTCATATTGGTGGTGTTGATGGTTTTGGTCTTACTGGTCGTGTTGGTGGTGTTGATGGTGTTGGTTGTATTGGTCGTGTTGGTGGTGTTAATGGTTTTGCTCGTATGGGTGGTATTGGTCATGTTGGTCATGGTGTTGGTGGTGTTGGTGAAAGGTTCACAGCTTGTTCAGGAACCTGATGGCTTGTGGGTAGCTCACTTTTTTTAAAGTTCACGTGTCCCTACCAAAACTCACTCCTGAACCATTTGGAAAAGTCTCGGTAATGTGACGATGACCAAATCAGTAACATAACTCATTTATTAAGACCATTAACATTCACAATGAATATAATAACCATAAGTAGGGTGTAAAAACAATCTGAGCTTCAGTACGTCAGTCCTGAGTGTCGCTTCAAGTTTTCCATGGCCTGCCATTGCACAAATACACGTCTGTGTGAAGGTGGGCTTCTAAACTACATTAAAATAAGAATGTAAACCTGCCGCACGCATTAATCATCTCCATCACCGGCTGCACACGCAGACACGCAGCCTTGTGTGGTCGGGCTGTGCTCCGCATACATCAGGACCCACACGGTGCATGTTTAGATTACTCCTCCGCCGCCGAACACACACATACACGAGTATCGACAGCAGCCCACCCTGAAGCTGGACTCTACATGGCCCAGTCTCCTCAGGCCCATGTTAAACAGGAAAGGGCGTAGCTGTTACAGAGCAGGTGCAGTAAGGAGCAATAAAATGTAGTTTACTGTGTGGGTGTGTGTATGTGTGAGTGAGTGTGTGTGTGTGTGTATGTGTGTGGGTGTGTAGGTGAGTGTGTATCTGTGTGTGTGTGTGTGTGTATCTATGTGAGTGGGTGTGTAGGTAGGTGTGTGTGTGTGTATGTGTAAACCAGACACACACGTTTTGATTAAGACACTTTTTAATTATGCATTCCCATTGATTTGCATATTGTTGTTTACAGCCTCAGATCTCTGTTGACTTATAGACAACAGTGATAAAATGATAAAAGGTCTTTTTTCTTTTCACATAAAAGAAAAAGTGCATTTAAAGGCTTTAAAAGCTTCAAAGACCAAAATAAAAGCAGCTCTTGTTTGGGCAGTGGGAATGGAGGAAGTTCCATCAAACTGTTCTTATACAGTCCAACCCCGTGCAACTCGCACCAGCCCAAACGCTACAGCCTTGTTCAGGAAAAGTGTGGTTTTGCTTATTAATTCCTTTGTAGATCCATCGATATTTCTCACCGATTCCAATTTCTTTTCCAAATCATAATAAGATCAGGTCAGTAGAGAGAAACCATGGTGATGGATCAACATTAGAGATCATCATGAGGGATCGTCAACATGATGGATCATCTTTCGGGAGGGATCGACATCGAATGGCACCTTTAGAGATGGAATAGCGTTAGTGTAGGAGATGGAACGAGATCGGAGATTACCGTTAGAGGTGTATCAACATTAGAGATCATCAACATGAGATTACCATCAGGGGGAATGACATCAGAGATTACCCTTAGAGGTGGATCAACTTTAGAGATCATCATGAGGGATCGTCAACATGAGATGACCATCAGGGGGAATGACATCAGAGATTACCGTTAGAGGCGGATCAACACTGTGGAGATAAAATGACAAGAGTATCTTAAATGGGTCACTTAAAGATTAGAGATCCAGATCCGCTTTAGAAGCATGTCACATTTAAAGATCATCATCACAGATGGCTCAAGAGTTTACCTGTAGCGACTGGTCAGAGTTAGAGATCATTGTTTAGGTTGATCCATTGTAAAGATGATCGCTTTTGTTCTATGGATTACTTTGTGGATACTATGGATCACTACCATTAGGGATCACCTTTAAATATGGATTAGCATTACAGGTTATCATTAAAGATGGATCAACCATAAAATGATCATCATTAAACATCCTCGTCATTATCGGTGATTCATAATTACAGCTGCATCCACATTATAGATCACTAGCAGTGGATCCACATTATAGATCACCTTTTAATAATGATGGCTAATCCAGATCCAGGTGGATCAGCAGTAGAAATCATTTTCAGAAATGGATCAACAATGGGGATCCTCTTTAGGCATGGATTAGCATTGGAGATCCTCTTTTAGACATGGATTAGCATTGGAGATCCTCTTTTAGACATGGATTAGCATTGGAGATCCTCTTTTAGACATGGATGAGCATTGGAGATCCTCTTTTAGACATGGATGAGCATTGGAGATCCTCTTTTAGACATGGATTAGCATTGGAGATCCTCTTTTAGACATGGATTAGCATTGGAGATCCTTATTTAGACATGGATTAGCATTGGAGATCCTCTTTTAGACATGGATGAGCATTGGAGATCCTCTTTTAGACATGGATTAGCATTGGAGATCCTCTTTTAGACATGGATTAGCATTGGAGATCCTCTTTAGAGATAGATCAACTTCAGAGTTCATCATTACGGATGGATCAACATTATAGAATGTATTTAGAGATCAGTTTGTGCTGAATACGCCAGTTAAATTTAAATGACCCTTGACCTTATTTTCCCTATATAGGAGCTAAATTACGTGCACCAGGTTCTATTATGTAACTGGCCGGTACTGATTCAATTAATAGCGGTTAATAATTAATAATCTCCCTGCTGATCTGCGGCAGTAAGTGGCATCTGCCTTTCCAGGGGAAGAGAGGAAGAGAGAGAGATCATCCTCTCTTTTTCCTCTGGTCGATGCCGAGCTTGGGTGTTGTGTCCTTGGGGAATAAGCGGCGTTGCTGTTGCATATGCATGGGCTCCTCCACGGCTAAGCCCTCAGTCTACACAGCCTCTACTTGACTCCGAGTCCAAACCTCCACTGCCACTGAATAATGCACTCGGAGAGCTCACAGGAGTGTGTGTGCATTTCTTTAAGGAGTGTAGTCTAAGTGGTATGCCGCTGCCCCACTAGGGAACCACTGCCATGGTAGCCCTCACATTTAAATACAGCTTTTAAACTGAGGCCTACAACAGGTTCTGCAGACCGGACTGGACCGTGCCCACGGACTGGTTTAATCAACAAGCAGCAAACTAACAGAAGTACAGCACAGTGGAAATCTCCAATAACTGGAGATCCTAGAGAGCCTCCACTAGACCAGGGATCAATAAGCGGTATTAAACCACCGACTGCCTATATGGCACATAGCATATGGACGCTAGTCAGCAGGAACATGTAGCTACTGTTGCTCTTAGTGGATGTCAATTCTAGAAATGAAGCTAGAAACTACATTCACTCTGTAGAACTCAAGAAGAACCAAGACTCAAAAGGGGAACCCATCCTTCATTGGATGACATGGGATAGCAAAACAATCGCCTAACACACAGGAAACAAATGTGGACACCTACTGAGCATCCCATTCCAAAACCAAAGTCATTAATATGGAGATGCATTCATCCAACAAACCCAGACTGGTTCCCTGACACTTGGTTCTCTGAAGTTCCCTTTGCTCTCAAGGCGTCTCTTACCTTTGTTATGCTGATGATGCTCAACTTGTGCTTTCCTTCCCATCATCTGGTCTGCAGTTGCATCTCAGCATGGCTGACATCTCCTCATGGATGACAGCTCGTCACCTTGGGTCCAATCCTAGCAAGACTGAGCTCATTCCAGAACTCCTTGATCATCCCTACTGAAGATGCACAGGAGGAAGAGTTGCTCATATTGCACTGACCACGGTGCCTCCACACACGGATTCGTTGGTCGTCTCCACCAAGACTAAAGCGGGACTCGTCACTGAAGATGACCCGCTGCCATTCTGAGTCCCTCCATGACAGTCTGGTACGACACCACTGCAGTCTTTGGTGACGGTGACGTGGTGTTAAGGACAGTCGTGGTAACGGCCTGTGTGCATGTAGTCCTGTGTGGTGCAGCCGTCTGCTGATGGTGCTGCACTAACACTCATTTAGGGCATCGCTGCCTGTTGGATGTCTGCATTCATGGCTGTGGGGTCACTTTGCACATGTTGGGCAATCTGTCGGTTCTCTCTCTCTATGCTTCATTGGGGTCACCTAGATGTAGTATCTGCATGACTGGTATGGCCCACAATGGGTCATTATGACCATCCCGCTTCCTGGAGCCCTGTGATGCAGCCCCTCTCCAACTTCTCAAACTCCTCCCTTCACTTGCAAAGGATGCTACCAACACCACAGCACGAATGGGACATGCATCAGGCAACAGGACGACCCTCGATAGACAGCCAGGTACAGCGATAAGGCCAATGATTGGCATGTGCACAGGAGAAGAATGAAAATGCGCAAACAGTCTTACATGAGGCACGTAGATGGTTTTGCATTTCAAATACAGACCTCTCTCTCTCCCTCTCTCAGTGCAAGGACACAGGCATGTCAAGTCCTCGCAGCTAATTGGTCTGCCCTTCCTTTTACACATCCAAACAAGCTCATGAAATAAATAACTAATGTGCCCCTTGGTAGGCTCATTAGCTCTCAGCAAATCCCCCTTCGTAACCTTTCTCTCGTTCTCCTCTTCCAGCCTCATCTCCATTCCAACGAACAGGACGGCGTGGACACACGTAGCTGACACTGAAAGACGAAGCGAGGAGGGCGGGAGAGAGCGCCGATGAAGGAGGGGCGGAGCTTAGCCTCTCTTTTTTAAGTCGGCGTTGGAATGGGCGAAGCGTTCTCCACTAAACTCCGCTGAACAATAGATACCCTGGCTTCATTAGCTTCTGGGCGTTTATTGGCCATATGGCTGCCAGGGCCTTTCTCATTTAGAGACAGCAGACGCATTTATCTCCATTTCGGAGGCGCCGGTTTGAAGTGCGCTCTCACCGAGCAGGGCCCGACATTCCGAATGCCTCTCTTGTGCACCCGGTGTCGCTCTCTCCTCGACCTTGCCTGCTTTCCCTCCCTCTATTTTCCTATCTGTCTGTATTTCTCAGTCTTTCACTCTCTTCTCTTCGTGTTTCCCACCGACCTTCTGACCCCGGCCGGTTCATCCATACGCAGGCCCACAGTTCGGCGGGAGATTTATGCGCCGCTTCGGCACCTGTGGGTTTTCGCCAGCTCGATTCTGAAACTGTTGATCATGATGTGACTTTCAAGTTAGAATGTCCGACTCTACCACCGCCGCGTTAAAACGTTCACTCTCTTGCGTCTCATTCACTTTCTGCCTCTCGCGTCAGCCGACAGCGCACTGGGATGGGGGCTACAGTAGGCCAGGTTTGGTGGGGGGGTGATTTTGTACCTCCTGGTTACCCATCACCCCACCCCCCACACTTATGCATCTATTGTCTGTGTAATTAAGCCAGACCTCAGCTGGGCACTCTAACTTTTCACACTTGGTCACTGCAGCAAGGCGCTTACTTCTGCATGGGTGGCGCAGGTGACGCCCCTAGCGCTGCACTGGCACAACAAGATTTTGTCCCAAGAGTCATTTAACCAGTTCACAGGAAACAAGTCTTCCCAGATCAGTAACCCCACATGGTGAGCTCATATCGGTCTGCTGGCTTGATCAGCACACCCTAGCGGTTTGCCACCGGTGGTCCACCCTCAGACCACTCAGGTAACTATCCTAAGTGCAAGTTTTTAAACCTCTACCGACACCTCTTTCCCCCCAACCGCAAATGCCAATGCCAGGCCCAGTGCTGGTTCCCAGGCTCTTGGGGGCCCCCTTTTCCACCAGTTTGAGAGCCGAGTGATTACAGTGCCATAAAACCAACATGGCGGAACATTTTCTTCAAGTGCTAACTGTACTTCCTGCTTCGAGGGCATCTCTTACCATCCGGAACCAGCTCTTTCAGCACCTGTCTGCAGCACAGAAGGATCGTCATGGACGGCGATTACGCGCAGGACAACATACAGCAGCACGTTTTGAATGCCTAGCATTTTAGCTAATGAGAAGACGGACGCCTCGTGTTGAATGGGCTCGTTCGCTAGCATGGTGCGATATGACTGTTCCTGAGTTCTGCTCCCTGACGCTGGTTCCACGGTTCCAGAACCAAGAGCTAATGGTGCTGGAACAGCACCGATATTTCCGGCCGTGGACCTTTTTTCATTGGGGGGAAAAAAGGCTCAGACTGATTAATTTGAAAACCCCACAGACATTTCTTTTGGAAAACACACTAAGACCAATATTCTAAACACCTTAGAAGACAAAAAGTAAGGGCAAGGCCTGACATAAAATGATTTAGTTAAAAATAAAAGAAGTAATAATCTACTAAAACTTATTGATTTACTAAACAAACTCATAAAGGCTGTGGCATTTTATGTCTAGGACTCTTCTGAACCACTGGTGGGGTGCCTCAAATGTGCAGAGCAAAACACTAGTGGTCATCCATTGGTCTGCCATCCTCTACCCTGATCTGCTATCAGGGCCTTCACAACTTAGTGTGGTTAATAGTCATGGGTTTGCACTAGCTACAGCTGTACCAGGATGTTTTCCACATACACACTGCAACAACAGGAACCTACTGAGTTTACGGTTCTAGCATGCATTTCCCACCTTCATAAATCTTTCTAATCAGTGATTAGCGCCTTTAGCGTCATTAACAACACCTTCAGAAACCTGTTTTTAGAACCATGCTCGCTGTGCGTTTCACCCCAGCCACTGCTCGCCACTCTCTCTGTAGGTCATCTGAGGTCATCCTACGGTGGGTAAGGGACATTGGAATGAGGTGGCGCTCATCACGGTCAGTAGAGAGTGGGTTCGGCCCTCTGCCAGTCTGTAGCTGTGGTGTCCTGTGTGTTTGCTGCTGGACCTTGTTCTTATGAACCAGACGCTCACTGTATCTGCCAGTAAAGCTAGAACCCAACCTTCGGTTCCTCACTGAGAACCTGCTGTACATGTGGAGATGCTGATATATAAAAGAAATTGAAGTGGGCTCATATTGCCAGAGCCGTATATATACAGTATATATCCACACACTAGCCCTGCTCTACTCTACAAGCTCACATGGAACGATCGGATCTAACCGCTCTTACAATAGTGCATTTTCCATCTGCTCAAGAGCCGGAACCATTATAATCAGTCATTTGTGACTTTTCTGGTCATTTTGTGTCACTCAAAAACGTTTAACTAGGCTAATTAGCTAGCAAGCCAACATGACGTTTAGCTCATTGGCTGTAAGGACCGGATATACTGCTCTACACACTCACTGAACTAATGATTCTTATATTAGTACGTTTTCCACCTGCTCTAGAGCCATACTCATTAATCAGTGTGATTGTAATGACTGTTCTGGTATTTTTATATCACTCAAAAGCATCTAGCTAGCTGTTTAGCTTTTTGACTGCTGATATACTGCTCTACACACACACCCTACAGAATTATGTGGAGACTCAAACTAAGCTGATAGCGTTAGCTTCTCCTAGCTGCTGTAGTAATGCTCTCTACAGAGTAATAACTCTAAACATATGGACCGGCACGTCATCATACCCTTCTGGTTTACACTCTGGAGCTCTTATTGGTGTATCATAGTGCTGGTGGAACTTCATCTCCATCTGGAGAGTAAAGGATTCTCCAAACTGGGATTAGCTTCAGCTGCTAATGCTAGCACACACAGAGGACCACCGGTCCTTTAGAAAGCTGGTAGTAGGTGCATCCATTATATATTCTGGTGGGTTTCACCGTACAGCCATGTAACCAACCTAAATGGAGCTTGTTCCATTGTAACCGGGTACAAGTTATAGACCCAGAATTGTCCTGAAGCCCTTTGTTTACAGACCATGAGTTAGCATGGAGCTAATTATAGGACCCACTGGAGCCTGCAGTCGCTTTGGCTGTGCTAACTAAGCTAACACCACAGACTGTTAAAGTGTGAACCATCAAACGTTGTAGATATAACATGGCTGCCACACTTTAGTACATAATATAAAGTATTTGAAACTGTCACAACAATGGTAGAGTGATAGCTCGTTGTTAGCCGGTTGCTAAAGTGTGCTTAAAAATGAATGGGATTCTCTGAGAGGAACGAGGAAACCAACTTTGCTAGTTTAAGCATGTTCACCGTCCATCTGCCTGGCTCGATTTCCCCCTGACAATGCCACCAAGCTCTGGAGTAAAGACTAGCATATGCTAACACAAGCTTTCCCAACTGCAGCTTCAATGGACGGTTGGAAACGCATCATTGCAGGTGCTACGGGGAAACGAAGGGCTGTCCCACACGCCCGGATACGCTTGATCCCTCAAAGACAAGGCCAACACTCGCACCACGGAGAAGCCTTGAGGTCCTATGCCCTTGTGATCTTATGATAAGAATTATGTTGTTAGCCTTCAGACATATTTATTCAACATTTTCTGTCCTTCACAGCAGCCCTTTTACTCCGGATTTAATGGAGTGGCGAGCCAGCCAAAAGAGCTGGCCTATCGGTACACACACACCCCCGCTCATGTATTATTCCTTTAATGGCCCTGTCTTACCGCAGTGCTCGGGGAAAGAACAGTCATTCACGTCAATTATTCTTAGGCTTCACGTTTCGCCTGCGTCTGAAGCACTTGCTTCAGTTTGTTTGGCAGTAATCCCCGCTCTTTTACAGCTGCTAAACATTCCGAGCCCTGGCAGAATTGATTGCGTGTCTATGCGAGATTAATTACAGATGTGGCATGGTAAGATATCACATTAATCACTGGATGGGGATCGGTCATTAAAGTGTGGAAATGGGTGATGTATCACATTGTCAACTATTAGGCCATCGCAAAAACTAATGGAACGCTGGTGGAGAAGAAGACGTATGGGCCGTGTCGTCGGAATACCCGCCTAACACCCTAAAAGCTTCTGACGTGCTCTGGTGTTGAGAGCTGGAAAGCAAGGCCTGGGATGATTGACTAATTTCATTCTGCCCAGTGACGTTTATGTATCATCTAGAGAACCAAATAGAACCCACCGTTAATTGGTCGCATCGTATACACATGTACACGCATGGGATTCGTTTGAAGAAGCCTGTTGCAGGTCATAACGGCAAAACCGTGCACAGGGCCTGTCTTGTATAATAACGAAAGCATCAGGTAATATGATTCACGGAAGTATATAATCAACAGTTGATGGTATACGCAACTCACGGAATGTGTATAGAGATATAAATGAGCCGTCTGGGAAGGTATGTAATTATGTAGATCAAATCATTCCTGGTCTGTAGTTAGGAGACACTGCGGGGGGAAACGGCACAGAGACGTGGTTAGGTGAGGATGAACACGCCAGCCGCGTAGGAGTTCAGTTGATTATGTTTGGTTTGGGTAAGGTTTCAGTAGATTATGTGAGGTGAGAGTTCAGCAAATTACACTTATTGTGTTCCTATATTACAGCCGACTGCCTGGCAGTTCTGTGGAGCATGGGAGGTTGGCAGGGAGCTCATCAGAACGCGTGCCCAGGAAAACAGTCTGAGCTTGGGTAAGAGATCAGTAGATCTCATGAGACTGGGCACACTAGCAAACATGGTTCTAGAGTCTATAGAATAAAAGGGGTCATATGACTGTTGACCCTTTTTGGATTTCAGTGGAGGGCAAGTTGTTGATCAGGAGCTCAGTATATCATATTAGGTGGTGGAGATGGTTAGTAGATTTGAGTAAGGTTGGGTAGGAGGCCGGTAAAAGAGATCAGCAGGTCATATGGGGTTGGATAAGATGTCAAAAGATCACATGAGTTTTGGGTATAAAGTAGATCACAAGGTATTGTTAAACATAGGATCATGTGAGATTTCAAATGGATCTGCTTAGGATGCCAGTAGATCACATAAGGCATTTGGGTGGAAGGTAGATCACAAGATGTTAAACAGATCAATAGATCATATGAGATCTAAAATGAATCTGCTTCCGATGGTCAGTAGCTCACAAGAGATGTGGGTAGAATAATCACAAAGAGATCATATGAGATCTAATATGAGTCTACTTAGGATGTCGGTAGATCATGAGGTTTGGGTAGGACATAGATCACAGGGTGTTGTTAAAGAGATTGTTAGATCATAAAAGATCTAAAATTAATCTGCTTGGGATGTCAGTAGATCTTATGAGGTGTTTGGGTGGAAGGTAGATCACAAGGTGTCGTTAAAAAGATCATTAGATCATATGAGTCTGCTTAGGATGTCAGTAGAGCTCATGAGATCTAATATGAGTCTCCTTAGGATGTCAGTAGAGTTCATGAGGATTGGGTAGAAGGTAGATCACAAGGTGTCGTTAAAAAGATCATTAGATCATATGAGATCTAATATGAGTCTGCTGAGTATGTCAGTATATCTTATGAGGTCTGGGTAGGACATAGATCACAGCGTGTTGTTAAAGAGATCATTAGATCATATGAGATCTAAAATTAATCTGCTTGGGATGCCAGTAGATCTTATGAGGCGTTTGGGTGGAAGGTAGATCACAAGGTCTTAAACAGATCAGTATGAGATCAAAAAATGTATTTGCTTAGGATTGTCAGTAGCTCACAAGAGGTGTGGGTAGAATAATCACTAAAAGATCATATGAGATCTAATACGAGTGTCCTTAGGATGTCAGTAGATCATATGAGGTTTAGGTAGAAGGTAGATCACAAGGTTTCGTTAAACATTAGTTCATATGAGATCTAATATGAGTCTGCTTAGGATGTCAGTAGATCATATGAGGTTTAGGTAGAAGGTAGATCACAATCTAAGGTAAATAGATCATATGAGCTCTAAAATGAATCTGTTTAGGATTGTCAGTAGCTCACGAGGTGTGGGTAGAATAATCACAAAGAGATCATATAAGATCTAATACGAGTCTCCTTGGGATGTTGGTAGATCTCATGAGGTTTGGGTAGGAGGTAGATCACAAGGTGTCGTTAAAAAGATCATTAGATCATATGAGCTCTGAAAAATGAATCTGCTTAGGATTGTCAGTAGCTCACAAGAGGTGTGGGTAGAATAATCACAAAGAGATCATATGAGATCTAATACGAGTCTGCTTAGAATGTCAGAAGATCACATGAGGTTTAGGTAGACGTTAGATCACAAGGTGTCAAAGAGATCGTTAGATCATATGAGATCTAAAATTATTTTGCTTGGGATGCCAGTGGATTACAAAAGGATTCAAAAGGTTGATGGATGGAATTTAAAAATGTATATGTTATATGAAATGGCTTCATTAGGCTGGTAGAACAGTCTGATCTTAAAGGCACCTCTAGTCGTTTGAAGGATTCTATCATCAGAGTTCCTACAAATTGGATGGTAACGATGGCTCTATTTATAGTAACACTCATTAATATTCTGTACTTATATCTTTATTTAAATCATACTTAACTCATCATTGCTTATGAAGTCCGTCTAAATTCGTACTGTCCAGAGATCTTGTTTTAGTCAAACGTATCCCTAAAATAATGTCGGCCTAGCTTTCCGCCATATCTCTGATGTATTTTGAATAGGAACAGGCTCAGTTGTGTGTCTCTGTTTCCAAAAGTACTGTCTGAAACATTAATGACCTGCTTGCCTCCACGCGCTAATCAAAGCTTTTGAATATCCAGCACTGGATTCTGAGAGTGCTGTTCTCTCCTGTGCTGAATCTGCATTAGCTTGAAATTGATGCCAATTACATCTCACAATGCTCCTACTAAATCCACTGTAATTAGGTTACTGCTAATCAGCGGCCTTTTCCTTCTGGCTTTGCATATACGGTTATTTCACACAGCTCATTTTTAGTACCCACATCTCCAGCAACTCACTTGTCAAGAGTGGCAGGACTATCTACAGCGTGTTCACTTAAACTGAATAAGGACCTGCTTCCCTGTAACCAGTATAAAACAAAATCCAAAGTAGGTAGAGGTTTTTACAAAATTACAAAACGTTAAACTGTGTAAGGTAAACAGACAGAGGAATATATACGCAATCAAAGGAAGTTAAAAAGGATATGAGTAAAAAAAGTGGCTTTTATTAAACAAACACTTAAAATCTGGTTAAAGATGCATCCCTCAGCAAGTGAAAATGCACCTACGCTAGTTCTACCAACGCCTACTAAAACTGGCCATACTTACTACCGCTACTGAAACTGGCCATACTTACTACCGCTACTGAAACTAGCCATACTTACTACTGCTACTGAAACTGGCCATACTTCTTACCGCTACTGAAACTGGCCATACTGCTTACCGCTACTGAAACTGGCCATACTTCTTACCGCTACTGAAACTAGCCATACTTCTTACCGCTACTGAAACTAGCCATACTTAGTACTCGCTACCGAAACTAACCATACCTACTACCGGTACTGAAACTAGCCATACTTACTATCGCTACCGAAACTAGCCATACTAACTACCGCTACCGAAACTAGCAATACTCACCACTACTACCGAAACTAGCCATACTTACTACCGCTACTGAAACTAGCCATACTTACTACCGCTACCGAAACTAGCAATACTCACCACCACTACCGAAACTAGCCATACTTACTACCGCTACTGAAACTAACCATACTTACTACCGCTACCGAAACTAGCAATACTCACCACCACTACCGAAACTAGCCATACTTACTACTGCTACTAAAACTAGCCATACTTACTACCTGCTACCGACTCTACAGGTACCTGCGACAGCTACCTGAAACTACAACGCTATAAGTATGCTATCAGTATGAGACCACCATGATCTTCTAGCGTTAGCAGTCAGGATGTGAGACCTCGTATTCTAACACTGATTTCTCATAGCAGTTTGTGCTGATTCTGTAATCTACATTTACATAGACCCTTAGCCAGAAGAGGAGGACAGTAGAGAGAGAAAGAGACAAAGAAGAAGCAACATCAGCGTCAGTGTTTAGTTGCCCCCTGGTTAACTTAAACACCACCAGCATAAGATGCCAATTCTGTGAAACAGGAATAAATGATAGAACAGAAATTCCGTTGAGAGAGCCAAGCCAAGGACCATCGCTTCAGATCTTTTCTTCTTCCTGAACAAAACTAAGGGCAGGAGAAGCTGCCGTGCCAAATGTGCCTTGTTGAGTCCGGAATGTTTACTTGCAATACAACTGGAATAAAAGTGCAATTTACCGAAGTATCGTTCAGACACTGTTTGGATAACCGGAGCAACCGGAGGAAGGTGGTGGCCGATTGGGGAACTTACACAAGATCCGCAGTGGTTTTCTGCGTTTGCTGTGTGTGTTGTGAGAAATTCCCTGAACCGACAGAACATGACTGAAATGCCCTTGAGCAAGACACCTAACCCCCAACTGCTCCCCGGGCGCTGAAGATAAGGCTGCCCACCGCTCCAGGCAAGTGTGCTCACTGCCGCCTAAAGTTAGCATGTATGCGTGTGGGTGTGTTTCACTGTACGGATGGGTTACATGTGTCAAATTCCTGTGTGTGCAAATACAAACAGCAGCTTATATGGAAGAGCACACAGCAAAGATGGTGGCAGTGTATCGATGCTCTGCAGCAGGGCCTGGTGGAAGGAGGCCGAGTAAGCAGTGAGGATGGTGGGATGATGGGGGTGCTAAGTGCAAAGGTTTGGCAGGCATGCCCGGCGTTCGATAAGGCAGCATGGGAGGGAGAGAATGTGTCTCCAGCCCTGAGGGAAACTGGTGTAGCACACATGGTCAAGAGTGCACACCCCGGGACAGGGTACACTCTGAGGTCCCCGCCTGGCAGAGGCTGTCTGCTATCTCGGCTGTTTCCACAGCACTGCTGGCAGTTCTCCCCTGCTGATGGGCTCAAAAGGAGAACAAGCTCCATGTTTCCTGTGTCTCATTTTTTGCCAAGAAGCTGCAATATCATGCAGGTTAATACAGACTAGATGCTGAAATGGATACGTGAAGCGGCTTTGGGCAGTTCCTACAGTAAACGCTGAGGGATTTTGCAGCTTAAGCTTTTTGCTAGACGAGTTCTAAGGTGTTGCTGAAAGTTAGTGAGAGTCTATGGGAGGAACGACGGATGAATTAACACCACATAGAGGGCTGCAGGTCAGTATGGCTGTGGATTAGAGTTAGGGGGTCTGCCCTGAGTGAGTACATGCAGTTTGGTGGCTGTAGGTTAAAGGAGACAGTAGGGTTTGAATAGGGGGACTCTACAGGATGAAAGAGAGATGGAGGGGGAACCTCCCTCCAAAAAACCCAGACAAACAGATGAGTGAGGGTCACACCAACTTTAAATAGGCTCGGGGGGTCTGCCTTGGGAATGGGGTTTGCCGGTCAAGCAGAAGTACAGAAGACAAACATGTACTTTTCCAGCCCAGTTATTCAGAATGGGGAAAAATTTCGGAATGTTAGGAAGTTTTCCCTGAAAAACCATATAGCTGTGTACAAGCACATTATTCCCAGTCCAGATATTCTGGAACAGGGTCCATGGGACTAGTACCAAGTACCATCAGAAAACAATAGTGTAGTGCATTACAATAATATGGTATTATTATTATTATTATTATTATTGACAACCAACAAGTTCCCACTTCCAGTGACCATGTAGATGGTATTTCTCCAGAATGTCCTGGTGTCACTCCACCTTCACCACCGCACCATCTACAGGAACTGTGTGAGGATGTTCAAGCTGCATGGGATGGATTATCACAGGACACCATTAGGAACCTCTACAGCTCCATACCGAGACGTCTGGCGTGTTGGGTTAGCAAACACGGCGGCCCGACGCCATACTGAGAGACAGACTTCTGTATGTGTAGCTCAATAAATATTGATCATATCAGTCTAAATTTATCATCAGTTATTGATCCTGGTCACCTTTATCTTCCTTCCCAACACCACCGCACTCCCACACCTCCTTCACAATGAGTGTATAACGAGTGCAAACCTGGCAGTTAGGCCTATATACTGAGCATCTGAAACCTCGAGTTACCTTAACCACCCGAGTCCTCAACCTTACATCTACGTTTATGGAGTCCGAGGCAGATTGATGATGACATGAGTAACTGCTTGCCTTACAGAACCTTCTGCATTCGTTAAAGCCCGATATACCCCCACCCCCCAGTGCACACATACCAAGCAGGAACATCTATTTCTCACCTTAACGAGGTCGCCCCCAGGTAATGGGAGAGATGGGCTTCAGGTTCAGTTGGATTTCTCTTCAGCCTTGCTCCAACTTAATCAAGCTTCCAGCCAAGTATGCTTTTATATGGATTTCCAATGAGAGGAGCAAAGTGTGCTTGGAAAGATGGAGACATATACCAACCCCTCCACCCCTCCATTCTCTGGACTGCCTCTCTCTCTCTCTGTCTCTTTTTCTCTCTTTCCTTCTCTCTTTGATGTCGCTGTGTCAGACTCATCTACAACGAAGGCTGTGTCTGAATGGAGGAAAAGCCCGACTGGGAGTAGATTCACTCATCACACTGGAGGTGGGCGAGTGACCCCCAGTTCTTAATCCATAGAGTTTAATATGATGTCGGCCCAGCCATTACAGCTCCAACTCTTTATCTGGGAAGGCCTTTCCACTAAGGGTTCAGGAATGTAGTTTTAATGGGAATGTCGATGAACCATTCTTCAGAAGTGCATTTGTGAGGTTCAGACACTGATGCTTGGACGACAAAGGCTGGCTCTCAGTCTCCAACCTTCTAATTTATCCCAAAACGCTGTTCTAATCTGGAATGAGGTCACGCACTCACTTACACTCGGGCACAATAACTCGTTTGACAGGGTACCGTTCTTCTGGCAAATGGCCAATACCACAAGACTCGTCCCATCAGATTTGTCAGATGGATAAAGCGTGATTGGTCACTCCATAGAAACACGTTTCTCCACTGCTCTAGAGTCCAAAGGCGGGAGCCTTACCACCCCACTGCAGTTCCACGCTCTGCACTGCGCTTGGTGCTCTAAGGCTTGGATGCAAGATGCTCGGGCCATGGAAACCCCATTCCATGAAAGCTCTACACACTGTTACCCTGAGCTGATCTTTAGTTGATTGAAAGTTGGTTGACCTCTGTTCTCATATGTCCGTCATTATCTGCTGAACCCTGCTCTCTCATTGTACGTGGTCCTCCACTTTATCGTTCCCATTTGTCCACCACGTTGTCAATAATCCCACTGACAGTGGGACTGTGGAATATTTAGTAGGGAGGGAATTTTCACACCACTGGACTTGATTGACAACAGGGTGGAGCATCCTATCACTCGGTACCACAGGAGGGACAACATTCCATATTGATATCCGTATTTTTCGGAAAAAAGCGTTGGTATCCGCTGTAGGGTTGGCCTTGAGGGTTTTAGCTTGAAGAGACGAGCAGCTTGTGTTTTACCATTCACGCCGTTACATAAAAACTATGCCCATGTAGTGTATTGGACACTGGTGACCCCAGAAACATACTTCATGCAAGCTCATGCTACCGTATATGGCTTGGACGCTCACAACGTACACGGTGTCGCTTGATCATCTGCCCTATACATAGCACAAGCTGCCAAGTCTCAGCATTACCACCAGGCAAGTCGCTATAACAAGCCTGGCCTAAACTTTCCTCGTACTGCCAGCAAGCTCTCCCAGTCTAGAGTCGGGACAGGCAGTTTGGAACGAGCCTCCTCCTGCAAAAGTTGGTCCCAATTTGCGCAAAGAACCTGTGTAACACCATCGAGGTTTTAATACATTGGTGTTGGTGAAAGAGTGAGCAGAGTGTCTTCCGGCTGTTTCCGGCTGTTTCTCTCGTCATGCCTTGGAACGCTGAAATTCCTAAAGTTTCTGGCTGTTAGGTGTTGCAGTGCTTTTTGGTTGACAGTTATGAGCCAAACTCCCCAGGTCAGTAGAGCAGGACATGCCATTTCCAACAAACCCTGGATCGCACTGCTAGCCTATAGAGAAAACCAGACATGGTCCGCATGGAGCCTTGCAAATCGGTATCTGATTTAGACCTACTGCAGGTGGCCTTGCCGAGATGGTCACCCTTGGTGAAGGTCCGCGAGGAACAAAGGAAGTTAGGGTTGTCAGAAACACAGGCCCTTTCTCTGGAGTGCCATGTCTTGATAACCTTCAAGAGACCAGAGAGAGCAGACCACATGATCACCAGTCCTCCTCCACCTTTGGTTCTTCTCGGAGGTGTCCGAAGCCGTTAGCATCATCAAGGCTAAACAACCTTCAATGCAATGCCCCCCTCTATGCGGGATATCCAACCTTTTTTTTTTTTTTTTCCGAAAATGCATGCGATTCAATATGGAATGTTGTCCTCCTCCTCGGCTCGCGTAAACAGTCCTGTACTCTTCCCTGCGGCAGATCTTTAAACACTATGATGTTGAAACCATATGGTGGGATTAATCTGATTGCATTTCAGCCCATAAGAACACTAGAGCGAGGACACAGGTAATGGATGTAGGGAAGATCAGCTCCCGAATTCCTCCCGAACAATGTGTGACGACATTAAGACACTACTGTCAAAAAGTATTCACTCCCCCATCTTGAAATCATTGAATCCAAGTGTTCCAGTCACGTCTCATTGGTCACACGGTGTATAAAACTAAGCACTTAGAAGACTGCCAGACTGCTTCCTACAGGTGGTCTAGTGAGAGGAGGTGGGATCGCTCTCTCAGGAGCTCATGGAACTCCCAGCGTGGTACCGTGAAAGGCAATGCTCCCACCTGTGCAGCCAGGTCCCAGTTGTGACAATTTCCCTCCTACTAAAATATTCCCACAGTCCACACTGTCAGTGGCATCATTCAAGTGCAAGCAATAATGAAAGACCCAGCAACTCAGCCACGAAGTGGTCATAACAACAACACAATCCCAGAGCGACGTTCACGCATATAGCCTGAGTCGATAATAGTGCAGTGAGGTCCACCAAACTTCCTATACAGCATGCCCCAAATCACTGTACACGGACCTCCAAACTTCATGTGTCCTTCAGGATCAGCTCAGGAAACAGTGTGTAAGAGCTTCATGGACATGGGTTTCCATGGCCGAGCAGACTCAACCCAAGCCCTTCACATCACCAAAGCGCAGCTTGCAAAGAGTTGTGTGCAGTGGTGTAAAGCTTCCGCCCCTGAACGAACTCTAGAGCAGGTGGAGACATGTTCTCTGGACGTGACCAATCACGCTTCTCCTCTTCCGTCTGGCCATCCATGGATGAGTCTGGGTTCGGCGGTTGGTTGCCAGGAGAACTGTACTGGGTCTGGACTGCACTGTGCCCGATTGTAAAAGTTTGGGTGGTGGGAGGATTATGTTGTGGGAGTGTGTTCAGGAGGTGGACTCCGCCCCTTATTTCCCAAGTGAGAGGAACTCTTAATGCTTCAGCAGGACCAAGAGACTCTGTGTACCATCCTTCCCAATTTTGTGGGGACAGTTTTGGGGACCGGCCCCTTCCTGTTTCCCAGCATGGGGACTGCCACACCATGCAACAGAGCAAGCTCCATAAAGACCATGTATTAGCGAGTCTTGGTGTGGAAGAATGTGGGACTGGTCTGCACAAGAGTCGTGACCTCCACACCCGACGAACACCTTTGGGAAGAATTAGGTGGAGACTGAGAGCCAGGCCTTCTCCGCCCCACCAGTGGTCCTGATATCACAAATGTTGCCCTCTGGGAAGAATCGGTCAGAAATTCCCATCAACACATTCCTTGTGGAAAGCCTTCCCAGAAGAGCATTGGAGATGTTTACCGCTGCATAGGGTGGTCCCCGACATCATATTAACCCTAATGGATTAAGAATGTGGTGTCAATCAAGTTCATGAGTGTGACCTCAGGACGATGCGAATTACTTTTTGGTAATAATAGTGAAGGATGATGCCCTGCATGAAACCAAGAAACGGAAATGGTGGTTGCCATCATTAGTGATTATTGCTTGACGATGAACAATGCGAAGGTAAGAGTCATATATTCCTGAAGCATGTTAATGTGGGTTGTGCTTTAATATCTCTATTAAACAGGGGAACAATACTGAGCAGCCCTCAACGCTTTCCACGAAACGGCCTTGATTCTCCCCGTTTCGCCCCAATTAATATCTTCCACTGTGAGCTGATGTGCCTCCGGTTGACTGTTCTGAAAGAATTCTGTCATTCTTCAGTAATTAAATATCTTTCTCAATATGCTTGTTTCCCTTTTTGGCAGCCTGACAGACGACGTCGCAGTGAGAAAGACAGAGCAGAGAGAGGACACGCCTATAAACTCACAGTGCACTTCTTAAAATACCTACACTGTCCGGTCAGAAGGATTCACTCATCTGCCTTCACACTCATTAGACCTTAAGTGACTCCGTTCTTAATCTGTAGGGTTAATACGATGTCGGACCACCCTTTACACCTATAACAGCCTCAGCTCTTCTGGAAAGGCTTTCCAACAAGGTTTTGGGAATGTCTGGACCATTCTCCAGAAGTGCATGGTTGAGGTCAGGACACGGATGTTGGACGAGAAGGCTGGCTCTCAGTCTCCATATAATTCATCCCAAAGCTGGTCTATCGGGTTGTCTTACACTCGCACAGTGACAGTCAGGAACAAGTATTAAGAGTTCCTCTCACTGAACTAAGGGGCGGAGCCCAACGCCTGAAACAACACCCCCACACCATAATACCCCCCTCCACCAAAACTTTACACTCGGCACAGTGCAGTCAGGCAGTAACGTTCTCCTGGACAACGCCAAACCCAGGAGCTCATCCGTCGGACTCGCCTAGATGGAGAAGCGTGATTGGTCACTCCAGAGAACATGTCTTCTCACTGCTCTTAGAGATCCAGGGGCGGAGCTTTACACCACTGCGTTCGGTGATGTAAGTGCTGGGATGCAGTTGCTTCGCAATGGAAACCCATTTCCATGAAGCTCACACACACTGTTTCCTAGAGCTGATCTGAAGGAACCATGAAAGGGTTTTTTTCTTTTGGAGGGTCTGTAGTGTACTGGACTCTGTAAGAAAGGTTGTGACCTCTGTGACCTAGACCCTCAGCATCCACTGACCCCGCTCTGGGATTGTACATGGTCTTACACTTTCGTAGCCAGAGTTGCTGTCGTCCCACACACTCCCACGTGTTCTCATCCACCACTGACAGGTGGACTGTGGAAAATATTTAGAAAATGAGGAAAACTTCCCCGACAGTTTATAATGAAAGGAAAGATTATTTAATATCAAACTTACAAAAGCCAGCTAACTCTCATATTGCATTCAATGGGACACTCAAACTGCAACATGTCTTGGAGTCTTCTGCGTCCATCAAATGACAGATGAAGACCATGTCAATCCAGAGTGATGGAAACGCTGGGATGCAAGACAGGCACCATAGACTTCCAAGCAGTGACTTGACAGAGCTCGGAGGGCAAGATGATGCACACTTCAACCCAGTTGGCTCACCATTCAGCAAGGTCATAAACACGGCTTACCCAACCTGTGCACCAGCAAGCTGCATCTAGGTGTTTCCAATAAAGTGGCCAATGCGTGTAAACATGATATTCACAATGCTTATCTCTTTAGTTGTACTCACTGTAAGACTTTCCAATAAAAAATAAAAAGATATTTGAAATAAATAACACCATCTGGAACACAGTGACCTCTGCAAAGCTGCACTCATTCCATCCGTGGGACTCCACATTGAAACATGTTACCCCGGGTTTTCACAGCACTGGTTCTAAAGCGGTTGTGAACTCATTAGAGAAGCGAAGCAGGGTGCATGGAACGCCGTCGCCATAAACAACATCTCCTGATTATTTATCGAGTCGATCCTCTGTTAGAATTGGAAGAAATTCGCAGTGGGAGTTCTATAATATCTGCACCTATTTGAAGTTTGGAACCCCGCGGTTCGGTGACCGCAGGCAGTTCTGCCTCACTGACCACACGAACGACCCATCTGTACACGCTCGGCCTAACTTATTGGAGCCCAGTCCTTCCTGATCAACGGTGTAAACACACTCTATCAACAAAGAGCCTTTTTGGGGGGGATATGAAGTCTCACAGACCCTATGGCAGATGTTTGGGGAGCACGTGTAAGGTAACTTTTGCTCAATTATGGATACAGATATACTGCATTCCAAACACTCCACCTGCAACCACCTCCGGTCGTGCAGAGTAACAGGTGAAGCACGGCGGTGGAGGTGGTGAGGGATGTCGTTATTAGGAGGTGGAGCCCGCAGGTTACAGGGAAGTCTCCCTCGTATAACTACACACGGCCATGTTACGTAGATAACAAATTCATCTCCTAGTTCTAATGAAATACTGAAGTAAAATGGGTGGAGGATATGCAGTGTCCTTCATCGTCCCCTAAAAACTGAATTTACTCGGGTTAAAGTTGCCAGTAGATATTAATTATTCACCAAAATCCATATAGTAATACATGTGTGTGCAGAGTTACAAAATATCATTACTACCAGTACATTTTACACCAGGGAAAATTACAGATACATTAACACTCAAATCCAGTGCTATCAGTGTGAACCTGGGTATTACATTATATCTACAATACGTACATATATATACAGGAGAGGAGAGCGACGACGAGAGACGAAGAGAGAGAGAGACAGAGAGAAGACAGAGAGAAATGTAAGAGAGATAGTGTCGTTTGAATCACGCAGAGCACTAGAGACGGAAGGAAAGAGAGGCGAGAGAGGAGAGAGAGAGGGATGAGTGTGAGGAAAAACAACATAGAGAGATAGTGTGTGTGTGAGAGAGGAGGGAGAGATTACAAGCACGAAGAGAGAGAGGAGAGAGGAGTGAGAGAAAAGAAAAGAGAAAGAAAGGGAACGAAGCACCAACAGATAAAAAATGATACACAAGAGGGAAGGGTGAAAAAGAGCGCAAGAGAAAGAAGGTTCGAGAGGGACAAGGGGCGAACAAAGCAGGAGCGTAAAAGGTGGAGAGGAATACAAGAAAACAAACCGAGAGGAAGAGGGATCCGGAAGGAGGTAAAAGACCAGCATGGAAAGAAAAGTGAAAGAAACAGGAGAGAACAAGAGAAAAGCAGGGGGCAACCACGCGGAACGGTGGCAAAAGGAGAGAGCGCCGAGCGAGTAACATCAAGGAAAAAATGACGAGATGGGGGGAGCAGAGAAAAGGGAGTGATCGGACGTAGAGAGACAGTCGTACCCACGTGATGTGTGTAGCGCGGTCGAAGCAGCAAGGGGACAAATTCGACCTGAGCCATCCTGAGAAGGACTCACAGAAGACCAAGCCCTGGGCGAAATAAGAGCT
>JAMWET010003358.1:0-26033 GCA_024036415.1 Prochilodus magdalenae | reverse complement strand
GCTACATATGAATAAACATGAACAACAACTTCTCAGATTAAATCATAAACATCATCTTCTTCCCACAGAGAGAACAGTAAGACAGGATAGAACGGTCTGTATTTATCTAACAAGTACATTTACTTAATGCTGCAAGGCCGCACTCATGAAGTGAAATTTGGGGGGACCGAGTCTAAGTGTGGAGGGGGTGACAGGTTCATATTTATGGGACTCCATGTGGGATTTCTAATGAATAAAGACATTAATGTTAGTTGAATAAACCTGTTATTGTTGTCACCTCGTTACAAATGACACACATGACCAGCAGAGTGTTTTAGCTGAGGTTATACATGTTTAAACTTGATGGAGTAGAAACTCTGCTGAGTCTGATTGGTGGAATTACTGGTGTATTTAAGAACACAGCCATTATTTACACCAACCATTAAACACAACTATGTACACAGTATTGAATGCAGAGTGTGAGAATGGTCTAATATAGAAAATCTAATTTAGCTTCGTTATAATTTATTACTGCTACTTTGCTGAACATCCTTGATTTTACATTTTGACAGGAAAAATATAATAGATATAAAACATAAAAGATACATTATTACAAATATTTATTTATCTTTTGTATTAGCAGAACAGTTCATTAAAACAGTTCATTTTATACATATTCATCTTTATTGTCTAACTTTAAGATCTGATAGCTACATTTGATAATAATCCAAATCCATAATCCAGTTTCCAATCCAATCAATTATTTGTTCCAATAAAAAATCAGATTAAAATCTAATCAATATCATTTACTACATCTTACATTTGTTGCTTTATATGTATTTACTTTTTATTGATTGCTGCTGCATAAATAACAACAAACAGTGAAAATCAATACTTCATATTTACTTACTCAGTAGTAATGATAGACAGTAATGTTCTGACGGATCATATTTGATTCAGTGTTTGTAATAAAATCAGAGTATCAGTAATAAACACCTCTTTAAAAGCCCCTCCAGACACTGTAACACTAGCTGAACACTTTCCTGTGGATGGAGCAGCTATATGATGAGAGATCTGCAGACTGAATAAGAGAAGATGATTCAGTCTGCAGATCCCATCATCCCATAGGAACAGTGACATCACTCCCAACAGAGTCCAGACTGCTTTTATTTGTAGTGTCTTTTTCTCCTCAGTAAACTTCACTGTCTCTACATTTCTGCAGTGCAGTGGGATTATGCACAGGAGCATTGTGGGAAGGAAGGAGGGAGATAGAGGTGATCAGTAAGTGATGATTCTGAGATCAGAGACTTTGTTGATGGTGTGAATATGAACTGAAGTACAATATGATGTGTGTGTTAGACGTCTGTATCAGAGTGTAATGTATGTGATGAGTGTGTAATCAGTGTGATCAGTCGTTTACCAGCAGTGAAAGAATAAATACACTTATTTACTTACCGGCCGTGCTGTAGAATAGAAACAGAAGGAAACACAAAGTTAGAGAAATATCCATGAGATACTTTTCTACAGTTAGAAACTAAATAAACAATCTTTTCAGCTCTTTATCTCCTTATCAGAAATCTCCTTTTCTCATCTGTACTGTAGTTCATCATCCCTTACTATGAATGATGTTCAGCTACAAGGCAGAAACTCAACACTGATAGAAATGACTGGTAACACATTATAATACATTTCTTAAATAAACTTGTACGAATGTGCAAAATGTAATGCAGTATTTTGATTATCAGTGACAGAATATGTATTACACTTCTTTATTGGTGGATCATCATATGAAGGAGTTGATCTTTCCTGCAGTAGTTAACATCAGATAAACACCAGTACAGATACACAGACATATTACTACTAGGTAACTGATATTAACTAAAAGGTTGACTGATGTAATAACTGTTACATAAATGATTGAGAAACTGACTGTTTTGTATTATGATGCTCCATGAATGAATAATTAATATCAGCTGAATGAAATCTATTAAATAAATTTAATGACTAACAGATTAATCGGCATAACAGTCAGGAGTTATGAGCTTTATGAGAGAGTCCTAATACTCAAACACAACACTCATAACACATCTCTCAGAAAGAAGAGAATGAAATTCTAATGAGATTAAAAATAGAACTGGATGTTGAAATACAATATTATTAATGGAGAGAATAAGAGACATATCCTATACTCACCATCTATATTATTTTATTAGTTTAATTTGATTATATAATTTAGGATATTTTTTATATTTATATACTTATATTTATTAATTTATTAAGTTTCTTAACTGCTTTCAAAGTAAGTTTAAAAATGTGAAATCAGACGCTTGTAAACTGATGTGATGTTGGAAATCCCTGTAACTCATGATTTAAATGCAGGTTTTACAGGAAACACTCCGTTTTAGTTTTTAGTTTTTAATAAATGTTCTGATTTCTGATTTTAAACTGGAAATGGACTGAACAGAAGATACAGAACATCTGTGTTTCTCATTTCTGTCTGTTCATCTTTCATTCTGAGATCAGACTCTGATGATGATGTTGAGCTTATGTAGAGTGAACTTCTGGATATTTACCCCTCACTGCTACTGTACACTCCTCTGTTGTGTCTCCATTGGTGACCTGACACAGATAAACTCCTCTATCTGACTCTCTGCAGTCTCTGATCTGTAAGGAGACGTTTCCTCTCTGCAGCTCCTGAGTGAACAGACTCACTCTGCCCTCGTAGCCCCTCCCCTCTGTCACCTGCCTGTTCTTATAGAGACAAACACAGTCCGTCTCCTTAAACCACCTGATCTCCATGGTAACAGCACTGAGTTCAGGAGACAGGTGACAGGAGAGAGTGACCACAGAGCCAGACTGACGCTCTCCATCACGTGGTCCAGTGAGTGTAAAGCGCTCTGTGTAGAAACACACACACATTAATAGCTGTAGGTCGTGTGTCTCCACAGGAAAAATAAACTCTCTGATAGAATATTATTTAATGATGTTCACAGTAAAACCTTTTGTAGCTTCTGGAAGTTTCACTTACTGTTACTTGCAGTCGCCATCTTTATCTCTCTACCTCCTCCTACAGACTCACACTAATACAGTCCTACAGAGAGAGAGAGAGACAGAGTTAAAGACAGAGAGAGAGTTAGAGAGAGTTAGAGGGAGAGCGAGAGAGAGAGAGAGAGAGAGAGAGAGAGAGAGTTAGAGAGAGAGAGCTGTATCTACCATGTGCTGTAACATAACCATGTTGAATACTCACAGAGTCTGAGTGAGGCCAAGTACACCTTCACCCAACGCATATAAATAAGACCCTCTGATCATCAGCTCCTCCAGCATAATAACATTTCCTTTTGTCAGAATACATATATTACACATCAGATAAGAAAGTAGGTCTCGAGTTCATAAATATCAAACACAATCAAAGGCCACAGAAGGAAGAATGGTTTGATAAAGACTATAAAATAACCAGAAAGAAATTCCAATATCTATCACACCAAACTACAGAGAACCACATAGTAATCAAATTAATACTATACGTGCTGAAATGCTAAGAGAATATAAAAAGATTTTAAGACATAAAAACCACCGGCATAATGTTCAGTATAACAGCCCTGTTTGGCATTATGTTCAATATCTAATGAAAATAGAAAACTCTATGGAACAGAATCAGTTCTGGGAGCAGTGGAACAACCAGAGCAACAACACACCACAAAATAAAAACTATAAAACAAAAAATTATAAGATTAGTTACCACTGGATCGCCTCTAAATTCAACTGACTGTCAAAGTAAAAAAAATAAATAAATAACTACCAGATCCACCAGATCACCAGGTGTCACAAGAAGAATTAAATAGTCAAATAAAATATCACCCAGAAAAGCCTGCACCCTTAATACCATCAGAAAGGAGTCGCTAAAGAGTAGCAGCTCTGAATTCTCAGATTTCAGGCTGCTTTCCTGAAATCTGGTGCTGGGGGCTGTTCCCCCTGGTCTACAAGAGCAGAGATAAACTGGACCCTAATAACTACCAAGGCATTTGTGTGGTAATCTGCTGTATTAATAAAGCATGAATGCAGGCATTCCTTACCAAACACAGTGTCTAAGGTAAAGAACAAATTGGCTTTTTTCCACCTCATTTACACTCTCCTATGATTAACTAACATAATCACCAACAAAATGAAAGAATTTGATACAGAATTTCAGCTGCTCAACCATTCTGGGTCTCCTTTGTTACATTGTCTATTCATAATCCACCAAATGTGTGAAATGGGTGACTGGCCTGGACTGTAGGTTGCAGTGTCAGTTGTTGAGGAAAGAGAAGACAACAATAGCAAATCCTTGAACAGATTGTAAAACAAAAAACTGTGCAGTGGCCTGCTGATGACATTTCACCCATATTTGATCCATACTTTCTTTCTAGAGTAAAACAAACATCTGCAATAACAGCACAAACACTCACTGGTAATCTATGCTCTCCACCATCTTGTTAGTACTCTCTGTTGTTGACTTTGACCTTTCTTAATTGCAGTAAACACTGGTGTGTCAGGGACGAAGAACCAGGCGCGATGCGAGAAGAGCCAGGAGACAAGCAGGCTTTAATAAACAGGCCGTAAACACCACGCAACAGCAAAGTACGGTACAGCGGCATCAAAGGATAACACAGAGTCATAGAAGGCTAGGTACAGGCTAAAGTCAAAAAACCAAAGAATCAGGCAGAGCGGCAAACTGAGCCGTAAGGGGAGATGAGAGGCAAAATCCAGGGTAGGAGAGCAAGGGTCTGAAATCAAAGAGACAGAGTCGAGTAAACATGTTACAGGAAGAAGGAAAGGAGACGTAGTCAGGAGGAAAGCAAGTTTGGTACTCAGGTAGATAAAAAAATAGATAACCGCTCAGGATTGCAACGAAAAGGTCGGCAGGGGAATTGGTGTATGAATGAGGCTTATGTAGTGTGACTGACAGCTGGAGCAATCACTAGACTGGTGAATTAGACCAGGGAGGATTGGCGGGGAGCACACTTATGGGCAAGATGTCACCAGGCTATGCAATCTGGGAATTGAAGTCCGGAGGAGTGACCGAGTCAGACAGACCCGCAGATGTGACGGGTGTAAATGCCTACTTTTCCCTGAATAACACCAAGGATGTAGGAAGTCTGAACAAAACACTTAGAGAGCCAGGTTTGTTTCTGATCCAAAAAAGGGACACCCTGCCAAAACTTCCTGCAACCCTTTGGTACCATCTTTGTAACATGAGTTAATGAGTTAAAAGCTCAATGTACACACACTCACTCTGTAGCTTATATCAACACTGTTATAAGAACGATTAGTCTCAGTTTTACTTACCTTAATTATTCTTCATAGACTTCCTCCTCCTTAGACGAAATAATGAGTCCATATTTCAGAAAAACAGCTACTACTTGTGCTTCCTGTTTAAACATCCATGCTGTAAAAGTCCTGAAGCAGATTAAACTACATTCACCTTCAGACACTGCGGTAAAAAAAAATCCCACTGAGCTCCAGCAGCACCGACTGTACTGTCTCCCTCATAATAGTTTCAGTTCAGACTAAATATTAATACTGTGGAACATAACCTCTCTAATGTTCAGCGTCAGGATCTAACACCTGAAGATGATCTTTACTCTCTGAAGAAGTTTATGGGTCTGAAGTTCATCTGTAGTGTAATGATTAACTCTCTCTCTCCTGTAACCTGCAGCTGTTAGTACCTCCTCCTGCTGACTCTCTGACTGGAGATCACAGATAATGAGACTCTACAGACGGTCATGTATTTAAATAGATCTTAGTACTGAGGTTACTGGGTGACGATCAGTTGAACAGACACTCAAAAAAAGTAAAAAAGAATATGTTATAAACCTTGTTCCATATTTATGCTCTCTAATGAACAGGACTGTGATACATAATTTGAATGTGAGCTTTAAAAACCATCAAAGCAATTTTATACTGGATTCTGCTATGTACTGGGAGCCAGTGCAAAGATGCCAGGAACGGACCAACGTGCTTCTTTTTCTTCAGTCCAGTTAATAATCTGGCTGGTCCATTTTTAATTAATTGTAAGCATGTAAGACATGCTTCATTCATTTCAAGATACAGAGCAACACAGCTTTCCAATCCAAGTATGATAATAGCTTGAATGACTTTTTCCAGGTCAGATATCTTCTGTTTCTAAATATAATGATTAATACTGACAAATCATTGGTGACAAATTTCAATAAAATTAAATCTAATTCTTCTTCTGAGAGGAGACATAAAGCTTTCTTTAACCTAAATGAAACTTCTGTTACTGTCTATCATGCCTGTTGCAGCCATAATTTTAAACTAATTTGCACAAAACACATTATTAGTGCATTAATTTAAAATAAAAGTATACATTAAAAGTGGCAAAGCATTTTTGTGCAGCAATAACTGCAACTAAACGTTTCTGGTAACTCTTAAATAATCTGCCACATCAGCTTGTAGGAATTTTAACCCATTCCTCCAAACAAATCAGACTCTGTTATGTTGATGGGTTTCCTCCCATGAACTGCTTGTTTCCAACAACATCCACAGGCTCTCATCCTCATGTCTGGAGATTTCTAACATGCAACATGAGAGACAATAAAACACTGGACATGTTTCACACCAACATTAAAGAAGCCTACAACACATCTCCCCTCCCTCCCACTCTGGGCAAGTCTGACTACAACCCGATACATCTCCTGCCTGTCTACAAACCCACTGTTCACAGGCACACAGCTGATACAAAACAAGAGAGAAGCTGGTCCGATGAGGCTTATGAGGCGCCGAAGGACTGCTTTGAAAAGACAGCCTGGGAAGTTCTCCGCGAGGGACATGGTGTGGAAGTTGAAAGACTCACAAACTGGATCACAGACTAACAGACTATCACATAAACGCTGTGCCCACCAAGACAGTACAGTGTTTTTTTAATAACAAGCCCTGGGTTACCTCAGGCCTAAAGGCTCTTCTGAATGAGAAGAAGGCAACCTTTAGAAAACCTTTTTAAAAAAACAGCTCAGGATTTAAAGAATCCAACAGGCAGCCTGAACATATTTGCATATGTTTCAGATCTGATGTCCTCCTCATTTAGAAAGTCAGCAGAGTCACAGGAACATATTTTTGTCGTGGCATATAATGAAGGATCTGAATTGGAGCTGATTTAATTACAGAATATAGCATCTAAACATTAACCTTTAATTTCAGTTTTAACAGCTTCTTTAGTAGGAGGATGTCTCATAAATAATAAACTGCTAAATAAAACCAAATTAGTCAATATTAAAATTATTTTTAGATGAAAAGAAGATGGTAGACCTGAAATCGTTTAATTATTATATTACCCATGCTGAAATAACTGTTTCTCATTGATTGGCAGGGATATTAAGAGACTGTACTTATCTTTAAATAAGAATAATATTGTTGTTATCCTCGCTCTCAGCTCATCCAGCTTGTTTTCGAGGGAGCGAACGTTGGCTAGCAGCAGGCTAGGTATCGGCGGATGCATAGCCCTAGCCTTAAATCTGGCATGTAGCCCACCCCTCTTGCCCCGCTTCCGCCTTGGGCGCTCTGTCCGTCCACTGCGTCGTCTTCCCGAGGCCGGTGCTGCTGGGCCTTGCTGACTGGTGTCAGCGGTGTCCGAGCGCAAAAGAAAGTTGAAGTCAGAAAGGGTAAAGGTAAGTTCATGATGAACTCTACCAAACTCCAAGAGCGCCTCTCTACTGTAACTGATCGTTCCGGAGGAGAACTGTACGTGTAAAATAAATAATAAAGTCAAAATAAATACTGAATACCATCGGTTGCCGGGGGAACACACAAAGACGTCTGCCACGGTGGGCGCCATCTTGGAACATCTACCGTTTACTGAAAAAAAAATGAGGCCTACAAAGAAAAGAGCACAATACCTACAGTCAAATATGGTGGAGGATCAAAGATGCAATTTTGCAATGTAGGGCCCAGTGTCAGAAAACTAGATTTGCATCCTAGATCATGGGTCTTCCAGCAGGACAATGACCCCAAACATACATCAAAAAGCTCCCAGAAATGGATGAAACAAAGTGCTGGAGAGTTCTGAAGTGGCCAGCAATGAGTTCAGATATAAATCCCATTGAACACCTGTGGAAAGATCTTAAAATTGCTGTTGGAAGAAGGCACCCTTCAAATATGAGAGACCTGGAGCAGTTTGCAAAAGAAGAGTGGTCTAAAATTTCAGTTCAGGGGTGGAAGAAGCTTGTTGCTGGTTGTACGAAGCAATTAATTTCAGTTATTTTTCCAAAGGGTGTGCAACCAAATATTAAGTTGAGGGTGCCAATAATTTTGTCCGCTCCGGTCTGGGTCACCCGAATTCTGATTGCTCATCTGCACCTCATTTCCCCTTCAGTACATAAACCCCTCAGTCCTTCAACCTCATTGGGGAGTATTGCCAAACCCCGTTTGCGTACTGAGTGGTCTCTCCTGCTTTTCTCTCATTGATATCTCTGGTATCGACTCCTTTTTCGGATTCCCCTTCTGGTTTAGTGCACTACTCTGTTAGTCTACTCTGGTTTGACCTCCTTTTTGTTCTCTGGATATCTCTCTTGGATTCTCCTCCGGATCTGTCTGACCCGCTTGTTTTCTACCCTGGCCTGTCTCTCTCTCTTTCTCAGCCTCGCCTTGTTTATGGTTGTTGCTGGTTCTGATTATCAAATTGTCAAATAAAATCCCTTTGACTTTTAGCTTGAACGTTTGTTTCTGACACATACACTGCTGCAGAACCCATATGACTTCAACATTAATGGAGCCGTTACAGATGTAAAGTCACCCCTGCCATGTACACTATTGCCCTCTATACCATCATGGATACTGACTTTTGAACTGTCCGCTTGTAACGAGTCAGACTGTCCCTCTGTACTTTAGGCTGAAGCACACGGCATCCATGATTTCTAAAAAAGATTTCCAGATCCAGCTTATTTGCTTGCATGGTGGAGTTTTAATTGAGTGCAGTGAGGAACTGACGTAGACGTTAGGCGTTAGTTTAGAGAAGTGTTCCTGAGTCCCCTGTAGTGATTTCCACTACATGCCTGTTTTATATGGACAAGAACAATAAATTATTTTATCTGTTATTAAACAGATGGTGTTGTTCTTTATTTAAATTTAGATAACTATACCACATATTAAATGACAGATTATCCCAAAAATGTACTGATATTGACCAGTCTGTCATATTTTAAACTGTACATGAGATGGTTGTCCTTATGTTTAAAAACTCTGATCTACTGAGTTATATATTATCAAAGAGGAACATAATACCCCGTCCCACCAAACTTTACACTTGGCACAACACAGTCAGAGAAGTACCGTTCTCCTGGCAACCGCCAAACCCAGACAGGTGCATTGGAATGCAAGTGTGACCTCTGCGCCCTATGCTCCTCAGCATCCGCTGACCCCGCCCTGTCATTTTACGTGGCCTACGAGTTTGTGACTGAGTTGCTGTTGTTCCCAATCACTTCCACTTTCGTATAATCCCACTGACAGGTGACTATGGAATATTTAGTAGTGAGGAAATTTTATGACTGGACTTGTTACAACCCATTCTTTCACCAACGTCTGTAGAAGCAGTCTGCACAATATGGAACATAATGCTGTGTAACTAAGCAGGAGAGCCGTGTGTGCGGAAAGGTAGAGCATATCTCTAAAGACGAGACGAGTGAGTGCGAGAGAACAAACCAGACAGACACGTCAGTACCAGAGCAACACGTTAGTGGTTTTTGGCAGGGTGGCATTATGTTCCATATTCACTTTAGTCCTTACACCTTTCACCCTCTCTGTACACTACTGTGAATCCCTCATTTCTATATTGTACATTTATATATATTTAGTGTATATACACTATGTTTCCAAAACTATACACTCCCCCATCCAAATCATTGAATTCAGGTGTTCTCCTTCACTTCCATGGCCACAGGTGAATAAAACCAAACACCTAGTTCTACAGACGTTGGTGAAAGAATGGGTTGTAACAAGTCCAGTCATAAAATTTCCTCACTACTAAATATTCCTTAGTCACCTGTCAGTGGGATTATACGAAAGTGGAAGTGATTGGGAACAACAGCAACTCTAGTGGAATCAGTACTGTACTGAAACATCTACTGTACATAACAGCCTACAGCTTTAGTGCTGCAGCCCGATAGCTCTACAGATACACTGTCACCCAACGAATACACGGTCAGATCTGTCAGTTTGCTCAACAAATATAATTCCTAGAAGAGTTCTGTACATTCCCTTACCCTCAGTGGCCATCCATGGGAGCTTACTGATCATGACTGGTGGCGTCTGGCTGTCTGAACAGACAATGTGAGCATGTTGGTAAGTGTTCAACCTCACTCACAAGGTAACGCCTCATAACGTATAGAGGTGTGGGCGTTCCCAAGAAAAAAATAAAATAAAATAAAATAAAATAATAATAATAATAATAATAATAATAATAATAATAATAATAATAATAATAAATTATAAGTTAATCATAAAAATGTTTAAAATTGTTTAAAAATGTTTTTCTTCATTGCAGCTGTTATCAAATTGGGACAGCAACACAACAGAACATGTCTCCCTGCTGTGGCAGACCACCTTAAACATGCCCTGGGCAGTCTGATGATGGTATACAAAACAAAGTAGTCAGCAACACAATTTCTGAATGCAAATTAAATGTTTTTATTTTAAAATATATTGTTTTAATTTACTGAAATAAATGTTACTGAAATCAGTCTTTAATAAAAGAACTTTCTTTAATAAAAAAATCTTTTACTGTCCCTTTTGGTCTGTTTTTTCTCCATTTTCCAACAAAGAATTGTCCACATAAACACTGAAAACATCTCAAATCTAGTGCAAGGATTAAATCTGTACCCTGGAGATTGTAAAACCACATTCAGGTGTTTGTGGGGCAGAACGGGAGACTAAACCGCACAGGAAATCCTCAACCCCTCTGACGCTCACACGCAGCGACTGGAATGAAGGTGGAAGTGAATCGAGCTGCTGCTTCTTCCGCTCTGGACGCTGAAATGGAGAGCGGTGTGTAAGACTAGTGTAGAGTTTAAACTCGGTCTTATTATTATGGATCTGCTGTTATAAGATATAAACCTGATATGAACTGATTTAATATGTGGACATATTTCACCTACAGCAGCGATATGACTATATGAAGAACAGCCGAGGTAAGAGCAGTTAGCATCATGCTAATCACCATCAAAACCTCTGTAACACCCTACCTGATCTAACCTCTCTCTTCCTTCTCTCTCTCTCTAACTCATAAGCATAAGGACGCAGATAAAAAAATGGTTGGTTCTGTTGAACCCGGGGCTCAGGTGGGCAGTGTGGATGGTGCTCAGGTGACTAGTGAGGTAGTCTCTGAAGTGAATGGAGGGTTGATGATGGCTGGGTTGTATTCTAAAGAAAGCGGGGCCAGAGAGCGAGAGGTAGTGAATGATTCTCAGCTTAGTTTAGCCGTGTCTCTGGAGGAGGACAGGATGTCTGAGGTGTCTGATTTTGGAGGGAGTCAGTGCAGTGGGGAGTTGTTGTACTCTGTAGATCAGATTAATTCCTTCCTAGATAAAACTAAAGGTAGATCTGTTGATAATGGGGATCTTTTCCCTGATCTGGATAGGTTTGTGTGTTTGGTACTGAAGGTACAGAAGAGTGTTGGGTGTGATGTTCTCTCGAAGCAGAAGCGGTTTCGATTAAAGAAATATGTCCCTGCAGTTCGGGAGTCTAAATGTGTGAAGTCCGGTGTGCGACCTGCTCCTGACCGTGATCATGTATGAGCACAGTTCTCATGGGGAGGGGCTTTCCTCTGCTCTCTTTGCCTTGTTTCTGCTTTACTGTTTCTCTTCACTCTCTCCTGTTAGTATGGGGGTCTTAGGGGTGGGCTCTTTAAATGTTAATAGCTTCTGGGACGAGAGTAAACAGGCCCTGTTCTCTGAACTTTTCAGTCTCAAAAAATTACATGTGTGTTTCTTACAGGAGATGCACAGTGATGTGGACACCATGTCTGAGTGGGGTTTATAGTGGGAGGGGGAATTCTTTCTTAGTCATGGCTCGAATGTGAGTGCTGGGGTTGCTATTCTTTTCTCTCGGTCCACTGATGTGACTGTACTGTCTGTTAACGAGGTTGTAGCGGGGCGCGTGCTCATGCTCAGAGCGAGGGTTTCTGGACCCTCCCACATGTTTTTGTTTTTATTAATGTGTTTGCTCCAAATGGGGGGTCAGATGGATGTGAGCTGTTTGTTAGACTGGACCAGTTGTTGCAGTCACTCCCTACGAAGGACACTGTGGTGTTGGGTGGGGATTGGAACTGCACACTGGATTTTGTTATGGATAGAAATGCGGAAGAGCCGCATCCTCAGTGTGCTCATGCTCTAGCTAACGTATTGTCTGGTTTTAATTTGATAGATGTTTGGCGAGAGAAACACCCGACTGCTAGACAGTATTCCTGGGTGAAAGTTGTCGAGGGGGGCGTCTTTGCAGCACGCTTGGACAGGTTTTATGTTTCAAATGGAGCATGAAATTTGGCAAACCAGTCTAATATTCAGCCCACTTCTTTCTCTGATCATCACTTATGTACTGTTGTTTTTTCTCTTACGTTCCATGAGCCCAGAAGCTCCATGTGGTATTTTAATAAATCTCTCTTGCAAGATAAATGTTTTTCTGAGGCTTTTAAACTGTTTTGTTTTCTGGGCAAGCTCCTGGGATAGATGGCCTGCCAGCTGATTTCTATAAGGTTTTTTGGGAGACTATCGGGAGGGACCTGTTTGATGTCTTGCTGGCCAGTTATGAGGCCGGTGCTCTTCCAACATCTTGTCAACATGCGGTGTTGTCCCTTATACCAAAGAAAGGAGACCTGTGCCTCTTGTCGAACTGGAGACCCGTATCACTCTTATGTTCTGATTATAAGATTCTGTCACGCTGTATTGCAAACAGACTGCGAGAAGCTCTGGGAGTGGTCGTACATGTAGATCAGTCCTATCGTGTCCAAAAATTATCCAACTATGATAACTTGTTTTTAATGAGAGAATTGATTGGCTTTGCGAAAACTGACTTTGGTTTTTTATCCCTCGACCAAGAGAAACCTTTTGATTGGGTGGGTCATGAATACCTGTTTACCAGAATACCAGAGCTTTTGGGTTCAGAGATGCTTTTGTGTTTCTGGGTCAAGTTGCTGTATGCGGGCGCCTCTTGTCTGATTAAGGTGAGGGGTGGGTTAAGTCTCCCGGGACCGGTTGGTAGGGGCTTTAGACAAGGTTGTTCGTGTGTGGGCAACTATATTCGATCGCGGTGGAACCCTTTCTCTGTTTAGTAATAAAACGGTTGCCTGGTCTGCATGTTGGGAATAGTCTCATCAAAGTTTCCACTTATGCTGATGACATTGCAGTGGTTACATGTCATGACCAGGATGTAGCGTATCTGACAGATGCTTTACAGACATATGGTTTGGCCTCCTCTGCAAAATTGAACCGGAGTAAAACAGAGGCTCTCTGGTGTTGTGGCAGGGATTACCCCCTACCGCCTCTACCAGGTGGTGTCCAGTGGAGTAGGGCTGGGTTTAAGTATCTAGGGGTATGGCTGGGTAATGATGAAATGAAGGCTAAGAATTGGGAGGGTGTTGTGGAGAAAGTTCGTGCCCGGTTGTCTAAATGGTCCTGGTTGGGGGCGAGTTCTGGTCCTGAACAACCTTGTGGCGTCTGCACTGTGGCACAAGTTTACTGTTCTTAATCCACCTGGACAGCTGATCACGGACATTCAGAGGATGCTGGTGGACTTCTTCTGGGGTGGACAGCACTGGCTGAGAGCTGCAGTTTTGTACCTCTCGGTTCAGGAAGGAGGGCAGGGGCTAATAGACATTCGCTCCAGGGTTGCTGTTTTGCACTTACAGGCTACACAACGGTTGCTGTACAGTAGTCACCACAGTTGGATGGATGTTGCCTGTGCGCTGCTGCATATTGCAGGCAGGCTGGGCCTGGACAGACATCTGTTCTCTCTCCGATTGGAGACAGTGGATTTGGGAGGTCTGACTCTTTTTTGTTTAGCTGCGATTGAGGCATGGCAGGTTTTTTCTTTTCTAGGCCAATTAGTGCTGATCCATCAGTGGACTTTTGAGGAGCCGCTGTTTTCTACCCCGCCTTTCCTTCATTGAATCGGATTCCAGGGGTGTTTGAGGACTAGTATTCAGGGAAATGGCATCTCCAAGGTGGGTGTCGGCGGAGCAGTTGGCAAAGATGGCTGGCTTTAGGTCAGTGCGTCTGGATTCGCAGGTGCTGAACTGGCTGAAATTGGACCCGTCTCCTTCTGTGTCTGAGTACCTGGACACAACCCTTGTGGAACATGAGATTTTAGCCACAATCAGACACGCGGCACGGATTGATCCTTCAGGTGGGGAGGGTTGTCCGTTTTGTGGGGTGTCAGAAACAGTTTTCCATGTGTGAGTGTGCACGGTTAGGACCGATTCCGGGTTTAGTTAAAGACTGGATTTGAGGCTTCTAGATTTTTATGATGAACCTTTATTTATCTATGGTCCTCAATACTCGGTCTCAAGAAGGGACAGAGTGGTTCTTTTAAGCTTACTGTACGGCGCTGTGATGCTGGCTATCTGGCTGTCTAGGAGGAATAGGATTAGGGGCTGTGGGGACACCGATCCTGTCCAGATGGCTAGAGGTCTCATAATGAAACGACCCCTGGTTGAGTTTACTTACTACACTCTTGTGGATAATGTGGACTGTTTTGTTGCTGTGTCAGGGGGTGGGGGTTTGATTTGTGAGCCCCATGAAGCCGCTGGTTTTGTACTGACTGTGTAACTCGGTCTCTCTGTAGCCCAGCTTTGTCTCCTGTTTTGTTTTTGGTTTTAGTTTTTTTTTTTCTCCCTGTGTCGTAATGTTTTGATTAAAGGTGGTTCACAGTCAAGCCTCTCTCTATCTCTCTCTCTCTCTCTCGCTGTAGGACTGTATTAGTGTGAGTCTGTAGGAGGAGGTAGAGAGATAAAGATGGCGACTGCAAGTAACAGTAAGTTAAACTTCCAGAAGCTACAAAAGGTTTTACTGTAAACATCATTAAATAATATTCTATCAGAGAGTTTATTTTTACTGTGGAGACACACGACCTACAGCTATTAATGTGTGTGTTTTTCTAACAGAGCACTTTACACTCACTGGACCACGTGATGGAGAGCGTCAGTCTGGCTCTGTGGTCACTCTCTCCTGTCACCTGTCTCCTGAACTCAGTGCTGTTACCATGGAGATCAGGTGGTTTAAGGGGACGAACTGTGTTTGTCTCTATAAGAACAGGCAGGTGACAGAGGGGAGGGGCTACGAGGGCAGAGTGAGTCTGTTCACTCAGGGGCTGCAGAGAGGAAACGTCTCCTTAAAGATCAGAGACTGCAAAGAGTCAGATAGAGGAGATTATCTGTGTCAGGTCACCAATGGAGACACAACAGAGGAGTGTACAGTAGGAGTGTGTAAGTATCCAGAAGTTTACTCTACATAAACTCAACATCATCATTAATAAACTTCATAAATGAATAAACCTAAATATAAAAATATAAATAAGAACCTAAATGATATAATCACATAAAACTAATAAAATAGATATTTATTATTTTCATAAAATGCCCTTATTAACATTAATAACTTCATAACAAAAATGATGCACTGCATTAATATAATAATTTAATGATATTATTACATTAATAATTTACTAGTTTTTATGTGGGTTAATGACTAACGTGGATCAAAATGTCTTCACTACTAAAAGTCTATTTCTGGGTTTTGTCGAGTCTTTATTTCCTCTAAAGGGACGAATCCTTTCTCCTCCAGACTTTCTCCTCAGTAAGGACAGTTCTGTCTGATCACTACAGAACAGTGACAGATGTGCTGTGACTCCTTCATTGTTTAATCATATTTGAACATGAACTATTTAACTCTACACACAATATAAACCCAGTAAAACAGTAAATAGAGAAACACTAAATGTACAGATTCATCTTTATACAGCTCCAGAAAGTCTGTGTTCTTTTTGAGGGCTGATATATTTGATGTCTTGTTGTTGGGGATCTATTATGTTCAGAGTTTCTTACTGTGGTATAAACAGTCTCCAGTGCAGTCAGTGCAGGATGGTAATGAAATTATCTTTGTGTAAGATATGTCTCTTATTCTCTCCAGTAATAATAATGTATTTCATTGTTCAAAATCCAGTTCTATGTTTAATCTCATGAGAATCTCATCTCTTCTTTCTGAGAGATGTGTTGCGAGTGTTGTGTTTGAGTACTCTAATCTGTTAAATTGATTCATTACATTTCATCCAGCTGTTATTCATTATTCATTCATGGAGCATCATAATACAAAACAATCAGTTTCTCAATCATTTATGTAACAGTTATTATATCAGTTAACCTTTTAGTTAATATCAGTTAACTAGTAGTAATCTGTCTGTGTATCTGTACTGATGTTTATCTGATGTTAACTACTGCAGGAAAGATCAACTCCTTCTTCTGATCATCCACTAATAAAGAAGCGTAATACATATTCTGTCACTGATAATCAAAATACTCCATTACATTTTGCACATTTGTACAAGTTTATTTAAGAAATGTGTTAAAATGTGTTACTCATCATTTCTATCAGTGTTGAGTTTCTGCTGTAGGTTTAACCGTGTAGCTGAACATCTTCATGGAGTTGTACTGAGAGCGTTGAGTGACAGTGCAGTAGTGAAGGAAGATAAACTACAGTACAGATGAGAAAAGGAGATTTCTGATAAGGAGATAAAGAGCTGAAAAGATTGTTTATTTAGTTTCTAACTGTAGAAAAGTATCTCGTGGATATTTCTCTAACTTTGTGTTTCTATTCTGCAGCACGGAGGGTAAGTAAATAAGTGTATTTATTCTTTCACTGCTGGTAAACGACTGATTTACACACTCATCACATACATTACACTCTGATACAGACGTCTAACACACACATCATATTGTACTTCAGTTCATATTCACACCATCAACAAAGTCTCTGATCTCAGAATCATCACTACCTGTTCACCTTAATCTCCCTTCTTCCTTCCCACAATGCTCCTGTGCATAATCCCACTGCACTGCAGAAATGTAGAGACAGTGAAGTTTACTGAGGAGAAAAAGACACTACAAATAAAAGCAGTCTGGACTCTGTTGGGAGTAATGTCACTGTTCCTATGGGATGATGGGATATTGAGGTGTAAATAAATAAATATTATGCAATAAATGCAAGATGCAGCAAATAGATTTAATTAAGATTTTTATCTGAATTATTATTGAAACAAATAATTGATTCTTTGGATGATGGATTTAGATTATTATTAAATAATCTTATGTAGCTATCAGCTCTTAAAGTTAGACAATAAAGATGAATATGTTATTCAAAAATGAACTGTTTTAATGAACTTTTCTACTAATACAAAATATAAATAATTATATATATAAATAAATAAATATATTTTATAATAATGTATGTTTTATGTTTTATATCTATTACATGTTTCCTGTCAAAATGTAAAACCAAGGATGTGCAGCAAAATAGCAGCAATAAAGTATAATGAAGCTAAATTAGTTCTTCTCTAATAGACTATTCTCACACTCTGCATTCAATACTGTGTACATAGTTGTGTTTAATGTTTGGTGTAAATAATGGCTGTGCTTTTTAATACACCAATAATTCAACCAATCAGACCCAGCAGAGTTTCTACTCCATCAAGTTTAAACATGTTTAACTTTAGCTAAAATGCTCTGCTGGTCATGTGTGTCATTTGTAACGAGGTGAGCATTCAAGAAAGAGTTAAACTGAACCGGAGACTGAACACAGGGCTGAACAGTGGGACAAATTTACTGACATGTGTGGTTAGTAATGCTGAACTCAATATTGATTCAGTGGTGTAAGTACCATCCTGAGGACTGTTATCAGTGAGGTTTGGGTAAAAGCCTGGAGAAACAGACCGTTCAGCGCCTCAGCTCGGTCAGTAGTGTAATGTATTAAACCCACCAGACAGACCCCTCAGTGCCTCAGCTCGGTCAGTAGTGTAATGTATTAAACCCACCAGACCGCCCCCTCAGCGCCTCAGCTCAGTCAGTAGTGTAATGTAATAAACCCATCAGAATTTCCCTCCACAGTGAAGCTCAGTTAGTGCTAGTTTCTATAGTCTGTCCATTCAGAGATGAGATGTGGTAACAAACATAAAGACACTCTCTGCTCTTTCTCTGCTCATGCAGGTAAAGGTAGCATTAGCGGTAAACTGTCAGTAAAAAGTAAAAAGTGAAGTGGTAAAATGGTAATTAAACGATGCAAAAACAATCACTTTGGGTGAAAATTAATTAACCATCACTAATATTAGTTATCATAGCTCAGTTATCTGGAAAGATAAATAAAACACATTCACCCCGTAAACAACAACAGGTTTATTCAACTAAAGTTAATTTCTTTATTCATTAGAAATCCCACATGGAGTCCCATAAATTTGAACCTGTCAACCCTCCACACTTAGACTTGGTCCCCCTTAATTTCACTTCATGAGTGCGGCCTTGCAGCATTAAGTCAATGTACTTGTTAGATACATACAGACTGTTCTATCTTTTCTTACTGTTCTCTCTGTAGGAAGAAGAGGATGTTTATGATTTGATCTGAGAAGTTGTTGTTCATGTTTATTCATATGTAGCCTGTGACTTGTTAGGCATGAAAGCTTCAGGCTGTTATTTTCACAGATTCACTGTACAGTTAACTCTCCAGACCTCCTGATATTCAAATACAGTAATTCAGTTATAGTTCCATACATGACGTGTTCACACCGTATTGTTCTCTTCTCAGGAATCACTGAGTAAACTATTAGGTGAGTATAAATCAGTGTGTAATGTTTTGTTGGTGTGTTGGTTGTTAATGAAGAATGTTGTTGGTGTAAAGACTGAATGTATTTATCTGTACTGTGTGTTCAGAGTGTTCAGCTGAACATCATCAGCAGAGAGAGTTTACTAACACACACTTCAGCACTGTATGTATCACTATAGTGTAGAGCTCACGTATGTTGCCCACAGGTGTTGCAGCTGGCACTGTAGATCATGCACATTCATAGGTTTCCAAAGCTGCTGTCCCATATAGATTCAGGACTGAGGTGCTCAACACGAGGCCTCCGTACTCAAACCCATTGTCGGATCCCAAACAGAATCTGTGTTTGTCGCTAAGGACGATACGGTTCCAGTCCAGTTTTCCCATTCACAACACCACTGCAGACGAAAGCAATGGTGGCTATCTGTCAATGGCAGGACACGTAATGGGCATCATGACACCAAATTTCCTTCTGCTAAGCACCTGGAAATGGTCTGGGCAGAGACAGGGAGTGTAGTGAGGGTCCCACCTGTGTCTGGATGGTGGACCAGGAAACTGGGGAACTGGTTGTGCTTGTGCTCTACTGTTGGTCTGTCTGGGCCATCCGGAGCCTGTTGACCCTCACCCCTGTACCCTCGAGTAACCAAACCACACCTGTAATTATTTACATATCTACCTGAGACATAACTGCATGCTGAGTTTTACACCAATCTGATATATATGCATAATTACTGATTACATATACAAATACTAAATTACTAATATAAATCTATTTTGTTGTTCAAAAATGCCATTCATAAAGTCAAAGAGGATTTATTACAGCTGAATAAAGCAGGTGCATTGTTTGTTATCTCAAGAAGTGTTTATGATTTTATGTTATGAACTATTATTAGAGTATAAAGCAACACTGAGAATAATATTTCACTGGAAATCTCATATTAATAAATTCTCAATACGGCTTCAAATATTTATATCACAGCATTTCAGTCATATTTTACTATTATTGTAGTAATATTTCATTATTATTGTAGTCAATAAGGACAGTTCTGTCTGATCACTACAGAACAGTGACAGATGTGCTGTGACTCCTTCATTGTTTAATCATATTTGAACAAGAACTATTTAACTCTACACACAATATAAACCCAGTAAAACAGTAAATAGAGAAACACTAAATGTACAGATTCATCTTTATACAGCTCCAGAAAGTCTGTGTTCTTTTTGAGGGCTGATATATTTGATGTCTTGTTGTTGGGGATCTATTATGTTCAGAGTTTCTTACTGTGGTATAAACAGTCTCCAGTGCAGTCAGTGCAGGATGGTAATGATAGAGGAAGGTGAACAACTCAGACCAACCATTATTAATATTTTGACATTCTCTTATTTCTGAGAGATATTATGAGTTGATATGTTAATTGTGTTTGAGTATTAGGACCCTATCCTTAAAGCTGGACTTCTGATTGTTACACTGATTAATCTGTTAGTCTTTACATTCCGTTCATTCATTACTTTTCATTCAGCTCCTGTTCTTTATTCATTCAATAAGTGTCATAATTCAAATCTGCTCAGTTTATTAATTATATATTTATTGTATCCGTTCTCTTCTCTGTTGCTGCTATATATTAGTTAATAATAGTTTAAAATAGGTTAATCTTTTAGATACTATATCAGTTAGACTGTCTGTTTAATCTGTAAATGTATCTGATGTTAACTACTGCAGAAAAACATCTTCTCATCTTCATTTATTATTAATAAAGCATAATAAATAATTTATTACTGATGATAAAGAAGCTTAATGTAAAGTGTTACCAGTCATTTCTATCAGTGTTGAGTTTCTGCTGTAGGTTTAACCGTGTAGCTGAACATCTTCATGGAGTTGTACTGAGAGCACTGAGTGACAGTGCAGTAGTGAGGGATGATAAACTACAGTTCAGATGAGAAAAGGAGATTTCTGATAAGGAGATAAAGAGCTGAAAAGATTGTTTATTTAGTTTCTAACTGTAGAAAAGTATCTCATGGATATTTCTCAAACTTTGTGTTTCCTTCTGTTTCTATTCTACAGCACCGTGGGTAAGTAAATAAGTGTATTTATTCTTTCACTGCTGATAAACGACTGATTTACACACTCATCACATACATTACACTCTGATACAGAAGTCTAACACACACATAATATTGTACATCAGTTCATATTCACACCAATAACAAAGTCTCTGATCTCAGAATCATCACTTCCTGTTCACCTCCATCTCCCTCCTTCCTTCCCACAATGCTCCTGTGCATCCTGTACACTGCACTGCAGAAATGTAGAGACAGTGAAGTTTACTGAGGAGAAAAAGACACTACAAATAAAAGCAGTCTGGACTCTGTTGGGAGTGATGTCACTGTTCCTATGGGATGATGGGATATTTGAGGTGTTCCACCATCAGTACGTCATTATCATTAGAGTGTCTCTCATTACTGTAGTTCTCCTCTCCTCTGTTACTGAACACAGCCCTGAACACTCACATAGCAGGAGCTTCTGACACACTCACACACACTATCTCCCTGTTTGGATGAGTCTCTATATCAGTGACTCACAACAAGCAGCACATAATGAAGAGTTAGCAGCACTGAAGGACCTGATCACTGAGATCCTCTCATCTCCTGCACCTCCATTCAGTTCTAGTGTTCTAGATCATATTTGCATGTGTACATTTCATGTAGAGTAGATTAGATCTTCTAATATAACTGATCTAAGGTGAGTTTCCTGAACATGATCAGTTTTGAATAACGAACCAACTAACGCAGGACCTCTGAAAAGAAGGAGTCAGTTCAGCGAGTGTTTCTTAAAGAGCTCCACAAATCCAAACTTAACGAATTAACTCAAAGAACGTCTTTGCTGACTCCGCCCCCAAAACAGCTCTCTGTCAAACCTGAAACATTGATCAGCTCAGTCAGATATACAGTACATATTCACTGTTACAGATGAAAAACATAACTGTGTTGAAATCAGTGTAATTATACAGATTCTGAAATTGACAGTCAGAGGGATCATCGGCCTCAGAGGGATCCTTCACGTAGTGAATAACAAGCAGGCCGGGTCACTCTCCTTTATTAACCACCAGTCTTAAGTACTAGAGGCAGGCAGGACAGTTTAGCACCTGGACCCTTTAACACTGCACTTGTAGAAATAGTGATGAGCAGATGATGGTGTTGGGTAGTGTTCCTGACCCATGCAGTGATTTCACTATTATTATTAATATATTAATATATTAGATTTTCTTCTTTAGAAAGTCACATGACCATTAGTGTTTCATTACACATGAGCTCCAGCTGTGTGAGCTTCTACAGTCTATAATGGACAGATAAGAGAGGAGAGAGTGCAGAGAGAGGGGTGTAAGACAGACGGAAATAGGGAGGAGTGTTTCTTCATGAATGATGGTTTCATTAACACAGTAAAATATTGTGGTGTTGAGTTTCTCTGTGTTCAGTTGGGAATTATAACACATACACAGTAAGATATGAGCTGATTAATGTTTTTCACTGCTCCCCAGTTTATAATCAGCCACAGAGACACACAGATCATCTAATCAATCTTCCAGAAATACATGATGTTCAGTTTGTTCACTCATCTGTTTCCTTTCTAGGATTTATATTTCTATGTCCAGCAGGTGAGTTCACTGATGTTAATGTGTATTAAATTATTAATAAAGTAATGTTTTGCTCAATACCAGTATAATGTTTCTAAACACTGTTATATCAGCTCTTAGCGATCAATACTGACACACCAACTATCATGAAATCATCACACTGTTTTATTCACTTCCATAGATTAACAGAGAATGGACAGAAAAGGAGAGAATGAAGATGAAGGAGTCTGTTCTTCTGACTGGTGAGTTTTAAAGGAGATAAAAAATCAGTGACAGTCAAACCTGCAGATGCTGCAGAGGAGCTACATATACTCTAAGGTCTTTAGGATCTGCTGTTAGGTACTAGACTGAAAGGTTCTGGTGGTTCAGCTTCTTCTGCTGTTCTGTGCTGCAGTTCCTGATCCTGATCACCAGTTTTATGGGGACATATGATCAGTTATATATGAATCAGTGTGCTGCTCAGTTGTGTCCTGAATGTTAATGAATGTGTTTCTCACACAGAGGTATCAAAAGAGGCCAAATGGTACAAAGACAAGGAGAGCATTTTACTGGAGAGAAATACTCTACTGATGGAGAAAGACAAACTAATCCAAGAAAAAGAAAAACTTCTGATTAAAAACACAGAGACTCTTCAAATGAAGGAGAAGATGCTGGAAGAGAGAAAGAAACTTCTTCAGGAGACGAAATACAAACTAGAACAAATGGTGAAAGAGACTCAGGAACAGAAAACTGAACTCACCCGTCAGCAGAAAGAAATAGAAGAGAAAGAACTACAGCTTAAACACACAGGTAAGAATTTAACACACGGACTGATTAGAAAATATCTGTCTGATTAAATTAATATTCCATCTTTATCATTTCAGCACAGCGGAATTCTGATCTACATACCGAAACTGAAACCCTGAGAAGTGTTATTTCATCACAGCTGACTGGTGAGTTCCAGGTTTAACCACATTAGAACTTTATAAACTACATTAATGAATGTAATTCAGTTATAACAGTATTTAATTAAGCATGCTATGATTAAAGATATGGTAGCCAACCATCCTGTAAAATATGGAATCCTCTTTTGATGGAGAAATGACAAGACGTATACTGTATTGAACTGATACTGGATTCACATTGTTCTGTATTTTTAAGAATCAGTTCAGTGCAAATCAATTAGAAAATACCGTAGGTCAGACTGAGACAGGATGATCTGTACGAGACAGAAGAAAAAGCCCTCCTTCAGCCTGTCTGTCGTTCATGTTATGTTTTAGCACTTGAACAGAGAATGTGTGTGTGAGTCACAAACAATGAGAAGCGCTGTCAGCTTTGCTACGATACACCTGACAACAGAACGACCTTTAAAAATAGCAACCTATTTTTGACTTCCCCCCCTCACCAACACCAACTCCATAGCCAAATGAGTCCAGCAGCACTTCTCCTTCCTGCAGAGAAGTTCCTTCCTTCCTCCCCCCTCCCATCCTTACCATGTCCCAGAGGGGAACTGTGGAGAGTATCCTGCATCATTGTCTCCACATCAAACTCCACTCCACTGGGTACTTGTAAACGGATGGAATGACAATAAAAGCCTCTTGACTTGACTGGACTTGACCTCTGAGAGCAGCCCACTGGAAAGACAAGAGAGGATACAGAAGGGAATGAGAGAATTATAGTGATCAGTGAGATCAGCAGTGAAAATAATCAGTAGTGATGCACAACTCTGGATTCAGTTCACAACATCCTGTTAAAACATTGTCTGTATTTGGTTTTGTTCCTTGTACCGACACTAATGACCGTTTCTTGTAACCCCAATAATGAAGAAACTGACGAGCTGTGAGTTGCAGTTTGGGACACACAGAAAAATCAATTCACACACAGAAAAAAAAAATTCATCTGAATAAATAATCCTGTGTGTGAATAGGCCTTAGTAAGTATTTTCTGTTGAATAAGCATCTCAGAAGGCCAAGAGTGTGTTAAACTGCATTTGTTACATCTCAGTACTGGATATCTATAAACTTAGCAAACTGTGAACTGAGAAAGACTGCTCCATTTTTATCTTACAGATTTAACGGAAAAGACCAAACAGCTCGAAGAACACACAACAACTCTTCAGATGAAGGACAAACTATTAGAAGAGAAAGATAAACTTCTCACACAGACACAAGATCAACTGCTACAAACAACAAAGACATTAGAGGAGAATCACAGAACACAGATGGAGGAAATGGAGAGAAGACTTGTGGAGAAAGATGGAGAATTAAAAGAGATAAAAGAAGAACTGAACGATAAAGACATGAAACTGAAAGAGAAAGATGTGATTATAAAAGATCATTTAGAGATTATTGATAAGAGAGATTCATTATTAAAGGATAGAAATAGAAGATTTGAAAGAGTTAATGAACAGCTTAAAGATAAAGACACACAACTGGAGAATCAGATCAAACTGCTGAGAGAGAAAGAGACTCTACTGGAGGACACAGTGAAAGAGGTGGACAGCAGTAAAGAGCAGCTGGACACACTGAGAAAGGAACTGCAGGACAAGAGCAGCAAACTACAAGAGATAATGATCCTACTGGAACAACAGAAAACTGAACTGAGGGAAAAAAACAATCAGCTTAAAGAGAAGGAGAAACTTCTAAGTAAGAGAAACACACAGCTAACAGAAAGAGAGAAGCAGGTGGAGGGGAAAGACAGACTTCTAGAGGAGAGAAACAAGCAGCTGCAAGAAAGAACAGGTCCAGAATTATCAGTTCCAGCCATGAGAAAAGACAACAAATATCTTGCACCTACACACTGTAAGTAAATATACCACGCAGTAAATAATTCCAGATTCATATAATATCTTCTACATTTCTCTGAACAGAATATTCATCAGCATATAATAAGAGATTAAATCCTCATTCTTGTTGATCTGCAGTGAGTGGAGAATCCTGTAGTTCAGCCTCTCCAGTGTCAGTTCCTGTAGCAGAACTCCGGCTGGTGCTGCTGGGGAGGACTGGATGTGGGAAGAGTGCAGCAGGAAACACCATCCTGGGCAGAGAGGAGAGGAGCCAGGCTGGAGCGTCTACAGTGAGGCAGCAGAGTGTAGGGCCGTGAGAGCAGACAGGGGGAGGTGGCTGGGAGGCAGGTTACTGTGGTGGACACTCCTGACTGGTTCTGTCCTGAACTCCCTCTGGAGGAGCTGAGACAGGACGTGGGACACTGTGTCCGTCTGTCTGCCCCAGGACCCCACGCCTTCCTCCTAGTCATACCAGTGAAGCAGTCTACAGGAGAGGAGAGAGGGAAGCTGGAGAAAATGGAGGAGATGTTTGGAGAAAGATGTTGGAGAAACACCATGATCCTCCTCACTGTTACTGATGAAGTCCAAGAGAAGAACATTGAAGAGTTTATCCAGTCAGGAAACCAGGAGATCCAGAGACTTGTAGAGAAATGTGGGAACAGGTTTCATTGTCTCAACATTAAGGAGAGTGGAGATGGGTTCTCAAAACCTCAGAGCTGCTGGAGAAGATAAAGAAGATGGTAGAAGGAGACAAAAGAGGAGTTCTACAGCCAGTGAGATCTACCTGGAGAATTGGTCTCAGATCAGAGAGAT